>CM021109.1:419511451-420054382 GCA_007115665.2 Sequoiadendron giganteum
TTTATATTTCTACATTTACTTTGTGAATTAATGCAAACATTGTAACCCCTAGATGGTTTACTGCTAGTGTGGAGGAATTAACATTGTATCTCTCATATTTTACCCACTGAATAAGTGGAGAATCCCCACCGCTTGAGTGGATGCCTGTTGAAAAGCGGATGAATTATTCTTCATTGTAATATCTTTCCCCCACTAAATAAGTGGTAGTGTGGAACCTTCATGGTCGGATCACCGCCTGCTATTGCATTTTTAGTTTGTAATTTCAGTCCAGTACTACTAACGATATCATCACCATAAGCTATCACCTCGCCTTCAATAGGATCTTGGTGAACTTTCTTGGTGAAGGTTACTTTCAAGTTGGATATCTTTTGGGAGTTAACACTAATCTCTAGTGTTGTGCTGGTTTTTTGATAAAAAATTGGGGAAAAATCTAAGGGGCACAATTCAGTTGTATCAGAGCTTGTTTTCCTACCATCCTTTGTGTTTAAAGTTTGCGCTGTTAGATGAGAGTCAGAGAAAACCAATACTACATCAGAGGAGCAGAACAAAGTTTACTTTCAACTTCCAGAAGTATCTGAGGTTCACACCTTTTATGAGGTTTTTAGAAACCTTATCTTGCTAGATTAAGCTATGGCTTGAGATGAAGAGAAAGATTTGGAAAAATCTTTATACATTGCAAGTGCAAGGCTCATTAATTAAAGTTAGACAAGGGAAGAAAAAGTGAGAATACTTCTTACGTTGGAACAATGTTTGAGCTAGGTGAAGTAGTCAACTTTAGGGATAATTAAAACAACATTGGCGCCTGCAATGACCTTCTTGAAACATCCTTATTGGTTGAGGCATCTGGATGAAGAGATAAATTTGCTAGTTACTTCATGCCTCAGTGAAGTGATGAGAATCATGGAACCCTTGGTGTCCTATGATGATAAAACTATGAAGAGAATTCTTCATATGTTTGTGGAAAGCTTTCAAAACCTTGATGAAACTGATAGGAATCAGTACTCTAGAAGAGCTGCTATACTGAAGGTTTTTTCAAAACTCCACACAAGTATGTTGCTGGTAGATTTGGGTATGCGAGATTGAATATATTATTTGATCCATTACCTCTTCATTTCAACCCGAAGTGAACAAGAAGAGAATGTAGTTGCAACAATGAGAAACATTTTAGTTTTAACTATCAATAAGATGGATGACATTCCAAACTTCGTGCTATCTTTTCTACTAAATATTCATGAACAAGAAGGAAATAATTCCTCTATTGCTGGTATGTTGATCAAAGATTTATTCAATCAGCGTGAGGGAAAATTGAAGCCAAACATGAAGAAGATAGAGTAGATAAATGAAGTGGACATTAATACAAAAGACAGAAATAAAAAGATGTTGCTCAATGATTCTATGGCGGTATCTCAAGAATACCTCCTTTGTATGCTTGTGACCACTAATGAAGAGATTAGTAATATACCTTCACATGAAGGGCTTATTGAAGGTAAGGAGGATATTATCTTCAAACCAAATAACAATGATGATTCCTTACTGTTGGATGTTGTGGTTGGGTTTTGCTGATATGTGGTTGTCATTGATGTCAACACTATTAGCATTGATGATTTTGAAGCTTGTATATGTTGAGGATATTGAGAAAATTTTAATAAATATGTTGAAAGCTGTCTGTGAAGCGCTGTGAAGTTCAACATTGTGGAAAATTCAACATGTTTCTATTCAGGTGTTGCGCTTTAAAAGGGTTGGTTGCTGAGCCTATCTAGTTTATACTCCGGATGTTTTAGAGGTGCGCATCAAGATGTGTGGAAGTTATGAGTTTATGTGTTCCTACAGTTATTCTGCTACTGTAGTTGATGTTTCTGGAAGAAGAGGACACAATTTTGGTAATTTCAGTTGTTGTGTATTCTTGTGCGATGTTCGTTGATTTTTCTAGATCGTGCTCTATCATTGTTGTACGTCTGCATTGATTGGTGTGATCATAATCAAATATTTTTCCGTTGCGTGTTCACGTTTTCATGTTCTTAGCCGACATGATGGTTATAGCGTGTTGCAGATCCTTGTGGATTAATATTAAAATGTTTGGAATGTTCGAGGAAGTTGTTTTAGGTCTTCATTATGTTGTGATCGACTTCAGTTGGTGCGCATTGAGATTTGTTCATGAATTGGGTCAATAGTTTGTAATTTATTCTTTTATTTTTGGTTGACAGAGTTGATGTAATTCCATGTAGCGAATATATAAGAGGGATTGTTTCTTCATTTTGAAGTGTGTGTGGTGCTCGATGTGTATATGAGCATGAAGTGTGTATGTGAAATGTGTGAATAAAGATCAGATCATTCAATTTTAGAGCAGAGTGTGAAAAAGATTGAGGGAAGTGTGAAGAAGTGTTTCTGTGCCTAACCAAAACTGTCATTAGGCTTTCGAAGAAGCTAATTCCTCAGTTCAACCTCTTTAGATGCATTTAATCTGAAAGTTTTTATGTAAGACAGTGAGTCTTCTATGAGCAATGAGTTCTAGGCAGTGTGCCTGAATGCATGTGCATTCCTTATTCATTCTTATTATACTTTTAATAGGGTATAATCTTGTGGACTAACATCCTCCGTGTTTTTTCCCCTAACAAGGTTTCCACGTATAAAATCTTAGTGTTCTTGTGTTTCTGATGTGTTGTTGATTCATGCTTTCACTGTTAATTATCAGATCTGAGATTAAAGGTTAATAAGGTTGAATAAGTGTTAAATTATGTGACAATTGATTCACCCCCCCTGTTAATTGTCTATTCTTGTTTTTCCAACAATTGGTATTAGAGCAGGTTCCTCTGAAGAAGTTTAATAATTTGAGGTGGTCTAAGATGGCATCATACGAGAAGGATAGTCCTAGGCTCGATGGAACAAATTACTCTCTGTGGAAGGTTAGAATGGAGTGTCATTTGAAGTGCAGTAGTGAGCCCTTCTGGAAGATTACAAAGAACACATATACTATTCCTCGGAATGGTCTCTCTACTCCAGATGAGATCAAGGAAGCTGAAAATAATATCAGGGCTATAGAAGCATTACTGAGTGCTCTAACAGATTTAAAGATGACAAATGTGATGGGTCTATAGACAACATATGAGATCTCGAAGAAGCTGGAAACATTGTATGAAGGAGATACACAAGTGAAAGTTGCTAAGTTACAAAGTCTGAAAGGCAAATGGGAAAACTTGAAGATGAGTGAAGATGAAAACATTATTTCTTTCAAGCAAAAAGCAATTGAACTAGTGTTGGGTATTAGATGTGTCGGTGGAACCTTGGAAGAAGATGAGATTGTGGCTAAAATACTCAAATCATTGCCTACTTCTTACAAAACGAAAGCTCATGCTATTGAAGAGCCCATGATAGTAACAAATGTGACAAGAGACATGCTGATTGGTAAGCTTGCTGCCTTTTAATTGAGTGAATTTGGTGAATCTACTCCTAAGACAAAATCTGCATTCAAGGCTACTGTATCCAGAAGAAACCAACAGAGATATGATCCAGGAGAAAGTTCCAGACATTCAAGTTTGAAGATGAGATGAAACAGATTGAAGATGAAGAAAGAGAGTTAGAAGAGTTGGAAGCATTGATTGTGAAAAGAGAAGCCAGAGGACAAGGTAAATATAAAGGAAAGTTGTCTATTAAATGTTTCTTTTGCAATAAGATAGGTCATTTTGCATCAAGGTGTCCTAAAAGAGATCCTAGGTTCAAACATGATAAGCCTAGATTTCAAAAGAAATGTTATTATGCTGAAGGTGTTACTGATGATGAACCTGATAAATAAAATGGAAATGAAGATGGATGGGTATTCATTGCCATCAAGGAAAATGGTACAGTATCCAGTGAATGTGCTAGTGATAAGAATATTGAGAAAGCTCTTGCAGCCATAATTGATGAAAATGATGAGTGGGTGATTGATATCAGATGCTCACATCATATGACTGGTGACAAAAGCAAGTTTCTAAGCTTGGTGAAATATGACAGTGGTGTTGTAATATTTGGAGATAACAATGTTGGTGTGATTTGTGGCAAAGACACTATTTTTGTTGGTGGTAAATACAATACTGATGATGTTCTTTATGTTGAAGGATTGAAGCATAACTTGTTGAGTGTTGGACAAATGGTAGACAAGGGATATAATCTTCAGTTCAAAGATGGTAAGTGCAGGATATTGGGAAGTTCTAGAAATGTAATTGCTTTAGGTACAAAGACAAGAGGTAATAGTTTTTACCTGAGTGCTGCTAGTGAGAATTGTTTAATTGCTCAAGTTGTTGTAAGCTGGTTATGGCATAAGAGGTTGTGTCATGTGAATTTTGACAACATTCTCAAAGTAAGCTCCACTCAAGAGGTTAGAGATCTTACTAAGTTAGTGAAGCCTACTAATACTATATGCAAGGAATGTCAGATGGGAAAGTAGAAAGGAATCTCTTTTTAGAGAAAACAACATCATTCTAATGGAGTACTGGAGCTGGTGCATACTGATCTATGTGGTCCCTCCAGAATCAGAAGTCTATAAGGAGAAAGGTACTTTATGTTGCTTATTGATGATTACTCTAGTATGATATGGGTTGCTTTCTTGAGAGAAAAATATGAAGTGTTAGAAAAGTTCAAAACCTTCAAAGCTATGGTTGAGAATGAGACAGGTTTGAAGATTAAATGCTTAAGGTCAGAGAAAGGTGGGGAATTCACTTATTGAGAGTTCAATTCTTTCTGTGAAGAGCATGGAATCAAAAGACAATTATCTGCTCCCTGGACTCCTCAACAGAACGAATTTGTTGAGAGAAAGAAAAAAAAAATTCTAGATGCTACTAGAACTATGATGTTGGAAGGTAATATTCTTCATATCTATTGGGGAGAAGTAGTAAGCAATGCTGTATATACTATCAACTGGGTAAATGTTAATGGTAATTTTGGTAAGACTCCTTTTGAACTGTGGTTTGGTTATAAGCCTACTATTAAATATTTCAAAATCTTTGGAAGTAGATTTTATATCAAGAGAGATGAAGATATTGGCAAGTTTGATGCTATGAGTGATGAGAGAATCTTTCTGGGTTACTCTACTAAGAGCAAGGCCTACTGGTGCTATAATTGAAGATTAAGGAAAATGGTTGAAAGTGAAAATGTCAGAGTTGATGAAGACACTGTTAGATCATCCAGATATTGTGGATATGATTTAGATGACCAACATGATAGTACTGATAATGGAAAGAATTCTTAGACATAGAATCAAGTTCAAATTGTTCCGGTGACTCAAGAATATCAAGAAGGAGAAGCTAGTGGAAGTGCAAAAGGAAGAACAAAAGAACCAAAAGTTGGAGAGGATCCCAAAATTCCAAAGTATGTAAAGCTAAATCATTTTGAAAATCAGATTATAGAAGATAAGAACAAAGGTGTGCAAACTAGAAGAAGAATTGCAGAAGAATATTGCCTGATTTCCAAGACTGAGCCCAACAATGCCAATGAAGCATGTAAAGATGAATATTGGATGGAAGCAATGAAGGAAGAACTAATGCAGATAGAGAAAAATGATACATGGATTCTAGTTCCCAGACCTCAGGATAAAGATGTGATTGGGACCAAATGGGTTGTTCAGAATAAGCTGAATGAACAAGGTGAAGTGGTCAGAAATAAAGCAAGACTGGTATCTAAAGGGTATCCACAGATGAAAGGTATTGATTTTGAAGAAATCTTTGCCCCTATTGCTAGAATTGAAGCTGTAAGATTATTTCTTGCTTATGCTGCTTTTAAGAACTAGAAACTCTATCAAATGGATGTAAAATCAACATTTATGAATGGTGAGTTAGAAGAAGTGTATGTTGAGCAACCAGATTGATTTCAATTGACTGATGAAGGAGATATGGTTTGCCGATTGAAGAAAGCATTGTATGGACTCAAACAAGCCCCTAGAGCCTAGTATGCTAGATTGGATAAATACTTGTTGAAACTTGGATTCAATAAAGGTACTGCTGACAGTAATATGTATTTCAAGATGGATTAGGATAAAGAGTTGATTATTGAAGTCTTTATTGATGACAACATTTTTGAGGGTGATGATGACTTATGTATGAAATTTGCCGATGAAATGAAAAGTGAGTTTGAAATGTCAATGATTGGAGAGCTGAAATTCTTTTTGGGATTGCAAATGACTCAGTTAGAAGATGGAATCTTTATATCTCAGTCCAAATATGTAAGAGAATTACTGAAAAAGTTTGGCATGGAAGACTCAAAACTAGTTGGTACACCCATGGTAACCAGATGCAAGTTAACACAGAATGATGATTCTCCTAAGGCAAATCAAACAAGATACAGGTCAATGATTAGTGGATTACTTTATTTGACTCAAACCAAACTAGACATCATGAATGTTGTATGTATGGTTGCTAAATATCAAGCTAATATGAAGGAATCACATGTAACTGCTATAAAGAGAATTTTCAAATACCTGAAAGGGACAATTGACTTTGGTCTTTGGTATCCTAAAGATGATGATCTGACTCTGAATGCTTTTATAGATGCAGATTGGGCAGGAGATGTGGATGCCAGAAAAAATACTACTAGTGGTGGTGCATTCTTCTTGGGGAAGAAGTTGGTATCTTGGTTAAGTAAAAAGTAGAATTCCATTTCCTTATCTACTGCTGAGGCAACATATATTGCCGCTGCAAATAATTATACTCAAGTAATATGGATGAAGCAGACGCTGAGAGATTTGAATTGAGTATGATGAGCCTATTGCTATATTTTATGATAACTCAAGTGCCATAATTATTTCTAAGACTCCGGTGCTGCATTCAAAAACAAAACATATATCTATCAAATATCACTTTTTGAGAGAAAAAGTGAGTGATAAAGAAGTCAACTTGGAGTATGTGCCTACAAAAGAACAGATTGCAGACATCTTCACTAAGTTGTTTCCTAAGGATACTTTTGAGTATATTAGAGGCAAGTTAGGGGTGATTCCCCCTCCTAATCTGAACTAAGATGCAAGTCTTTGCATCAATCCGTGCATTCATAGTCATATCTTGTTCCAGATTGATGTTATGGTGGCTGCTACTCAAGGGGAGTAGTCAAATGATTCAGATATGTGGTTTAGAGCTTGTGTACCTTTTCTATTGATGTCAAAGGGGGAGAAGAGTAATGTGAAAAACCTTTGTAGAAGAAAGGGGGCGAAGAGTAATCAAAACCAAGGGGGAGAAGACATAAGAGCCTAAAGTAAGGAGGAGAAGAACAATTTGAGAAGAGTTAGTTGTGTTGATGGTATTTTTCACATCATGTGTTGCCATTAATGCCAAAGGGGGAGATTGTTGGATGTTGTGGTTGTGTTGCTGATATGTGGTTGTCATTGATGTCAACACTATTACCATTGATGATTTTGAAGGTTGTATATGTTGAGGATATTGAGAAAATTATAATATGTTGAAGGCTGTTTGTGAAGTTGTGAAGTGCTGTGAAATTCAGTGTGGTGGAAAATTCAGTATGTTTCTATTCAGGTGTTGCACTTTAAAGTGTTTGTTGCTGAGCCTACCTAGTTTATACTCTGGAAGTTTCAGAGGTGCGCATTAAGATTTGTGCAAGTTATGAGTTTCTATGTTCCTATAGTTATTCTGTTACTGTAGCTGATGTTTCTGGAAGAAGAGAACGTGATTTTGGTAATTTCAGTTGTTGTGTATGCTCGTGCGATGTTCGTTGATGTTTCTAGATCGCACTCTATGATTGTTGTACGTCCGCATTGATTGGTGTGATCGTGATCAAAGATTTTTCCGTTGTGTGTTTGGGTTTTCATGTTCTTAGCCGACATGATGGTTATAATGTGTTGTGGATCCTTGTGGATTAATCTTTTAATGTTTGGAATATTCGAGGAAATTTTATTTAGGTCTTCATTATGTTGTGACCGACTTCGGTTGGTGTGCATTGAGATTTGTTCATGAATTGGGTTGATAGTTTGTAATTTATTCTTTTATTTTTGGCCGATAGAGTTGTTGATGTAATTCCATGTAGCAGATATATAAGAGCGTCTGTTTCTTCATTTTGAAGTGTGTGTGGTGCTCAATGTGTATATGGTCATGAAGTGTGTATGCGAAATGTGTGAATAAAGATCAGATCATTCGATTTCAGAGCAGAGTGTGAAGAAGATTGAGCGAAGTGTGAAGAAGTGGTTCTGTGCCTAACCAGAACTGTCATCAGGCTTTTGAAGAAGCTAATTCCTCAGTTGAACCTCTTCAAATGGATTTAATCTAAAAGTTTTTATGTAAGACAGTGAGTCTTCTTTGAGTAGTGAGCTCTAGGCAGTGTGCCTGAATACATGTGCATTCCTAATTCATTCTCATTATACTTTTAATAGGTTATAATCTTGTGAACTAACATCCACCGTGGTTTTTCCCCTAACAAGGTTTCCACGTATAAAATCTTGGTGTTCTTGTGTTTCTAATGTGTTGTTGATTCATGCTTTCACTGTTAATTATCAGATCTGAGATTAAAGGTTAATAAGGTTGAATAAGTGTTAAATTCCGTGACAACTGATTCACCCCCTATCTCAGTTGTCTATTCTTGTTTTGCCAACACTTACTTCATTATAATAATGGAGATTTACGTGGTTTTGAGTTTGATCATCAAACTAAGCTCTTGGGAAAATATATTTTTGAAGATATCAGTTTTGGTGAGTTGGGAGGTGTCTCATTCAAAGAGTCACCACTCCAAGGGAAGTACGAAGGGAATGTTCCTTTTGACCAAAATAATCAGCCCTTTAGCATTTGGGATCCAGGTGTGAAGGCACCTAAGGTTGATAAGGAACTTTTGTTGGATAAATTTCCCTTTGATCCCAATAAAGTACAAAATTTTGATTTAAATGCAACCTATGCGATGGTCATGGGAAGAGAAGATGTCTTTGACAAAGAAGCTCACCTAGAAAAGCCCCATAATGACTCATTGTTCAAGTTGGGGGCTGCTAAAACATATGATCAAAGTATCAGTGAGGTGGAAGCATATTTAGAAGATCAAAGGGCCTTTATTGATGGAAAATTTAAAGAGGATCTCAAATTTGATTTTCCAATTCATGAGGTTGATTATAAACCAAGGTTCGAGGAATGGGTAAAATCTGACCCTCTTCAATTTCAGTTGAGGGATGGTGAAAGAAAAGAGTTTTGGAGCAGCTATGAGGGTAGCATAGACAAGAAACAAAGTTCTGATTTTGATATGCAGCCTACCAGTAGTTCGCCATCCTTGCATACTTATGAGTGAGAAGGTCAATTCTTGATATCCATTGAAGATGAGGTGCAAGACCTATTCAAAGTTGACCGCTCACATAGTTTGATTAAAGAGAGACATGAAGGAGCTAGATATGGAGCCACTCTCTTTAATCCACAATTCATCAAAGACTCCTTGGAGATTATAAGATTAGAATATCTTTGCTGGATTATAGATCGGTATTATGCCTATGAATTCACAAAGGAGACCAACCGTGTATTCCAAGGAAAAGAGGGAAAGGTTGATAAGCTTACTTTTGAGCTTGAATCAACTAAGGGTATGTTGAAAAATGATTAGTTGGCTTTGTTGAAGGTAGAGGTGTAGCTAGTTGATTCCAAACTTCTCAGGGATCTAGAGAATGAATGAAGAGTTGAGGAGACCAAGCAAGTAATTGAAGAGCTTGATTTTCTTCAAGAGGAGTTTGATTTGGAATGTTTCCCTAGGAAATCAAAGGTTGCAAGTGCAGTTTTGAATCATCGAAGGTTGGAATTGTTTATTCATGGTGACTTCCATATCTTCGACATTAGGATGTTAACCATATTTATCTTGGTAGCTACTGAAAATCCTATGACAACAACAAGAAGAGGAGATTACAAACTTGTTATGCGTGAAGTATGGGAGAAAGAAGGACCAACATATGGTGTTTACATGTCTAACAATCCATCGCTTGGATTAAGTATTATTTTAGTTCATACTAGTCTATTTTGGGAGTTGGATTTGAAGACAATGACTGTCATATGCCCCCTTGTTGAAGCTTTCATGTTTTGGCTTCGGGAGTTCACTAGAGAGTACATCAATTTCTTGAGTTTGCACTTGGTTCTAACTGGCACTTGGAAATGTGTTGAGTATTTTGTTTGGTGCGTTGGGAATTACTTTCAATTGTGTGCCCTTGTTTGGGATCCTTAACATGGTTTGATAGAGCTCATCACATTTGGTAAGAAGGTATGCTGGAGTGATAAGTACCAAAATTTCAGTGCTAGAGGTGTTGCTACCTTCTTTATCAACAAATGAATGGTAATTTATGATCATGAAATGGCGGTTTGGAGAGGTATTGTGATCAAAAGTTGTTTTTTAGTGGCAATGGAAATTTCGATAAGGGTGCCACCAACCTTGTTTATGAGCAGTTATGCCTATCTTATTGAAGATTTTTCATGTTGTAGCTATTGCTTACTTTCTTGGATGTTGATTTTCCATAAATCAGATTTCAAGATGACTATATCAGACCTGATAGGTAGCTAGTGTATTCACTTTCAGACCTCCCAGTCTCCTATTCAGACTGATTTTGGGCCTGAAATAAGAAAGTGAATGATTCAATACAGCTAAAATTTGTGTATGGGATGTTTTCCAACGTTAATCAATGGCCTTCTCTGCATTCTCTCCTGTACTAATGTTTGGGGCAGTGTGATTTCAACTGATTTGGCTCAACAGTTTGAGACTTTTCAAGTGAAAATTGTGAAAATTTCTTGGAGTCATCTCAGTTATATCAGTTTGTTTGAAAGGAGGCATTATACATCCTTTTGGAAATTTGAGGATGTGGTTGTGAAACTTATGCAAAGAGTTGCTTTTTCCTTTGCAAGAAGTGTTAGTAGAGTCACATATGCTGTTGTGATTTTGTTTGATGCTTTGAGGAGTTATGTTGAGGAGCATCTTTTTGAGTTGTGAAAACTGTCTTTCCTATTGCTTTGGAATGTGCTAGTTTTTGGTATTGCAAATTTTGTCTCCTCAAAGTTTTCAGGACATGGGATGCTGCAGGATTATGATTTTAGTTTTTTCTGGGCTGCCAATTTTGGGACACATGTTGGAAGGAGGAAAGTGTAGTCTTGGAATATTGGATATGTCTGTGTGATCAAAGTGGTGTAGCGTCAGCATGGTAGGTCTGTGTAGAGATGGATTTGGGACCCTGGAATCCTACTTGGAATAGTAGGGATCAAGTTGTTCTCTTGGAGTGTGGTGGCATTGCTTGAGGGAAAGCGATTTTGGGAAGGGTGGATTGTAATGTCCCCAATTTATTCCTATGCTCTTCATTTGGATTTAGCCTATTTCCGGAAACTCATAGGCTAAGCGGTTTGGAAATTAGGGTTTCCACTTTTAGATGCAATTTTGAAGGTTTGCATGTATGAGTTTCTGACGCATGTCTAGTGGAGCTTTCTAAGTTTTTGGAGAGCTTTAGGGTGAGGTAGCATGCATGTTAAGATAATGACATGAAATTTTGACTGATACCTTGCATGCATAAAAGGTTTCTAGGTTTTTATGGGTTTTCAGAGACCTCTGAGGTGGTGTGACATGCACCTGAATCTAACAACCTTTCTAGTTACTTACTATTTATAGGAAGTCATGATGGCTAATCGGTTTGTGCTTAGTTGATATTTGGAAATGTTGACTATTTATAGTAAGTCATGATACTACTCGGTTGGTGTTTAGATGAAGTACTTACTATTTATAGCAACTTGCTATTTTTGGTAAGTTTTTTTAGTAGTATCATTCTAGCAACAACTTAATCATTTGCAATAAGTTTGAAGTAAACTTATATTTTTGGCATTTACTATTTATAGTAAGACTATTTGTGGCAATGACTGCATTATCAATTGGGTCCAACTCAGCTATTATAAGTTTGCTATATTTGGCAGTCTTCCATTTTAGTCCTTGCATCACTCTTGGCTTCACGCTTGGGATTGAGTTTCTTAGTCAAATTTTATGATTTGCAGTTGTACCCCATGCCTAGTCGTTGAACTTCAGGTTATTTTTAAAATGGGGACATGAAGCGGGGGGGGTCGACTTTTTGAGCATTTAATGTTTATTTTAAATGTTTTATTGATGTAACTAAAATTGTACGCCTAGAGGATGATAATTAATGATTTATTAATTCAAAAAAAGTGAATGTTGAGGGGCGACATCCCTTGGAGGAAATTTAACAGTTTCTTGGAGGAGTTATTGATGCTTCATTTTCTCTTGAATGGCTATAAAGACTTGCATCAATTTGGAGTTGGATATTGATGGTTGAATATAAAATTTATGCTGTTGAATTGATTTCATAACCTGACTAAGGGGGAGCTTAGCATTTACACCATTCTTTGGGCCTGAATCTATGGTTCGCTAGATGGTCAATTGGGAGTGTGCTTCATTCAAAAGTGCATATTGAGCTTCATCGTGGAGAATTTGGTGATAATTTCTAGTTTTGTACTTGTTGGTTATTTAATGGTTGGAGTAGATTATCACTTGTAGCTCTTAGTATGATTTTATTTTCTTTATGGGTATTGATACAATCCTTTTCTATGCTAATGGCGACCCTCTATGCAAAGTTTTAGATTTTTATTTGAAGTCTCCAATTTTATATTGAAGTTTGCCCCTCTTGGGAGGTCGTACCATGCTGGGAGTTGTCTTGGAATTCATGCCATATGTTTATCAGTTCTTCATTGATTTTTGTGGCTTAGATTTGGGCACTTTCCTTCATAGCATTATTTGCATTTGATTTCAGATCATTTGGAAGGTGACTTGAGGGTGTTGTGAGCATTTTTTGGTGTGTTTAGTTTGCTGGTTATGATATTTTAGTTTGCTGCATTTCATATCAGATTGATAGTAATTCATATTTTGGGTTGTATTTCCATTGTGGAGAGGATTAGAAGTAGGAGAGATCATCTGTCATTATTTTGCATTGATCATACACCAAGTCCACTTTGTAATTTGTAGATAATTTGCATTGTAAGGCTGAAAATAGTAGTACTATTTCAGTCCTTTATATTTCTGCATTTACTTTGTGAATTAATGCAAACATTGTAACCCTTGGATGGTTTACCGCCAGTTTGGAGGAATTAACATTGTATCTCTCATATTTTACCCACTGAATAAGTGGAGAATCCCATTGCTTGAGTGGATGCCTGCTGAAAAGCGGATGAATTATTCTTCATTGTAATATCTTTCCCCCCACTAAATAAGTGGTAGCATGGAACCTTCATGGTTGGATCATTGCCTGCTATTTTATTTCTAGTTTTTAAATATCAGTCCAGTACTACTAACAGTCCCATCACCATAAGCTATCACCTCGCCTTCAACAGGATCTTGGTGAACTTTCTTGGTGAAGGTTAATTTTAAGTTGGATATATTTTGGGAGCTAACACTAATCTCTAGTGTTGTGTTGGTTTTGTGATAAAAAATTAGGGGAAAAACTAAGGGGCACATTTCACTCCTCCTCTTGGGTGGTTTAAAGTCAACTTTGATGGTTCTGCTAAAGGCAATTTGAGACGTGTTAGTTTTAGGGGAGTGTTAAGAGATCATAATGGTAGACTTGTTTTGGTGGTGGCACTCCCTTTGGGGATCCAAACAAACCACTATGCTGAAGCTGCGACAACCTATCATGGTATTAAATTGGCTAGGGAGAAGGGGATTTCCAAAATTTGGGTAGAAGGGGATTCTTTGAATATTATTAATTGCCTTAGGAAAGTTTCCCATCCTTCTTGGTCTATTGAAAGATTTATCGTTGATGCTCTCTCTATGTTTAATGACTTTGATGAAGTTTATATTTCCCATGCCTTCCTTGATGCTAATGGGGTTGTGGATTTCTTGGGTAATCTTAGTGTTTCATTAGCTAGATCGTGGAAGGTTAATGATAACCTACCGGTGGAGCTTATATCCTTGCTTAACAATGATTGCATGTAATTTTTTGGAGTGGGTCGATTCTTTAGGTGATCTCAAGGGTTGGCGAGTTAATAATTAACATTTGATGCTGATAAGACACTTGATGGTTGTGGCATTCATTGAAAATTGCGGGAGGATGAGTTGTATGTTCAGAAGGGACCTGTACATTATTTTTTTCTATACCTTGAAAGGCAAATCCACATGCTTTTTGGGTGCAATTTTATCTTTAGCCTTTTTGACTATTTGCATTTGTGTTTTGTGTGGTTTCTTTCCTGCGAAGTGCTTGGTGCCTTTGAAGATGGGAGGTGATAGGTGCAGGACTGAGCCCCTATCATGTGCTAAGATCAAAGCCAATGCTGATCTGGGAGATTTTATAGAAGGGAGGAGTTACTCCGTTCATGGAGAAATTACATGGGTTTGAGTTGAATGTCTCAGAGGAGTTTGTCGAAGCTCTGCACGGTTGAGTGTTGAGTTAATTTGGTATGGGCATCACTGTAAATGAGGAGTTTATTGCGGAAGTAACTGGGCTGTCGACTCAAGGGAGGAAATTCTTTAGAGAAAAATACATGTCGGGGGTGGCTAGAATGAATTTCTTGAGGGATAAGGAGAAGGAAAAAATGGTTAGACTCTAGTGTGGTGGTTTTGATCGCACCAAAATTAAGCCTATTTGAGGTGAGGTGGCCATGGTTCTGATGGGTTACTTTACCTTGGATAGGAGGTACATGACTCTTTATGGGCACCACTTCATGCCGCTAGATCATTTTCGTCCTGGTAAGCTTGTTTTGTTCCCTTTCTATCTTCTATTATCTTTGGAGAATGGGATTTTGGACTTCAAAAAGAATCCCAAAAATCCCTTCTTACATGAGTGTTTTATGTTGTTGATTGTGGAACATATAAAAGCTAAATATGTTATTGCATCCCTTGTTCCTAGTAAGTCTGACAAGTCCAAGAAGAAGGCTGAGATGAGTGGGAAATGTCAGTTGGAGGAGGTGGAAAATGATGTTGAAATGAAAATTGAGGATGAATGTTTTGCATGGTTGAATGGTTAACATACAAACCTAGATTATACCCCATCTATTGGGGGTAAGAAAAACTCTGCAAAAAAGGCTAAGCCCTCTTCCTCATGTGCAAAACGTAAAATTCAGTTTTTTTGTGAAGAGGTGGTTTTGGATGGAAAAGGAAGTAGAAGGAAGACTTCGAAGTAGGGGCCATTGAGTTCTTATGAAATGGTGGAAAATGTGCAGGATGGACTTGGGGTTATTAAGGTTTGTGAGGTCGTAGAGAATGTTAATGAGTTGAATATTTAGGATTGTGGTGGAGATGGGGGGTCCTAACAGTGGGGAAGGTGAATAATTTTTTTAATTTGGAGGATTCCCTTGCTATGTCGGCTTCTAAAGACGAAGGCAAATAAAAGGTTGTTTCCCTGATGGATTCTAAGAAGAAGACCCTCCGATGAGCTCCCATTAGGGGAGGGGTTTGTATTGGGGTGCGATGGACTTTACTCAGGCTTCAAGGTTGGTAAAGGAAGAGTCATATGTCTTTTTTAATATTCTCATGTGGCTGGTTCAAGAGGTCCAGGACCTCCATGGAAAGTATGACACAATTGCGTGCTGCAACATCTCTACCTTGAGAAGCTTAAGGGAGAAGGACTCTATTTTTAGTATGGTTAGGTCGCTGAACTCTAATCTCAAGCTAATGGTGGAAGATGTTGCTAATTTGAAGAGAGACCATGGTCCAAGGCTTTCCACTGTGGAAAGGAATTCCCTACAGATGCGTAAAGATCTCAATGCTTTGATTAATCTCAGCAAGGAGAAGCTTGAGACCTTTGTTGAAGGTTTAGTTTTCTTGAAGTTAAAAGAAAGGGAATGCACTGGCAAATCCCTATTTAATGATCTGACGAAGCAGGATGGTGATGAGGACACTGAGATGGGTAAGTAGGCTGCTGACTTGGGGACTGGGTCAAGCATTCGTAGTCAGAGCAAAACAAAAAGGAACAATTTGGTGCTGATGCAGGATGTCGAAGAAATCATGAAAATGCACAATAAGGTGATATTTAAGGATATGGAAGCAACTAGGATGTTAAAAGAACTTCTTTAGTCGTTGCTTAGTCTATCTTTTTTATTTTTCTTGTGGCTTATTTGTTTGCTTTCTGCTCATGGATGGCTGATTGCTATTTGATCAGCGTGATGTTTTTTGTGGGGCAGCTTAATTGCTTTATCTTCGTGCTGTCTTTCTTTTGTAAAGGGTTTTAGGGCCCCTTCAAAACCTATTTTATGCTAATAAAAAATAATTGTGCCAGCTCCACCTCCTTCGTAAATGTATATAACAACTAATACCAAAATTCTTGGAGAATATTAATTATACATTATTTTCTAATTACACCCAAAGCATTCAAGGATACTTTTGAGTGCTGGATATTCATAAAATATAAATAGGATTGCAAGGTAAATGACATCTGAATCTTAACATTCTCCTACTTGACATTATATATTCCAAATACAGTCATAGGAAATACAAATATAATTAAGTACAAGAATAAAGGCCCATGATATTCCTGCACCAAGAGAACTTATTCGTGGCCATTGGCTTCATAAGTGAATTTGCAATAGTATCTAGAGTCAAGTTTTTCTAACAAGAACTTACTATTCTCAACCATATCTTGCACAAAGTGATAGTGAACATAAATATGATTAGTACACACATGAAACATGAGATTCCTAGGAAAATAAATCACTTTGATTGTCACAACTAGTTCTAACAATTCTACAATCAAAATCAATACTTGTACAAAGTGTGTGTAACAAAACCATCTCCTTAGAGGCATGCGTAGAAGTCATATGTTCTAATTCCATAGTGGACAAGGTAACCATGGAATTCCTTCTACTCATCCAACTCATTGCAACTCAAAACAATATTAACACATAGCCACTAGTGGACCTTTGACTATCCAAACCACTTGCTCAATTTGCATGAATAAATCCTTTTATGTCCAAGGAATTTTTCACATTATTAGTTCCATGATAATATAAACAATAATCAAATTTTCCATGCAAATATCTAAATACCCTCTTAATTAAAGTCCAATTCTCTTTACCAAGGTTAGACATAAACTTTCTCAAAGCTTCCACTACTAGAGTAATATTCGGTCTAGTGTAAACCATTGTATATATCAAACTACCAACAACACTACCAAAATAGTATCTATATACTTACTTTGATTCAAGAAAATTTTTGTGTACTTGATCCTTACATATCTACTTCCCAAGAATATAATTCGGAATACCCAAGTCCTTCATGCCAAGTGTGCTAAAATTTGGAGTTTTTTGGCTCCTTGATTATCGCTTAAATGTGACCAGGAAACAACATATCATCGACACAAAAGATAATGTTTAAAATATGGTCGTCAATAATCTTAACATTAACACAATGATTTTATTCACTTCTAATAGAACCATAAATTAATGTAAATATATTAAACTTCTGGTACCACATATGGGATGAATATTTTAGACCATACAATGAGCATTCCAACCTTAAAAAAAAAAGTACATTCTCTTTCACAACAAAACTAATAGGTTGTTGCAAACAAATCTCCTTCTCAAGATCCCCATGTAAGTAAGCATGGTTAACATCCATATGCTCAATCTCAAAATCAGATGCTCAACAATGGATATAAGAAATCTAATAGAAGATTACTTAGCAATAGGAGAGAAAATTTCACCAAAATAAAATCTCTCTTAGAAGTAGCCTTTGACTACTTGTCTAGCCTTGTACCACTCTAATTAATTTTTTTTGTATATTCACTTGCAACCAATGGGATTTCTTCTCTTGGGTAAAATAAGAAAATTCTAGGTGTTATAACTACCCAAGACAATCATCTTCTCATGCATGGAATCCATTAGAGACTCACTATCATTCGAAAATAGAGCCTCCTTGAAAGATCTAGGTTCATTGTCAATTCTCAACAAAACAAATGCAATACAAAAATTTGGCGAGTTATACCTATCAACTAGATTCCATTGTCTTGTGGATATCCTCAAGGTTGGAGTATTGGGTTCGGTCTGCTCTTCTTTTGTGTGCTCATCTTACACATTGTTATCTAAATTCTCTTTTCAACCTTAATCTTTTTCTCCATCCTATGATCGATCTAATTGTTCTTCGACATATGCATTTTTTTTTTTTTGTATCAAATTGCATTGTGTTTACTTTTTCTTTTTCTTTTAGTTGTTTTTCACCTAAATAAGCTGTAAACTCCTTGAAAATAACATCTCTAGGAAAAAATATTTTTTATGTTAGAGGATTTCAAATATTATAACCTTTAACACTTTCAATGTACTAATGAATGTGCTTTTTTTTGAGATTTTGATCCATTTTAGATCACTTTTTCTGAGGCACATGAACATAAGCCTCATAACCAAATATCTTTGAATGTGAAATTAAAGGCTTCTTACTTTTCCACACTTCATAAGAAGTTTTGTCAACTAGAGTTGAGAAAGGGGATCTATTAAACAAATAAAAAGTAGTACTTACAACTTCTTAAAAGGACTATTCTAGTTGTCTATCACTTAACATAGTTCTAACTTTCCTTTAAGGTTCATTGTTTTTTGCTACCTGATTTTGTTTGGGGGGTGTAAGGTGTAGTATTTAGTCAAACAATATATGCATTCTTATAGGATTCATCAATTTCCTTATAATAACATTCACTACCATAAACATATTTCAACACCCTTATCTTATAATTTCTTTTCCTTTCAACTGAAGCATTAAATTCTCTAAAATTGGTGAAAAAATTTAAATTTTGAATGCCTAAAATAAATTCATATGTATCTAGAAGCATCATAAATGAAGGTAACATAATAAGAATATTTCCCCATAGAATCCACATCCATTGGACCAAACACATTTGATTATGATTTCTGACATTTTCTTAGCTTTGTTACTTTCAATAAGAATAAAGATTTTTTTCCAAACACATAATGCTCATAGAATTATTTTTTTCTAATAAAATAATTAGAAAAATTGATAGCCAATTATTTGTTCAAAATGGTTCTGAGGATTTTTTTCACTAATGTGATCCAAATGTCGATGCTACAACATATATTCATTTTTAATGCTAGTTCCATTGATAGAATTAAAACATAGAGGCATTTAGCTTAATAAGGCTCTAATTTGAGATCCTTTAGCTACCACCAAGTTTCCTTTTGCCAAGCTGCAACTAGACTTTTCAAATGTCACATGCACACCATAGTCATTTAAATTAGATACGCAAAGTAATTTTTTTGCAAGTCTTGGAAAATGCAAAACATCATTATGGGTACCCTTCCCTCACTAAAACATAATTGTACCTTTCTTTTACCAACAATCTATCTAGTAATATTATCTTTAAGGAAAATCTCTCTTTCATCATAAGCTATATGTGTATAAAAGCACTCCTTATGTGTCATAGTATAGGAGAAACCTAAGTGTATATTGTAAGCACCATCACTAATAATGTTAGTGGAAATAAAAAAACATCTTTAACACTATCATTGTAAGAATTTTTTATAGAGGAAGTTGAACTCTTTTTCTTATTTCTATTGGCAAATGTTCAAACCTCCCCTCGGGATTAGTGACATGGCTTAACCGCCTCCCGTGGATCCGTTAACTCTCACAATCGTATCAGGCATTAACAGGTCGATCTTTTGGTGCAACGGTAACTGTGTTTCCAACAACTGGTATTAGAGCTAGTTCCTCTCGAGAAGTTTTGCAGCTTGAGGTGGATCTTGGAATGTGATGGACTCTCATAGTCTTTAACAACAACTTATGGTAGCTCTTGATGACCTTGATCAGTCTAAAGCAGAAGTTCAAGAATTGAAAGCAAATCTTAGAGATGCTGAGAAATTCATTCAGTCATTGAAGGATCAGATAGTTAAATCTAGGGTGAAGAGGAGAGATCTTTGTGATCAGATACAACAAAAGGAGAACGAAGATATGGATGATGCTCACCTAAATCAAACTTTGAAGGAGATAACCGAAGAATGTGAAAAGCTTGCTAGAGACAATACAAACCTAAAACATGAGATGAAATCTATAATGATGAAGATGACTAAAGAGATAGAAGAAACGAAGAAAAATGAGGAAAATCTTGCTCAGACCCTGAAAGAGAAATCTGATGAATGCAACAGAATGTGTGGAGAATTCACTCAGTTGGAAAGTGAATTACAAAGAACTAGAAACAATGAAGAAGAACTTGGTAAGCTGATTACTACTCTTAGGAATGATCTTGTCATTGCAAATGAATTCAAAGAATAGTTTAAGATTAGTTCAGTAAAACTTGATGAGGTAACTCAAGGGCAGAAGAGTGGAAATGATAAGAGAGGTCTTGGATATGAAAATGGAGAAAGTTCTAGATTAGGACAAAATAATCTTAGACATAACATAAATGGAAGGTATTCGATAAGACAACCTATTGCACAAAAATTTAATGGATATTGTTTTGCCTGCAATAAGTTCGGTCATATGGTTGCTTAGTGTAGAAGTAATTTGAGGTCAAAAGTTTCATCATTCTCTGGTCAGTGTTTCAATTGCAAAAAGCTTGGTCATAAATCAACTGAATGCAAAAATATGTCAAGTCACTCTATTGATAGAAGCACTGTTGAATGTTATACATGTGGGAAGTTTGGGCAAATTGCCAATCAATGTAGATCTAGAAGAAGTCATTGGAATGATTGGAATGGACAAAGAAACATTGTGTGCTATAACTGTAACAAGTATGGTCATATTGCAAGATTCTGTAGAAACAAGAACACAGACAAAAGAGGTTCGGTATACAAAGACAAAAATAGAGAGAAAAATGATAAAGGGAAAGAAAAGATAACTATAGATGATATCAGAGAATAGATGAAGAAGACATGGGTAAAGAAAAATGGTTTTGATGTTGAAAATGATTCCGTATCGGAACTTGCTTCTGGTAATTCTTCCGGTAATTACTTTGAGGCCACTGGCCTAGGGGGAGTTGTTGTGCCTGTTGCACACACGCCCCATTTGGAACGGGGACTGTCTCTTCCCTCTTTTTTGATTCCCGAGCCCTTTTTGGTTCGCCTCATTTTGCGTGTCCATTTTTGTGCCCTAATAGGTCAATTCATTCATTGAGGACACGTCTTAAGTTTGATCGAACTTGACCCCTTCAAAAAATGCTAAGTCTAACATCAGTTTGGGTTTCCCTTGTCAGAATGCCCTTTGTAACATCTGTGGCCCCTTCTGGGCCCGAACCCTCGGGTTTCCTTCTTTGGATTTCCGTTCCGAGTTTGCTGTTGCTGGCGTCCGGCGCCCAACGTCTTTCCGAACCTCGAACCCCGGATCTCGGATTTCCGCACCCAGGATTCCATTTACATTTCGCCGTTCCTCACGACCGCGGCTAGACATCTTTCCGGCCATCGGACTCCGGGTCGCCCGCCGCCCCCTGTGAGATTTGAACTCACCAACTTCCTGGCCGCTGTACGAAGGAATGAATTGTGGTGTTAATGGTTATTTTGGCTATTTAAACGGATTTTCCAGCTATCATTTTCACCTGATCGAGTTATAGAGAAATTTGGAGAGCTTCGAAGCATCCGACATTTTCAACCCTTGAATCCGAGCTCTCTTTCTGACGTTTTCCACGCGACAAGCTGCATGCTCTTTGGGATTTTGAGGTATGTTTGCCATCCGTGCGCCTCATCTTCTTTTTCGTCAAATTCTGAGGTTAAGATTAAGTAAAATGTAAAACAAGGCCAAAATCTGGTAGGAAAGTACCCTCCCCTAAAAAACCATGTTTTAAAATGAGAAAAATCAATCGTTGGGGAGTCGAAAAGTAAATCAGAGGTGAACCTCCCTGTCGCTGTTCTTCGGAATAGGCGAACACCTTAATCAGGCCTGGGCTTTCCTGCGGCTATCTACGTAGACTCAAATTTAAAACTCAACATTTCATTCGGCCAAGCTCGTCTCGAACCCCGGCCTTCGGATTTCTCCTCACGGGATTCCGTTGCGTCCTCGCCGTTCTAAACGGCCTCCCCCGAGCGTCTTTCTGACTCTCGGATCTCGACCCTGCAAAGTCTGTGTCAAACTTGCTTAAAAAAATTTGAAAATCAGCAAGAAGCAAACTGTTCGCGGGATCCGATCCTCAGAATTCCGTGTCGATTTCGCCGTTTTGACGGCCTGTCCCGGGCGTCTTGTCAGACCTCAGACCTCGACTGCATGAAGTCCGATCCCAATTTTCAAACGAAATCAAAATCCAAGCGTATTTCGGACCTCAACCTCCAGAATTTCGTCGTCGGAATTCCGTGTCGCTTTTGCCGTTTTACACGGTCGTCTCGGGACGTCTTTCCAAGTCCTGGACCTTGGTCCTCGCTTCGCCTTGGATGAAATCCCAACGAAAACCCAACTGCCCAAGGTGTATCTAGACCTCGAACCCCGGATTTCCGCTTCCAGAATTCCGTTCCACTAGCGCCGTTTTACGCGGCAAATTCGAAACAGCTTCCCAACCTCCAGGTCTCGACACGTTGTTTGCTGCCTGGTTTTCCCAACTCCAGAAATTGTCTCCGGGGATTGTCTTCCGGAATTCCCCTCCCGGATTGCCTCTTGCATTTCGTTGTCCCAAACAGCTGACCCGTAACTGCTTCCCAGCGACAGCCGTCTGAGATTTGGATTCCGGCGCCTAGAGTTCCGTCTCCCCTGCGCCGTTTCCAATAGCTGTCCTGCAGCTGATGCTTGAACTCCCAAATGAAGGATCAAATGACCTCCAAATCCAAAATGGATTTCGACCCACTTGTTAAAATTAGGTCTTCCTTCACACCAACCCTCATTTGACGAAATCCAACGTCGGGAAACCCATTTGGGAGTTCCATGCTTAATTTGCCCTTCCAAACGACATTCTGCCAAAGGAACTCCGGCCCTGGGAACTCGAATTGTCTGCCTTGCTTTCTAATGATGTTTTATCAAATGTTATGCGATTATTGAACATGAATAATGATTGCAAGACTAATTTTGATATGCAGAGACTTGTCCGGAGCCGTTTTTCATGTTTAAATGTTACTGATTCACGTCTTTTGTGTAGGATTTATGGAGTCCAACGCAAAAACTTTTGGTGCTTCCAAGGTGAAGGGGAAGGGAATAGCCAAGACACCTCGAGGCAAGCAGGATAAAGACCTAATGAAGTACAAGTTTCAATGGGTGCCCTTAGAATCCAGAGTCAGTGCTCTATGGAGAGATGTCACGGATACGAACATCGACCAGGTCGATGTCGATGAATTTATATAGAGAGTCAAGGTGAATCCCAAGACGGAAAATGCAATGTTTATAAGGAGCAGTGGAATTGCCAAGGCTGCAGGCTTCTCGCCAGCCTTGGTGGCCCTGGAATTGGTAATGGCATGCGTTGAGGCATACCAACTTGAGACTCGAACGATAGTGGACTGGGATGGGAATATCATTGCAGATATGTCCCCATTGGGTATAACAACAACTTTCCACATCCCTGCCTTTAAGAGCATGGAGACCCCCACCATGGAGGAATGCAAAGAATTGTGGGAACATGATCCGCTGAGGTGCAAGAAGTCAATCAATCAAATATTGGTTGAAGGACAAGCGGGGTAGTGCCGGCAAGCTCCCTCGGGAGCTCTTCCGCAGTGATTTTTTCGAGGATTACCACGACCTCGTGACCTTGCTGAGCCGAGTAATGGGCCTTCCTGCTACGACCTTCTTCCAGGAATGAACGTTCTACTTTGTGGAGCAGATTCTCCGCGGTGATGACATCGCCTTCTACTAGGGGGAGATAATTAGTGATTGCTTCCATGAACAGTTTACAACCGTGAGGAAGACCTCCAAGTTCTTCATGACCTCCTATGGTGTACTCCCTTGCAGACCGCCAACACTATCAGGGATTAACTGCGGTGCCCAGTGAGGCATCAGGGGTAGAGCTCAAGCCCTATGATAAGTACCTTCAACTACAGTTCCGAAATTTCAAGAAGGATTATTGCAGGGTGAACGATGCGTTCATTGCCCACATCGTCCGATCCCTAGGAGGCGACTTTCAGAAAATAGTTTCACATAGTGCCAGATCCCTCCTTAGGCAATATGCCTTCTTGTACATTGAATTTACAAGGTTCACATACGGGTAAAAGCACAAAGTTGTGTCACACTTTATAAAGGAAATGACCAATGTTGATCCAACTTTTAAACTTGAATCAGTATAAAGTAGCATATATTTTTTGAATTTTTAAATGATGTAAACTAGTAAAATATGTATTTTTTAGTATATTTTATGTTTGTATTTTTTATAAGAAATTAAAAAATTATTTTAAACTAGTTTTTCATAAATTAACATTATAATTTAGTTGCTGATAAAATGCTGAAAAATGAAGTTGCATGAGACGTCAAACTTTTTATAGTAAATTTTATTTTTTTCTTTCAAATTTTTTGTGTATATTTATAACTTAAAACTTTAGTGCATGGATATTTTTTTTTCCAATTTTGATAAATATATATTTGTATATAAGTATTAAAATGTGCGTGAATAAAAAACAACTGTTTCCATCGGATGTCAACATTCATATTAAATATTTATCTAAAATGGAAAAAACTCATACCATCTTGAAATAGATTCTTTTATCTAGTGCATCATATTTTTTTCAATTTTTTTTAATAAGTTTTAATATTTTTCCTTGGCATGGTAATCAACCTAATATTTTTTGCTGATAACCTACTTTTAGTATAAATAAAAAAAATAAAATAATAATAATTAAACTATTAAAATAAATATATTTTTGAAAACTACACTTAT
The DNA here is from genome assembly GCA_007115665.2 of Sequoiadendron giganteum. Classification (NCBI taxonomy): domain Eukaryota; kingdom Viridiplantae; phylum Streptophyta; class Pinopsida; order Cupressales; family Cupressaceae; genus Sequoiadendron; species Sequoiadendron giganteum. The sequence continues at coordinate 419,536,122 of CM021109.1, forward strand.
GGATCTACAAAAGGGTACTTTTACATTTAAAAAAAAATGTTATTTACATGAGGAGTTATTAAAACTTTAATTTTTCAAATAATTTTTTTTTTTGGTAAATTGGACTCAAAGTGCTGCTCCATATATTTTTAGCCAACAATTTTAGTTGATTAAATTTTGGAAGTATCTAACTTAGCTAGAATGAATCTTACTAGGTCATATGTTTGACCAAAAATGATTTTTGGTTAGAATTACTTAAATTCAGTTGTGCTGATATGTTGGCTGAAAGTGTGACACAACTTTGTGCTTTTACCCATACATCCGTGCCCAGGGATTCACAGAAAGACCAAACAAGCTGCCCCGGTACCCCAACGACCAGATCATACTATTAGAGCTGACTTGACAGCTACGACACATCCATAATATTTTGAGCAGCAAGCATCTAGCGGGTACACCTTACTCCATTGGGCTCGGCCAAGGGATGTACAAGATTCATAGCTCCCAGTGTGCGAGGTACTCAAAAAGGGAGTTGGCCGAATACCACTTTCGCCAATATACAGCTCAGGCTCGAATGAACCCGTACAGATATATTAGAAAGGTATTAGGACGGGAGTATGTCCACCTCCACAACGTCGAGGATTTCTGGGCCAACTGCAAAGATGATCTCGAAGTGCGGTTGCGGCACTACATGCGCATGACTGCCATTTACATGCGTAGGATAAATTTGTGCCTGGTTCCTGACAAGCTTGAAGAGGATGAGGACACGGTGATAGATCCGGGATATGATGCCGTCGCCAATCTACCCCTGCCTGCAATTGAGTGGAATGAGCGAGAGCTTGATGACCTCAACATACTCACTAAACCTGTCGATATCTGAACAAGAGTATGAATCGACCAACAGGTGGCTCGATTGAAACAACAAGGAGTCACCTTAACATTTAAGGGACTAGAAAGTGAACCAAGTGGCTCTGATGGAGGGGTAGCTACTGTTGCAACTAAGGAAGCATCCAAAACCCCACCATCAACCAAAACCAAAAAGAGAAAAGAGGCCAGCGAGCATCTGCCTAAACCAAAGGTTTATGCCCGCAAGGCAGCAGAGGGTGAACCTTCCTAGAAGAAAAGGAAAACAGTCGGAGGCACAGAGATTTCTGTGACACCCAAGGGTCCGCCTCGTGGGACCAAGGGAGAGGGATCTGGCACGCCAGGGTCTCCGTCTACTACAATTACTGCTGCCGCCGTTGCTGCCACCACCTCGCATACTTCGCTTGTAGTTTCCACTTCTTCCCCGCTTGCGGTGGACATCTCTGTTCACCTTGCTTCCACCTCTCCGATCATGTAGATTATTCCCATGGATTCTTCCTCTGCCACGACCTCGCCGATCTCCTCTTCCTCTATGTCTCCTTCCCTTCCCTCTGTTTCCACTGCTACAATGCCTGCCCTCAGCCTCCAGAATCTTTTGTGAAATACATGCAAAACGTGCCATCCAAGCTTTCAGGGATGCTTACTAATCCCATGGTGCAAGCTGCAATAGCTCTGGCTAGAGCCCATGCTCCAACTCTCCCCCCACCTTCCGAACCACCGAGAACGGAGGCGACAATGCAAATATCTGATGAACTTGAGCGACGACAGCTAGAGGCTGTGATGAGGCCAGAGGACAAATAATTTGAGTACCACGAACACCCTCTGTTCGAACACCGGGAGATAGATGAGGTGGCCTATGAGTCCTCCAGTGAGAGCAGCGAGGAGCTGGACGTTGAATTGATAAGAGAAACAAATGATCTTGAACTCAATGAAGAGTTGGGCAAGCAGATTAAGGAGATTGAGGATAAGGAAGCCGAGGATCGGCTTGAACAAGAAGAGGAAAGTGTTGCTCAAGAGACTGAAGGCAACAAGTCTCCGACTGAGGGGTGTGGACAAACCCTGGAACGCGATGAGGAGGCATTCCTCCATGGAGATGAAACGGAGGAGAAGCCCGAGGAACATGAACAGGGCCAAGATGAAGAAGAAAAGGGTGCTGAAATAGAGGATCCCTCCAATGAGCAGTTGCGCGCCAAGTCTCCTGCTAAGTATGTAACGTTGGAACAAGACTCCGATGAGGAGAGGAAAGATGTAGAAATTGAGAAGAGTGCTCTTATTGTCCGAGCCATTGAGCTTGAAAAGGAGGACAACAAAAATCAGAGCGAACCACCCAGGGAAGAGCCTCAAATGCCCGATTGGCTAGTAAGGCAGCTGAAACAAAATACTCCCACCCTGAAAGATCCTAAGGCAAGGGTGGAAGCCATTCTGGCCAGAGCACGAATAAGTACCAAGAAAGAGAAGAAGCCGAAGATCAGATCAAAGATGACTATGGATGCCTTAGCATCTAGGGCAGTGCAAGTAGCGACGCCAATGGTTGGAGAACAAGGAATAACTTATAACGTCTCCACCATCGACTTGGGAGTGGCCACGAGGGAGCAAAAGGTCGACCATGTTCAAGAATCGGTCGCCACGGTGGTGCATCTTATCCAACAGGATAAGGTCTCTAAGGAAGAACTCAAAGCACAAGTGGCTGATCTAACGACCTATATTCGGCAATGGTCGTCCCTAGATGAGCAGCCCACAAAGTCATCTGACCCGCCTTAGCTGCTATCCCAAGCACAAATCAATAAATTAGAAAAGAGAAGGAACCTGGATAAGACTACGGAAAACTGGTTCTGGCAGGTCTTGGACATGGGGAACACAGGTATCAACTTGGCTGTCCGAACAGCAAAGAAGTTCCTAGAACTACAAAGAACCCTTGAGGGCACAAGGCAGGTCTGTGAGGAGTTCCCGCGGAAATACAATGCAGCCTACCCGAAAATTGAGGCCATACTCGCATTGCCAAGCGAGGTCTGGGAGAAGGACCTTGCCCTCAAAGATGATGATCACTAGCTAGTGGATAGATGGAGGCGAGATTTCGATCACCGCAAGAAGAGGCTGGAGCAGATCGTGGAACGTATAGCTCCGGATATTGAATGGGCCAAGGAGTCAAGAGAGGAGTGCACTCGGTACCTCAAATTAATGACGGGGTACGAGCTACCCACTGCTGAAATAAATCCAGAGAGCATAAAGCCACACTTCTTGAAGAGCATGGAAGATGAGATGTCAGTTGAAATCACCACGGACTTCATGAGTTTTGCTACCCGAGCCTTCGCACAATCAGAACTTTTCAGAGATAATGCTACTAAATATGATGATGACTGGAAAAAGCTCGTCAACAATTCTCAGGAATGGAGCTACCAAGTGCTGCGATTGGATATCATGGAAGTAGATAAGCTCCAACCGATGATCTTGAACTTTGTGGAGTATGCAGCGTTAAAGAAACGCGAAGGCAACCTTATGATCGATGAAGAATTCCTCAAGGAATAGTTGCAGCAAAGGGCAAACAACAAAAGGACGAAATTGCTATGGTGCTGCCATTAGATGAGAAAATAGGGAAAATATAAGAAATATCTTATAAATGAAATGTATTTGGGGGTAGGCGAAACCCTAGTGTAAAGTGAATCTTGGCCACACAATAGAATCAAATCCTGACCATTAATTTTTATTTTTTAGGAACTATAAATAGGGCTCTTCTCTCATTTGAAGAGAGTTGAGTTGTTGTAAAGGCATGGTGCAGAAATTATAATAGAAAATAGAGTCATTTCCTGGTGTATTTTTGGGTTTCTCCACATGTTTCATGATTCTTCTCCCTTTAGTTAAAACTTCGCTTCAAATTACTTTGCTGCTCTAGTTTCCTTAGTTAGCTGTAGTGGATTTAGTATGTTGTCTTTGGTTTTGAAGATTCATGTTGTGTGTATGCTTTCCTTGTCCATACTTTTGGTCATTTGCTGTTGGTAAATGACTGTGTAAAGTTAGCTTGAACTATAATTTCATAGCTGCTCATTAAACTTTGTCTTTGTTTACATTTGCATGGCGAATGAATGATGAATATCTGCAGTCCTTAGAAGATAGCATAGATTTCATGACATTGTGAGAATTCAGATTAAGTGAAATTCTGTTTAAGAAAATTGTCCATAGCAGGAACCTCCATGATCATTGTTCATCGGTAGTTGCAGGTCCAGGAACCATCCTTCTTCCTCGCCCCTATTTCCCTTTTTTAGAAGCAATTTGTGTTAAGGTTCATTGCACATTGTAAAGCCAAATCTGACGAAACAATGGAGTCCAAGACTGTTGTCTGAACCTACAACGAAGTGCAGTAATTTCATATTTGAAGAACTCCATTCATTGACCCAATTCTCCCACAGCTTTAAACCACGTAAGAACGCCTTGTGATTCCAGCAAAATCACATCAAACAACTGAGATATTCCAAGCACTATCAAGACCTGACATCCGAGAGACCTTAGGATAGTGTTCTGCAATTTGATTGTGGAAGATTGTCTTTCAAGAGAGGTAGTGCACCCACGTATTACTTGGTTGTGAATTGCATAAAAACACCATCAATAGGAGTCTTACAAAAAAATCTTTCCTCCCCTATCTATGGATGGTACCAAAATGTAGAGAATAGTAAAAAAGATGCACTCACAGTGTACAAAAGTTTTGGATGAATTTAGCAAAGGAAACTCAACAAATTTGTAGGTTTGCAGAAGATTTTTCTGTCGTCATCTTACAACAATAGTCTCTAGAAAACTTAGGGCAAATGCATTTATTGCACATGTGTGGGCTATAAAAGTCAAGTCCGAGCCATCATTTGTCACTTCACATTATCAAAGAGAAGAAGGAGAGCGCTCGATAGGTGGATTTCAGAGTAGCAAAATCAAATTCATCGACAAATCTTGAAAATTATCAGGTACTTTGAATCATTGTCGAATTTTTCATATTTCGGTGTGTAGTTATGAACCTGAAAGCGCGAAAAGGAAAATGGACTAAATTAAAGGTTCATGACATTGGACGAATATAACAGTGCAAAGATCAGGTCTATGAGGAATTTATTGCTTCCTTATGAATTAAAACAATTAAGCGAACCCAAGCATGGAAATTTAGGTATGTGGAATGAATTTTCGTACCTTGAGAATGCGGAATTCATAAAATCCATATTAAGCAGATTAAATGGTGATGTTCTAACTTTGGAGAAACCTTACATGATCTCAAAAGATGTAAATGATAAATTAACCAATTTTTGCAAAGTCAGTGATGTCCCTAGGAAGAAATCTATTTGAAACAAAGAGGTCGAAACCCTAACTGGAATAATCATAGATTAGAGAACTCTGCTGATAGCAACAATCAAGAATCCTGTTATGAAGTACGTTGCACATGGCATAACCTATAAAATCTTCTACCGAAATTGGGAAGGAGCCACATTGGCTGGCACAATATACATTGCTCATAAAATGATAATTGAAAGTCATGACTTTGACCTATGCAGATTGTTAAAAGATCAAATGATGGAGAATGTTCAACTGGCAAAGGAGTTAGGGTATCCATTCAGGTTTGGCACTCTAATTATATGTCTGGTTATGTATTTTTTGAATTTTTTGCCAAAAATCGACAATGTAGCATGGAAATCAGATAAACTGGTATGCACCCAAATTTCCTCTTATTCTAAGAGTTTGTCTAACTGGAATTCAGAATTTGAAAGTTTATGTAAGAATGTGCTTGTAAAGTATGGATCAGGCAATATTTCCACTCTTGTAAGAACAATGGAAGTTGGTTCCTCTTCTAGTAGCACTGATAGAGGACATAAAAGAGGAGAGGAAATCATTGAATACACTCGTCCACAAAACAAAGTTCCCAGGATTGAGGGAAAAGGCAAAGAAAAATAAATTGTAGACATTTCAGATGAAGAATCTAACGAAGAACCTGAGAATCCACTGGAAAATGATTTCGGTCTTGAAAAAGGTAGTGAGGAAGAGGAATCTCTGTCAAAAGAAAAGCTACAACAACTTATCCAAAGTATAGGTGGTATGTAGAAAATTGCAAGATTATGGTAAGTTAGACCATCATACAATCAAGACTTGATTCTAGAAGTTCTAAATGCTCATATTGAGCATTGCAAGATAAGATTGGAAAGTCTGAAGGACATTCTACCCGAAGAGATGATTGAGTGTAGCAAAGAATCAATGGGCTCTGAAGACAAAGGCAAAGAAGAAGGTGAAATTATCTCACCTGAAGGAACAATTCAGACTATCCCTTGCTAAGCTAAAGAAGAAAATGAATGAGTTGAGATAATGCATTAACTCTGCCATAGGAATCTACAACTATTGTGTTCGTTGGCTCATGCAGTCAACAATTACAAGGAGAAGTTGGATCAGATTGAGACAAAACTGAACGACATTGGTAAAAGCTTTGACATATCTTAGGATCTGGATGGCATTATCAGGAGAAGAATCCGGGAGTTACATGCAGCTCAAATAAAAATTCAACTGTCCAAGAATGTTCTTGTAGACACCTTTTGGAAGGTAAAAGACTTAATTAAGTGCAGGTTGTAGCAGTTGGTGGAAATTCTACAAAATGGTGAAAAATTGGAAGAAGCAATCACAATTCCTGAATCTCTCATTGAGATTATCAACAAGACTTCCAAGAACAATAGCTTGATTATTAGCATTGGAATTGCAATTGATGGCTGGAAGAAGTTTCTTTCAGAAGTGAAGAAAAACAATAAGATAATTTTCTAAAGATAACAACAAATTGTTTTCAAGTTTTTGAAATTTTGATTAAACGAGAATAGCTGTAAGCATATATGTGCTAAATTTTTGAAAAATTGATGATTTTGAACACGTGTTTTGTCACTTTTTTTGGCATATGGCACCTGTGCTTTGTCATTGATGTCAAAGGGGGAGAGAATGTAGTGAAAAATGCCTTGTGATTAGGGGGAGAAAGTGCAACAAGCAGTTTGGCAATATACCTATAATGATTCCGACACTTAGTCATTTTTCACTAAGTGTTGCCGTCAATGCCAAAGGGGGAGACTGTTGGCATATGGCTAACTAGATTGGCTTGTAAGTTTTATCATTGATGGCAACCCAAGTCTTGCGTCTGAATGAGCAACACTATTTTGGCTCCTACCGGCAGAACAGAGGATCCGGTAAAAGGCATAAAAGTTGATCTAGTCATCCCACCAGATAGACATTTTGGGTTATGGATCTCTGAGGAAGGTCTGTTGAGGCTTGTAGTATCTTGGTATTGATGCGCACTCACTAGTAAGTGATCTACAAGATACGGTGCACTAATTTGTTAACTATCTATGCTAGAAGGCCAACCCGACAAAGATGGAATTCACGGATATATAAGATAGAATTAATTATAATTCTCCATGTTGGATTGAGTGTTATTTGGGTCCTCTCTTTGTTTTAACCGATTTTGGAGGATGCGCATAAAGATTTTGTGGTGGATCTGGCCGACAAGTTAAAAGTAACTTAATGTTTTATGAAGCCGACTGTTGGATGAATAAGTCTTTGATTGCAGATATATATAAGAGATTGTTTTTATCATTTAAGATATGTATGCATGGTGGACTAATATGAAGAAGTGTGAATTGTGAGATCCAACAGAGCAGTAATGCGAATTTGATGATAAGTGATGCAAAGAGCAGAACATGGTAGAGCGAAGTGTAAAGCAAAAAAGCAGATCCCGAATAAGATCCATGAGCTTCACTGGAACTGTTACTTGGAATGATTAGATGCTATTATCTCGGTTCACCCCTCAGATGGTTTTAATCTGAATTTTGTAGGCAGTAAGCCTTTTTCTTTTGAGTAGTGAGCTCTAGGCAATGTGCCTGAATGCAAGTGCATTCCTTTGTAAACAACTATATTTTGAGTACTTAAATTGTGGATTAATCTCCACCGTGGTTTTTCTGCTAATAGGGTTTCCATGCAAAAAATTGTGTGTCATGGTGTTGTGTATGTTTACTTTGAATACATACATCTTTTCCTTAATGCAATGATGAAATGGCTTCATGTTTCAAATGGATGAAGTTTAAAATTGTTGAACATTGATTCAAAGCCCCCCTCTCAGTGTTCCCTTGAGTCCAACAATTGGTATCAGAACCAAAGGTGTCGGGTTCGAATCCCCTCAGGTAATGCTGAGAGGGAGATTGTTGGAAAATGGTCAGTGCTCCCCTCAAGATTCGTGACATGGCTTAACTGCCTCTCGTGGATCCGTTAACTCTCACAATTGTATCAACCATTAACAGGTCGATCTTTTGGTGCAACGGTAACTGTGTTTCCAACAATTTCTATATTCCTTCTTCACATATTCTCTCTTTTCACGATTCTAACACTTTACAGTATTGTTCCGTATGTTTTAGAACGCTCTTTAGATTTTGATCTATCTTTCTTCGTATCCCTTTTTGCCCCTCCTTTTTCTTTGGACCTTCTTCATACATGCAAATCATCTTTCAACTTTCATTCATGGATTTCCTTCTCATATCCTTTGAAAGAAAATAGCAATTAAATTGTCCAATTTTGGCTTTGCACTACTATCACTAATGACAATAATTATATTTTTTTAAGTATCATGTAAATAGGAAAATAATAAGATGCATTTATCATTTTCTTCCAATTTAATGTTTATAAAATCAAGTTGACTTAAAATTACATGAAACATATTTAAATGGTTTGCAATAGAATCACAATATTTTATTTTTATGAATACAATCATCTTTTGAAATACTACTTGTTAGTAAGAATTTTGGTTTGATATATATCACCTATCCTCTTCCATAAATTGAATGCAGTGTTCTTGGAAACATTTAAGAGGATAAAATTTCCAAAACACAACATAATGGTTCCTTGTGCTTTTTTTTTTAGTTTCAACCAAGATTCATTAGACACATTCAATGACTTATTTTCTTTTGAAATAGACAACTAAAAATATTTTTGTTTAAGTAGATCTTCCATCTTCAAATTCCATATTTAGTAATCAATACCATTGAATGTTGGAGAAATTAGGACATCACTTGATAACAAATTAATCATTAATTCATTATTAAGTCCCTTATTACTTTATTCACTTAAACTAAAGGTAGGAGTGCTTTTTTATTATTATATTGGGCTGATTATAGGTCAAGTTGTCTCACTACATGAGATTAAGACACTTGTCACAATCTAATCAAATCCTCATCTAGGTTTTTTCTTTTTTATGATTTTAAGAGAATTCACCTTCATTGTAATCATTCATTTAGATTAATTCATTGCACAATCAGTTGCTTTTCTAGATCATCTCTTCTCAAGGTTGCATGAGCATATCAATGGATTTTTCTCTTTAAATGTAATTTGTGTTTTGGTTGTAGGTGATTTTTAGGAGCTACATGGTTCACTATCAACTTCATCATGGTATAAGAGCACTAGATTTGTGACTTCTCGTCCAAATTCTGAGAGATCTAGTCTTGAGGGAAAAATGGGTTCATCTTGGGGCGAAATGGGCATCACTATTGAGTCGAGAATGGTAAAAAACCCTAAGAACGCTTGTCATTTCGTCAAATTTGGAGCAATTACAAAAAAGACAATATTTTTATAGCATGGACCTCCATACAAGATCTATTACAAATTTTCAAAACAACACAATGCAAATCCTTCCATTGCAACCATTAAAACTTAAACACTTAAAAGAAATGTGTCCCTCTTTATTAAAAACCATTATCTTTAATATCAAATATTGGAAAAGAAGGTGAAACTATTGCAATAAAAATTGTTACAAGTGTATGCAAATCTAAAATATAATTGCTTATGCAAGGATTACTATATGATGAGAAAATGACATGAATAATCTTCAAGAAAGAGAGACATCCAATGTACTAGGACTCTCTTCACTTTGATAGAACTTCAGTATCATCTGTGTACCTTTAAAATGAACTTATGAAACTACCATCTCATGCCTCCAATTTATAAATAAATAGGTGAAGAATACTACAAATGGTTTTTCAAAACAATGTACTATCAAACAATGGTAAAATACAAAAAATTCCACATGCAAAATGAAGGGTATTTTTTGAGAGTAGTAAATGTAAGTCTCAATGAGCTATGAATAACAAAAATAACCTCCATACCAATAATAGAGCACACATTTGACTTGTAACTCCATAATGTACCATATCCCAAGGATGGTGTCAAAAATCATCACCCTACTCATGTGGGACCCACCAAAAATGTGCAAGATGCTCCACTACTCAATGCTCATGCCCAAGTTGATTTTTTTCTTAAAACAGCTTTGAAGCTGTCACTACCAACTCCACCTCCATGAATGCATATAAGAAATAATGCTAAGATTACCAAAGAATATGAATTCCAAATCATTTTCTAATAACACATTAGGCACTCAAGGACACCTTCCAAGAGTGTTGAATATACATAAAATATATGTAGGATTGGAAGGTAAATGAAACCTTAATCCTAACAATAGGGATGTGGCTCTAGCCTCATTCCTTCACATCCATGCCTTTCTAGAGTCAACTCACAACCTTTGATGGTATTGTAATTTTTCTTTGATCTTGTAGTGACTTCTACTTCCTTGTTTCTTTAGGATACAATCTTCTTGATTCTAGTATTTGGGGGCTTTGTGGATTTTCACCATTAGCCTCCATTAGGCCAATATCAAGTTTTTAACTTAATAGGAATAACCCAATTTCCTTTTGAGGGCTTTAACTAAACTATTGCAAATCTATTCTATCGCTACAAACATACTCATATAATTGATATTCTAGACTTGAAAATGACAAAATCCAAGTTTTATCATACTTAATAGGTGTTGTGTTTACATCAATTATGCTTGTGGACATGCTAAACTTACAGTCCACCAAATGTTTATAATAATAGAATTGATATTTTGGACTTAAGAATGACAAAACCCAAGTGTTGTGCTTACTGTATTCTTTTAACCTGCTTTTACATTACTTAATATAAAAAGCCTCAAATTTTCTCTATATATGATATATAAACATATGGCATCTATGACCCCAACAAGAGTACAATTTAGAGGCACCAAAAAGATATTTATTTAAGACCTTTTCCATGTCTCATAATTATATCTTTATACAAGTGTTTCACATTCTTTAGAGACGAGTCTCCCTTACCCTCTAGAGGATGCTTTGTGTTCTCCATTTTTCAATCACTTTAGATTCCTAACCTTTTTATGAGTCCTTTGCACTAGATATTCAAAATTGCTAGGGGTAAGACATCTTAAAGATGTTGGTAGAGAAGGTATAAAACTATATATGTTACATTGGACTCTGATGGACCTACTATGGTATCATGGCTTTTTATTTCATTAATATAACCACCAATTTAGTTCATTGGTTTATATTAACCATTTCTTCCTATTCTTATTACGCTTCCTCTTCCAACTCTTGAACTTTCTATGATTTTCTCCTACCACTTCATTTTATATGCTTATAAGGGGGTGCAAATGATTGCATCTACTATCGTATACAACAGTTACCTTCAAAACTTCTTGGTAAAATTGAGTTTGATTATTATGAATAAATGTAAACAATGATAAATATCTTGCCATGCTAAGGTATAAAAAATGTTGATTTGAACCACTACGATCTTTAGAGGGAATGGATTATGTTTAAAAAAATTCATACGATAAAAAATCAAGAATTTCAAATAAATTCAATATTTTAATTAATAGTTTATGGGTTATAATTTTAAGTCACATGAACACCTTAAACAAATTGAATATATCTCTAATCAAATGCAACATTCATTCAAGATTTGTTTTCACAATTTGACCTAATTTCAATTCTAATATATAATTTGATAAAATATTAATAGACAATTGATAAAATGAGGAAGAAATATACTTGCTTTTAATGTTAGTGAAGCTGACTTCAATCAAATTCATATAAGCTTCTTTCTATATGATTCAGTCAAATCCTTTTCTATCACAAAAATGAATTTGATAGTTGTTTGGTTAAAATACTCTATCTTTTCGTCAATTGTGAATTTCACAACAAATGATTGAATTAAAAAATTATATAAAATGAAGATATTATTTGGCACTAATATCAATGTGATATTAGAAGAGAGTTCCACTTGTCACTATGGTTTCTATTGCAAGTTTGAAGTTAATCCTAATGTGGATTTGGTGCTTAGCATCATGTAATAGTTGACCTAGCATGAAGGCTAAAGCCCAAGGCTTTTACCAATGCAAGGACAACATAAGTGTAGCAAATTTGTTTTTGACCATGTCTAGATGTTCTTTTGGAAATTTTCTAAGACATTGACTAAGATGCAACATCATAAACTTGACCAAAAAAATGCAAAATGTGACATGGGGGCTTATATGTAGTGTGGAACTTGATAACTCCAATTATTCAGTTTTTTAAAAGGGTTGTGAAAGACTAGGAAATTGTTATATGGGCTCATAACAACTTGGAGATTATCCTACTTAAGTGTTCGAGGCTACCACATACATTAGAGTGTATATATTTCTCCCATTTAATGTTATTTTTTGGGTTATATTATGGAGCCCACTTATTATTGCCTACTAGAAAATAATTTATCACAAAATGTCTAATGTTTGGATGTTTTTTTTTTTACCTAGAAACTTAAGTCATGTTTGAAAAAAATAGAAGGCATTTTTTCATATGAAAATGAGTAATCTTTTCATGTTGTTGTTTATCTTTAGAATAAATATGCAAATTAAAATACTTGAGGTAGGTTTAAGAATATCTTTGAAGAAAACATAGATTTTTTCTTAATTTCAAATAATAGGAAGTATTCTTGATTGATAAATTTTTGATGACAACTAAGGATGAAAGGTGGGGTTTTGAAATATGTGAAATTTCATCTTAAATATTTTGATTTTCTTGATAGTTTTAAAAACCTACATATTAACAATGAGAGTTAAAAAAACTAATATTTCTGAGTAGACGATTGAAAGAAGTTTTATGGATTTCCATTCAAGAATAGGCTAAGCCTTGATTATTGTCACTAGTTTTGAATTTCAATGTTCAATAAGTACACAATTTGTTATCTTTGGCACTAAGATTATGTAATACCAAGATAATGATATAGATGCATTGTTAGGTTGATTTATTAGTAAAAAGGAGTTAATGATCTTGCAAATTTGTATTGTCAAAAACTAAATAATTGAAAATGTAGTGCCTCTCGTGATACTATTCTATTATGATATTGTGTGGATATTGTTATGTTTGTTTCATACTCTTGATTATGTTGCTGATTGTGTCACCTATTTGACTTATGTGTTTTGCTTGGATGCACATGATACTGTTTTACGATGTTGATGATATAATGATGCATGGTGTTCGTCTTACTTGATTTTGCAATATTGTGTGGTTATGTAAATTGTTTAATACTCGTTTCATGATAATTATGATGATTGTGCTATTTCTTGAGGTTCAAGTGAGAGGGACGGTGTTGCATCGCTCATCCGTGAGCGCCTTGCCACACTGCAATTCTCTCTCATGGTGTGTATGGCATCAGACATATATATATATACTGTTTTGACACTTGTGTTTCTATGCAGGATTGTAGGTACCCAAGCCTTGATTCCACCTGCACTGGTAGGACAGGGTGAGCCTCATAAATTTCCAATGGGTATGAAGTTGAAAACGGATTTGACAAGAAAGTGTCCCTGTCTATGTCTATTGTCCCATCAATGTTTGACAGTGTCGTCTGTCAATATTCCGCTATGTTATGGTATTGTGTTGTTTCATGTTGATCATTTCAAGTCGTAAATCTTGATGTGTTTATCATTTTATTTGGATGCATATCATTATTGATAATTGGATTTAATCATAGTAATAAAATAAACTATTAATGTATTAAGGGAATCTTCATAATTAAAATATTAAATTAATGTATAGATTATAATTATAATGAAATGCAAATGAAACACAAATTTGCATTTATAAATGATGGTTATTTTAATTTAAAATAAAGTGGATTGATAATCCACAAGTTTAAAGTTTAAATTTAAATTATTTGATAGAGGGATGTAATAAAATATTACCCCCTAAAGTAAAGTTTTTAAAATAAAATAAAATAAAATAATAAATAACAATTATGTGTATATATATATTTTAATTTTTTTAACCCACCCAGATTTGTTTAAGCATGATACCATTAAAATAATGAAATAAACATCAAAATTCTTTCCCCGACAGTCAAGATTAGTGTGGGTAGATTTCTTAATTTGCTAAATTCCTCCAAGTGTTAAGTAGGGTAAACATAAAGTGTCGGGTGGTGAAAATAAAAGTGGGTAATTAGCCACTTGTCCCGTTTATGATTAAGCTTTTTTAAGAAAAAAAATTTGAAGGGAGATGGGGGAGAACGGTAAAAACAAGAAATTTACTCCGGTGAAAGAAAGAAAAAAACTTTGCAGCCAAGAGGACTTTGGAAGGAAAACGAGCATTTGGGGAAATTGCAGAAGAAAGGATAGTCTTAATACTTCATCCTCATATCACGAATCTCCAGGTTGATCGTAGCGTTTAGCCTGTCACACCCGTAGTACTTGAAAATAGAAGGTTGTGGAGGATAAATAATCTCCCTAATTCCGTTGTTCACTTGAAAATACAATTAAAAATTAAAAAAGTCTTATTATTATGTTATTAGAATAAAATAACTGTGATATTCACTTTATTCACGAGTTCTTAGAATTAAAATAAAATAAATTAAGTTTAAAAGAAAATAGTAAATTACATTTATTTTTTCTTTGATTGATATACATATATTGCTTATAAAGAAAGAATACAATTGTGAATTTAAGTGATTTGTAGGCAAATAATCGGGAATTAATAAGCCGAAAATTGATTTATTTATATGTTTAGATATGTCACTTGAATAAGTTACAAGATATGGTGAATAGGTTAGAATAGGTTTGTGCAATCTTATGAGAAATAGGGATATCAAACCTAAACTCATTAATAATATTAAGTCTCGTGTGAATTGAAGTAAGATTTATTAGTTAGCGGTATTTTCAAAGTGCATTCAAAATTAGATTTAACTACAAGTGGTTAAAGTTAAATTTATTTACGAATTATTAGATTTGTGATTTGCGTAAATTTTATATTTTTGATTAAATTTATTTGCAGTAAACATGTTACATTCAAATTTAATTTATTATTTTAAAGTAACAAATATATATAGGGTATATTTTAAATTTTAATTATTTTGAAGTAGACAAATGTACAGGTAATAATTTTTAAATATTTTAATGATCTTTTATAAGTGAAATGTTAAAACATAAATAAGTATTGTGTTTATGTTAGGTACATTTAAAAACTGATTTATTTTCAGAATCAGATTTATTTCCTAATACATTTAAATAAGATTTATTTTCAAAGTATAGATTTAACTACAAGTTAGTTAAAGTTAAATTTATTTACGAAATTCCTTTACTATTAGATTTGTGATTTGCGTAAAGGTTACATTTTTGATTAAATTTATTTGCAGTAAACAACATGTTACATTCGAATTTAATTTATTATTTTAAAGTAACAAATATATATAGGGTATATTTTAAATTTTAATTATTTTGAAGTAGACAAATGTACATGCTAAGAATTTTTAAATATTTTAATGATCTTTTATAAGCAAAATGTTAAAACGTAAATAAGTATTGTGTTTACTATTTAGCTACATTTAAAAATTGATTTATTTTCAAAATCAGATTTATTTCCTAATACTTTTAAATTAGATTTATTTTCAAAATCAGATTTATTTCCTAATACTTTTAAATTAGATTTATTTTCAAAGTACATTCAAAATTAGATTTAACTTCAAGTTAGTTAAAGTTAAATTTATTTACGAAATTCCTTTACTATTAGATTTGTGATTTGCATAAAACTTATATTTTTGATTAAATTTAATTGCAGTAAACAAACATATTACATCCGAATTTAATTTATTATTTTAAAGTAACAAATATATATAGGTTATATTTTTAAATTTAAATTATTTTGAAGTAAACAAATGTATAGGCTAGCAATTTTAAAATCAAGAGAAATCTAGTGGTATACATACTATAAGTTTTCAGAGTGCTTATTTATTTAAAATATATTATGATGGGAAGGCTTTTAATTATAGTGGATTATTTAATTATTTATTACATTATCTTTAATAAGATTGGATTATGATCACGTTTAAATGAATGGGTATTTATAGTCGTCTTGGAACATGTTTAGATAATTATTTTGTTTATATCTTGAGTGCTCGTTGGAATTGATTTCTTATGTATATTAGTGGATTCCATGTTGTCCATATTTGCCACTTGCTTTATTTTTCTTTGAGGTAATATTTATGAAAAGACATGTTCTAGATATGTTGGGAACCCATAAATGTTAAGTCACTTTCTTTTCGATAGTCATGGGTGGTAAGTTGTTAGGCTTCCAGAGGCGATGGGAAACCCAATTGTGTTGAATTTTTCCCATGATTAAACCTTTGTATTCCATTGATCGTATTCCTATTTTAAGTTCTCGTGGGTGTACTTTGTTTTATAATTTGCTTTGCCTTAGTTTGACTATGAGCGAGATGGTTTATGCCTCGCACGCGCATTCGTGTTGTGACTTCTATGTTTGGTACACCCCTTGTTGTTGCGAGTTTTGTTTTGGAACTATTGGGGAGGGTGGCTCTTCACGGGGGCCGATGCACAAAGGGGTAGTTAGGATAACCCATGAAAGAGTTGGTTAAACAAGTGAAAACCTAATAAAATAAACTAGTGGGTTTGGGTAGTAACACATTAATTAATATAGTAAGATACCTCGCCCACGCCGTTAGTGCTTTCACAGACTAAGGGTGGGTTGAGAAGGCTGTGGTTGGGAAGATCGCTACCTCGTCCTCATGGGAGGCTAGTGGTTCCACATGTGTCACCCTATGGGGCCGACGCCTAATGAGAGGCAATTAGGATAACCATAGATGGGGGCTGGCGCTTGTTGTGAGGTAGTCAGGATAACCCATGATATGACGGTGCGATGACACTCTCCCATAGTATTCTTTGTTTCCCTTCGTATGCCTTTGGAAGTAGTCACCTTGTAAGTGGTCATTGAGATTGTTGTATGTCATGTTTTGGTTGACCTTGTGATTTGGTCTTGTGATTGTTCTGCTTGTCTGTCTTGGTTGTGGGTCCTTTTTTGTCATCTCCTAGCACAGGGGATGGACCTTCGGGTCCACGCGGTCGGGTAGAACATTCTATGCACCCCATTGGGTTCCCAGGTTGTGTTTGTGATGCAGAAGCGAATGTAGTCTCCAGATCTTCACTTGGTTGAAGACTATCCCACATTTTGTACCTTATTCTCCATTATGTATCATTCTTGTACTCCATTTACTCTTCCCATTGATATAAGGGAAGCATCATTTAATGTACAGTTGAATCCATGATATGTTGTATCTGTGGAAATATGCTCCACTATTGTAATATTAAACTATGAATTGAATTGTAATAAAATGATGTATCCTTTACTTCATATTGTTCATGGTTGGTTGCATGTACCATTATTTTATCTTGCGATTGTGTGTATCTGTTGTTATCTTCTTGGCATTATCTTTAACGATGTGGTTGGTATGGGTTTTACGTTTAGTAATTCCACCATGTGTACCCCAAAGGATGTAGATGATTCTGTAAATGCACAATGGCTTTTCATGTAATGTATATACATATTCATCTTATGAATACTTCTCTTTCAAAAAAAAAATGTGCGGTGTTTGTTGCCCTTTGGGGTTCACACGACGGGGCGTTATAGAAAAAAAATTTAGTGGTTTAAAAAATTATTTTCTCAACATATTTGTGATCATATTATGAATATTGTTACAATCATTTTTTTATAAAAAACTTTCACCATGTAATTAATTTTCTCCTAATTATATTTTTATTTTTCAGAAATGCCTTTTACACAAATGAGAATATATGCTTGTGTTCAATACAACAAGTTAGACAAAAATCACTTATGCATTTTTTGATTATCTTTTCTAGCCTTTATGGGTCAATATGAACATGCCTATGTAATAGCATCCATACATTTTTTTTTGGAAAATTATTTGGTATCATTTTTTAACCCACTTAATAATGAATTTGCTGAGTGGATTATACATTTTTATTTTTTATTTTGATACTATTTACATATCATATCCGTTATTGACAATATTATATGATGTTTTTTATTAGTAAATTATAATAATATAACAATGTTTATAATTAGTAAATTATAATTATAATAATTATAATTATAATAGTATTAGTAGGATGGGTGAGCGGGAGCGAGGATTTGAATTTTCTCATGCCCAACAACGGGTGTCTGGTTCGAAGGAAACTAGATCTTTGCTGGGGGGTGGACTTTCTGCGGATGCGACATGGGAGAATGCAGGAGGGAGTAGTTTCTGAGGATTGGGGCTCGGGGAATCGGGGGGACCCAGGCGGTAAGGTGTTTCTTGGCCCCTCTTCAAATGGTGAGGCTGGTGGGGCCAAGTTTTTGGGGAACCAGGATGCAACTAAGGACTCTACTGTCAGACTGGGTCTCTGGAGAATTTTTCAAGAGGCCAGTGTTGGGAGTGCTCAAAAAGAAGATGGGCCTTGTTGTTTGGGACTAAGCCTGTTGGTAAGTCGATCTTTCCTCCGGTTAGTAATATTTCGGTCCCTTCGAGTGGGAATTTCGCTATTCTAGTTCCTGATCCAGTGATTGACCATAACATCTCACTGATGGCCGCTCTGTTGGTGGGTAAATTTATGGGCTCAAGACCAAATATTGAAG
Source organism: Sequoiadendron giganteum (assembly GCA_007115665.2). Classification (NCBI taxonomy): domain Eukaryota; kingdom Viridiplantae; phylum Streptophyta; class Pinopsida; order Cupressales; family Cupressaceae; genus Sequoiadendron; species Sequoiadendron giganteum. The sequence continues at coordinate 419,554,766 of CM021109.1, forward strand.
TGGTTAGGGATTTTGTTAGGAAGAAGTGGAAAGCAAAAGGACAAATTGAGGTTGCGGCTCTACCCAAGGGTTTCTTCTCCTTTGCTTTCTCGCATGAAGAGGATAAGCTCGCAATACTTTGTAGTGGTCCCTGGGTTATTGGTAAGTCATCCTTGGCTCTTAAGAAGTGGTCTCCAAAAATGGACTTCTCAGACGCATCCTTTGAAGCGGTGCTAGTGTGGGTTTGTTTACCAGGCTTACCATTGGAGTTTTGGAATGAGGATGTCTTTAGGGGAATTGCAAACTCTTTTGGGGAGCTCTTATCTATAGATTCCATGACTTCGGCTAGAAAAGGCTAGTTTTTGCTAGGATTTGTGTGGGTATAACTCAGTCCACTGAATTTCCGTCTTCTATAGAAATTGTGTCTAAACTCGACAAGTGGGTTTAGACAATCGAATTTGAGACTCTTCCTTTTGTGTGTTTTGCGTGTAAAAAATCTGGGCATTGGGCTAGGAAATGCCCAACCAATATATCTAAGAATGAAGCCAAGTTAGTTGTCAAGGAGACCAAAATATGGAAGGAAAAAACATCGGAGAAACCCTTGGATGATGTGAACAAGGGTGAGATGAACAACTTTGAGGATGGTCAGGACAAGATTGAGGAATGCCATAATCCCAATGTGGGGTTTAATAATACTGAGGAGCCCCTGAAGGGGAACACTTCTAAAAACCTTGAAGCTTCAAAAGCTGATGAAAAGGCTCAAAATAGAGAGGTAATGGATTCAAACACTCAGGCATCCCAGGGAGAGGATGAAAACATAGATGGAGGGAGTATCAGTAAGCCTGATGAAAACACAGACTCAACAAAGAGGGTTCCATATACCTATGGTGAGGGTTCAAAGGAAACATCTTGTACTGGCCATGGGGCAGGAAGTAAAGCAAGCCGTGAGGAGGAATCCTTGGCGGAAGGGGTGAAGACTGTTCCTTCTTGTCTGCAGGATGGTTCTCACAGTTCTTTGGAGGTTGTGAAATCTAATTTTGGGGATTCCATGGATACCTATAAGGAGAGGAATGACCTGGGGAATTCTCTGATTAATAAGGTCGTTGCAGGAAATGATTTCATGGATGGCCAAGAATTCATGGGACTTGAGGACTTCGACCTGGAAGTGGATAGTTCATATATAAAAGTTGAAAAGAAGAAGAACAAAAAAGGGAATAGTATTGTGGGGCTTTCTATGAGAAATAGGTCAAAAGCGGACTGTGGTAACCAAAGAAGTTCGGGTAAAAAATCAACAAAGTGGCATAGAGAGCAGGAATGCACTGAAAATATTGCTGATGGGGTTTAGAGAACCATCCCAGAGATTTATCGAAGCAACACCCCACTAAAGAAATGAAGTTCATGTCATGGAATGTTCGGGGGCTGAATAGTTCCCATAAACAAGACATTTTGCATAATTTTGCTAGGGATCATAAGCCTGATATTTTAATTGTCAAGGAATCCAAGATGCCTGAGGATAGAGTAGAAAGGATTAAGGTTTTCAAGAATTGTGGTGTGCAAGGTAGGATCTCAGAGGGCGCTTCTGGGGGCTTAATTAATTTTTTGGAACCAAGACCATCTTCATGCTACTCCAGTCTGGGAAGATGCTAACCATGTGGCCACTAGATTCAGACACATTAGAGATGAATTTAGCTAGATTTTGTCTAATATATATGCTCCCAACAACAAATCTATGAGAAGGAATTTTTGGAAAAGACTTGAGTCTTTTAAGCAAAGTTTCCCTAATGAGAATTGGATCATTATGGGAGACTTCAACACCCTGTTTCTTGTGTTAGAAAAAAATGGAGGATCTTAGATATAGATGGATAGTAAACTAGATTTGATGGATTTTATTTGATGGATTTTATTAACTCCCAATGTCTGCACGATGTGGATCTTAAGGGGGCCACCTACACCTGGTCTAATAGGCAGGCTGGGAATGATCTTATTCAGGTCAAGCTTGATAGGGCTTTAATTTCAAATAATTGGATGATGGATTATTTCTGCTCCTTATCTGCTCTCTCTAAGATTAGGTCGGATCACTTCCCCATTAGTTTTGTGGCAAACTCTATGTCAGGTAAGAGGAACTTCCCTTTTAGATTTGAAAGAATGTGGCTGTCTCATCCTCAAATCTTAAATTGCATTCAAGAATGGTGGAATATTAAGGTTTGTGGTACTGCTATGTTTCAGGTGGCCAAAATGCTTAGTGAGGTCAAAACTGAGGTGAGTCTTTGGAACAAGGAATTTTTTGGGGATATATTTACTATGAAGTTGGGCACTCAGCTTGAGTTGAAGGATATCCAGGATATAATTTAGAAAGATGGTTATGTGGAAGACCTCCTCTCCAGAGAAAACAAAACCTCACGAGATATCATGATATTATCTCCAAAGAAGAATAATTTTGGAAACAAAGGTCGTTATTGGTGTAGCTTTCTTCAGGAGATAAGAATACTAGGTTCTTTCACATGACTACTCTAAAATATAGGGCGTCTAACCGTATTACTCATATCATGAAGAATGGCACCAAATTTGATAAAGAGGATGAGATAAGAAGTGAGGCTAATCAGTTCTTTGCTAATCTCCTATCTGTGAAAGAAAGGATAGATGTGAACACTCAAAAAATCCTCATTGATGTTATCCCCAATATTTTGAATGAGGATCAAAATAGATCTTTGACTGTGATCCCCTGTATGGAAGAGATTAGAAAGGACGTCTTTTATTTTGAAGGTAACAAGGGCCCTGGTCTAGATGGTTTTTCGATGTTCTTCTTCCAATTTTTTTGGGAGATTGTGGCTGAGGATGTGGTTAATGTGGTCAAAGAGTTCTTTGGATCAAGAAAACTATTGAAGAAGCTTAATTCTACTTTCATTGTTCTTATTCCCAAGTTCCCCGGTCTTGATGATTTTGACTCTTTTCACCCGATCAACTTATGCAATTATTTTTATAAAATCATCTCTAAAGTTACTACTAGGTTGCTTGGTGTTCTCTCACTTTTGATTTCTCCTTAGCAGAATGACTTTGTCCCTGACTGGCAAATTTTAGATTCTATCATCATTGTTCATGAGAATATTCATTCTTTAGAGGTTTCAAAGAGCCAAGGTTTTTTTACTTAAACTATATATGTCCAAGGCCTATGATAGGGTGGATTGGGGGTTCTTGTTGAAGGTTTTGAGATCTTTTGGGTTCTCAGAGATATTTATTCAATTGATATGGGAAATGATTTCCACAACCAACATTGTTGTTATCATCAATGGGTCCCCTTCCCATTTTTTTAAGGTTTCAAGAGGGGTGAGACAAGGTACCCTATTTCTCCGATTCTCTTTACTTTGATGGTGGAAAGATTGGGAAGATTGCTGCTAAATAAGGTGAGGGAAAGAAGTTTAAAATGATTAAAACCGTCATCGGCTAATGATGTTTGTTCTCACCAGCAATTTTTTGATGACACTATTCTTATGGGAATTTCAACAATTGGAGAAGCTAGAACTTTGAAGTGCTCCCTTTTGCTTTATGAGGAAGCCTTAGGGAAAATAAATAATCGGATGAAAAGCTCCCTCTTCTTTTTCAATACCTCGGAACCCAGGCAAAGGAAGATTTTTGATATTCTTGGTTGTACTGTTAACTCTCTTCCTTCCATCTATCTGGGGCTTCCCTTGGGAACCAAACCACCTGATTCTTTTTGGATTTCCCTTGTGGACCGGTTAATCGAAAGTTGGTTGGCTGGAAAGGGGCTCTTCTTAGTCAAGTAGGTAAAGTCATGCTGCTAAAGTCTTCCGTTTAGAATTTTCCTGTCTATCCTCTAAGTTTGTTTAAGATCCCTTCCAAATTTTTTGAAATTGTTGAAAAGATTCAAAAATGTTTTCTTTGGTCGGGGGTTGAGGAGAAGAAGAGGATTCTGTCGGTTGCTTGGGAAAATGTGTGTAAACCCAAAAAATATGGAGGTCTTGGTCCTAGGAATATCAGAGTCTTTAATAAATCCCTCTTGGTGAAGCAAGTTTGGAGATCCTTTGCTGAAAACCGAGAATGGAATGCTTTTTGGCACAACAAATATTTGCGGGGTGTCATCTCTTTCAAGGATTTTCTTAGTTCTCATAAACTCCCTCTTGGTTCTCCTCTCTAGAATAATGTCATTAAGGCTAGGGATCTTGCTGGGAAAGGCGCTATTTGGAAGCTTGGAGATGGTAAAAAAAAAATTGTTTTGGGAAGATAAGTGGATTGAGAATGAACCCCTTTGTAATCACTCTATCTTTAAGAATCATATGGAGGAATGCAAACCCAGATTTGGTACTTGAGTTGGGGATTACTGGAGGAATGATTAGTGGGTTCACATCTCTACAATTAAACTGGACCTTTCCCCCTTCCAGTCTCTTCTTAACTCTGTTGTGTTGAGCCCGTGGGGACAAGAGGACTCTTTGGTCTGGAAAATGTCTTCAACAGGGGATTTATCTATCTCCTTGGTGGTGGCCTCTTGTCATAATTTCTCCCCCTCTCTTGTGTGGGCGAAGGCTTGGGTGCAAAACCTTATACCTAAAATCAATATTTTTGCCTGGATCCTCCTTCAGAATAAAATTTTGACTAATGACAATCTCTGTAAGCATGGTATTTCTCTTCCTAACAGATGCTATCTTTGTTGTGCGGAGGCTGAGATTGTTTCACATCTTTTTCTCCTTTGTCCTTTTGCCTATGACATTTGGTGCAGGGTCTTGCAATTGTGGAACCTCAACTGGGTTTTTCTTGGCTCTATCTTGGACTTTTATTTCCAGTGGAAGGCTCCCTCAAACAATCAGGTTTTGAAATTGCTTTGGCGGTATATCTTTCAACACCTTGCATGGGGTACTTGGAAAGAGCATAAAATTAAATCTTTAGGGATTCTTCTCTTTTAGAGGAAATTGTCTTTGGTAAAATAATTAGAGCTGCGAGAGATAACTTAAACTAGATTGACTGCAAAACTAAGGCAAAAGGAAAGGTCAGATGCCAAGATTACGAGCTTAGAGTTGCAGATGCTTGGAAGATTAATGTTGACATATCTTATCCTCTTCGACCAAATAAGGGACCCAGGGATGGCATCCATTGGAACCTTCCTCCTCTTGATTGGGTTAAAATTAACTTTGATGGGGCAGCTAAGGGTAATCTTGGGCCTGCTGGGTGTGGGGGAGTTGAAAGGGATGACAATGGCAATTTTGTTTCAGCAGTGGTGCTCCCCTTAGGCACCCAGACCAACCGCCTTGCTGAAGCCATAGGGGCGTTCCAAGTTTTAAATCTTTCCCGTCAATTGAACTTTAAAAATGTGTCTTGAAGGGGACTCGAACAATATCATTCAATGTATTAAGGGCCTCCAAAAGCCTTCATGGACTATAGAGAGTTGGATTGATCTCTCCAAGGGGATTATAAGCTCTTTTGAGAATTGCTTAATCTCCCATGCTTACAAGGAAATTAACACGGTGGCGGATTTCTTTGCCAACAAGGGCGTTCAGGCCAATGAAAGAATCACGTGGAAAAGGGGTGACAAGTTGCATGTTGATGTCATGGCCTTATTAAGGTATGACAAAATTCATGAGAAGACCTCAAATCTCCCTACTAATTTATGATTATGGGACATGATTGTCACTTCATGTAGTCTCAAAACTGTTGTTCAATTATTTCATATCGAAGGTTGGAGTACCAAAGAATTAATAACCACTATGATATTTTTTTGCCTCACATGCTTTTTGGGTATTTTGGTTATCAGTTTATGTGGGTTTCTAGAGTCTTCTGAGTAGGTTTGTAACTTTTCCAGTATGGGTGGTGAGCGTTGCCATGTGGAACCGATGGACTGTGAGGAGCTAAGGAATAATGCTAAGGTGTGGCCACTGTTGGAGAAGGGAGGGATTACCTCTTATATCAATAAACTCCATGGTTGGGATCAAAAGGTCACTAGGCATTTGCCAAGGAGTGGAAGAAGGTAAAGTAAATTTTTTTGGGAGAAAGGTTGCCATCGACGAGCAACTCATTGTTGAGGTTACGAGGCTCTCCATGGAGGGTATTAAATTTTATAGTGACAAGAAACTTTCTGACTAGGCAGTGAAAAAGTTCCCGAAGACTGAAAAGGAAAAAGAGGATTTGTGCAGGGTTTCCAAAAGTAGTTATGACTCTAAGAATATTAAATTTCTCTAGCAGGAGGTGCTGAAGGCGATCATGGAATACATAACTTTGGACAGGAGATGCACTAGGGTCTTCAGCTACCATTTTGTGTTTCTCAACCACTTCCAGCATCAGGTAATGGTTTCTTTCCCTTTCTATCTTGCCACCTCTTTGAATGCCAGTCTTAATGACCATAACATGAACCCTGTTAGATACCCTATCCTTCACGAGGGCTTGCTTGTCCTTATTTTTGAGCATTTTAAAGCTATGTTGGCTCTGCCCAATTTTTCTCCATCTCCCCCCTATGTTTCTGCTAAGGATGAATTGGGTACTAGTTATACGAATAAAGATGAATGGGAAACTGATATAGAGGATGAGATTGGTTGACCCTCGAAGGCTCTAGGGAAGGGTAGGAGCAGAGGTGAGTCGAAAGTTGGTGTCCCCTCTAAACCTAGTTCCATGACCTCTAAGGGCAGAGTCAAGGTTTTGTTCTTGGGTTTTGAAGATGCTAATTCGAAGGAAAAAGGAAAATCTATTGTCTCCCCCCAGGAGAAGGTTAAAAGAAAGGATTTGGAGGATCCCTCCTATGATACTAATCAAGATGATTATCAGTTGGCCCCCTCATCAGAATACTCTAGCTACCCTGCTACAAACCGTGAGGATAGGCCTCATTTCTGAGTGATCTCAAGGCTGATGACCATTGCTTCAAAGAAGAGCATGATTTTCTTGTTGATATCCTTGCCATTACTCGTAATGGGTCTGTGAATTTTTTCAGATTAATGAGATGGGTGTTTTTTGAGATTAAGGAAATTAAGCTGAACCAGAGGGCTATTAACAAGAAGCTAGAAAGTCCTGACTTGATTGACCACACAACAAGAGACAGAGAAAGGGCCAATGATTTATGGACTGAGGAAAAACATAAATATATGGTGGACTGCCTCAAGAAAACTGTGGAAGATCTTCAACAATTTAAGAGTAACCATGATGATAAACTTACTACCATGGAGGACAAGCTTAAGAATATAAAAGAGTCTATCCAGATGGTGATGGAAATGAGCCACAAGATTTTAAAAACTACTATGAACACTATGAATATGATGGTAGAAAATTTGGAGAATGTGTATCAGGTGAGGACTGTTGTGGATTTGGAAGCTGAAAATGAACAAAGCCAGGTGGAGGGTGTTGGTCCGAGCAAAAGAACTAGAGAGAACCAGAAGAGAAAGGCTGACAAGGCCCTTGTCAACATTTAGGACATAAAGAAAGTTGTGTTAAACATGAACAATTTGGAGCAAGAGGTGGCATATATCTTGAGGAATTTGGCATACTGGCTGGACTTTTGCTGGTTTTTTGTGGTGCTGCCTTTGAGCTGGTTCTTTTTTGATCTTCTTTTTTGGCAGTTTAATGTTATTTGATATGTGCTTATTCATGCTTTATCTTTCTTTTCTCTGCTATTAAAGGGTTTCGGGCCCCTTCAAAACCTGTTTATATCAATTATATTTTCATCTTATGGATATTTTTCCTTTTATGCACAAGATATAGCATAACATATTTAGAATATAGGTGGAGGAAAATGTTCTCATTTTTATATTTTGTACTTACTTGAGTGTCCTTATGTAAAATCTCAAATAACACATTTCTATGTTTTAAATAATTAATTTATGATATTTTGCTACTTTCTTATGAATTTAAATAATACAAGTTCTTATATATTAAAATTTTTTTTTTGCTAAATTGAAATTCATGGTAGATAATGTAACTATTTTCCTTTAAAGTGATGTTCTAACCTTATTTGTTATAAATTCCTTAAGTAGGTTTTGGTACTCAAGCCTAAGTTGTAAACCTACAACACCTATTTTCTTTCGCAAAGAGGTCATTTCAGGATTAAGGAAGAAGTAAAGTTTCTATCTTGACCTCTCCAAACTCCATTACTAAATATTAGGCAACTCAATAATTTCTTGAAGCTTATCATTTGGTTGTTTATGAGGAAATTTTTGCCATGGTAATTAACTATATCTTAGGATGACTATACTAATATCAACTAAGATATGAGAGCTTTTTTCTTTCGTGTATTAAAATTATTAATATTTGTATCAAATTGGATCCTCTCAAAAAATTATAGTGATATTAGGTGAACCATTATGTTTTCACAATATGTAGTTGGAATTTTATAATTTTGATAAATAATGAGTTTTATTTGTCAAATGTAACAACTCACCTTCCTTTGTAGCTGTTTAATATTTGCATACTTGATTTATTTTAAATTTTTGGTGTATTGTGAAAGTAAGTTTGTGAATCACCTTGGTAATTTTAAAAATAAGACCATACTGGTTTTGACATGGAATGAAATTAGGAGAGGTGGAAATTGGCATCTCTTTCAACCTTAGAAGGATAATTAGTTTACAAAATTTACAATAATATTTTAAATGGTAGGCACAACTTGTGGTGACCTATGTGCTTATGTTGAATAGTTTATATTATGGATTCATTAATGCAAGTGTAGTGGGGTTTATTATAGTAGTGTTGTCAATCATGGTGAGAGTTGAATGTGTCTACATTTTCATAACTAAATATGTTCCTTATCATGATGTAAACATGAAGTTCTAAAAATAAATAAATTGTGTCAATGATTTAAAAATATATTTTATGGTTTTCCACCTAGAAGCTCCTTCCATGAGAACTCACAATATTATAACATAAAAATGAGCATGTAGGAAAACACTCATAAAACACTCCTATATATGCATTTAAATAAATTGATTATTGAATTAAATCCCATTGATTAGCTCATAAATGAAATACCATTTAAAAAGTATTTTTATTTTTTAATATTCTTTTCCACAAAGAGATAAGGAAAGAGGAAGTAATAAAGTTGAGAGGTAGGGAACACTTATTGATATATTTATTTTCTATTTTCTCTTTGTCTAAATCTACAATGAAGAAAAAGTACTACTTATCTCTCTATGAATAGAAAAATTGTATACAATACAAGATAACGACATCTTCTAAGGATCTAACCAACTGTTAGTAATTCCCTTGGTCCACAATTTTGGTATTTTGTTAATGTATAGGAGATGCATCAATTTTTGGTTACATACATGTATATTAATACAATATTGACATATATCCTTGGATGTGTCACTAGATTTCAAGGAAGATAAGGGCTTCAAACGTAAGCACAACTTATGAAACTTACCCATAATTTGGGATACCTTGTGATTTTGGGTTGTTTCCATGGAAGACAGGACCATGGATTGTTTGAATGGGTGGATATTTTTTCAAAAGGTGCTATGAAATAGAAGAATTTAAAAAATCATATTATTTACTAGATGAAAATTGAGCTAAGGATATGTTTTTGGTGTTTTAATAATGGGTTTGTCTATTTCTTTAATTTCTATATAGAATGAGTGTTGTAACATAAGTAATATTTCCTTTGCAATTGTAGTAATTGCATTATAGTTTTGGTTTCCTTTTTAAGGGCAATCTTCTCTTCTTTGTATGTAAATAAATTCAATTTGACAATAGATATGTCACCTAGTGGAACATTGAAGATTGGTTTCACCATGTTTCATTGGATAGTGTAAACCTTGAGCCGAGTTTATAGAAGCTTGAATTAGAATAAGTGTTTTGAGAATTATATATACCTCCCTTTACCATATCTTTCTAATCACATGATACAGGTGGTTAGCTTTCTATGCAAATAAACATGATCATATATTCTAGAGAAAAGTGAGATGCGTGTACATACAAATTCATAATTAAGTAGGAAACAATAAAACATAACCATATTCCAAAAAAAATACAAACAAGATCCAACACATTCAAATTAAAAAAATATACATTACCAACTATGAACTTTATTGTTGCAAGTAGATTTAATTAATCAATTGAGATTTGATCTTGATTGGATTGCTTCAAAATATGGACATGTACCTAGTATTCACACTCTTAATTATTGGAAGCTTTGAAGCTCCATTTATATATTTTTAGACAGGATGATGAACAATTTGGATTTTCTTGAGAGATCTACGATGGAGGTTGAATGAGAAGATTTGCCTCAAATGAAGAAGGTGGATGGTGTTGATATATTTTGTTCAAAATGGATGGATGAGATTAAGTTGGCTAAAAATAGAAATAGTCAGTTGTAACCAAAAATAGGAGGGAAAATTAAATAATCGATCATTTATTTTTAGGATGGTGGATGGAAAATATTTTAATTAAATAATAAAATTATTTAATTAATTAACAATGTTAGGTAAAAATTAAACTGATTTAATAGTTAAATTATAAATTATGAGATGTAAGTTAGACTAATTAAATAATAACTAGGTATGAAGTGGAGATTGAACTAGCTAAACTAATAAAATTAATTAATAAAGTATAAGGTGTTAGACTAATTAAATAATTAGATGTGAGAAAAACTAGAATAGTTAAATATACAATATAATTAAAAAATTAATAACAAGAATATTAGTATGGAGTGGAGGGATTATGTTGATGTTAGTATGGTGATGAATATCAAGGAAGAATTTTTAGGTTTCTACCTTCTGTCTCTTTTTAAAATGTTATCATCACTAAAGTCATTGAAACTAAGAGTAATGGTGTTTGAAAGAAATAGTAAACATGAACACCATGGTGGGATAGTGATGGCAAATAAGTTTTGTTTTGTATTTTGGCTTGGATTTTTCTAGATCAATTGATTGATTGGATTTTTGATGCAGATCAATAGCCAAGAACCCTATTAGATTATTGGTTATTGTAGCTCCCTCTCACAATAATAGGAAAAACAAGCTTGTTAATAATGGGTGAAATCACAATACTGTGTCTCACTTTTTTTTCCAAGATGGACATTTACATCAATATTTTTAACTGAATCTCCATCTTCTAAGACCTATAGCAGCTAAACCATTAAGAATTTGAAGATAATGCAAACTAGTGATTTGTGGCAATTTGTGTGTAGATATTAAATATATATATTTTAAATACTTTTGAAATAAATCATGAATCTTTCAACATCTCCTTTAATAACTAGTTTTAAACATAAAACAACACTTTCAGAAAGTAATTGTTATGTCATACAACATAAATTTTTTTCTATAAAGGATAAAACTCTAATTTTTCTAGGGAAAGGATATTTTTCATAATTTTTTGTTACATATATATTTTTTAATTATTTTTTGAAGTCACTATAACTATAATTTATACATGCATGTGTGTCGTACAACCTAAATTTTTGTGTATATATTGAAATCCAATTTTTCTTTTTTAATGTAACAAGGACATCCATACCTAGGAAAAGGGTATTTTTTGAATATATTTTACAATGGTTTACTATTTTTCCACCTCTGTAGAACAAAGAGCTTGATGTTTTGGGAAAAACCTATGTTCAATAAAATTAAAAAAATAGATACAAGATAAAATTAAAACATATCAAATTTATACTTGTTGGAAAGCTCGTTTCAAGGGATACAATCTTGCAAAAGATCATTTCTAAATGTCATTATTTAATCCATCAAAAGGTAAAGAAAACATGTCTTTTTGCCAACATTTTGATAGGTACAAAGGAGGATCAATTATGGGTATGATTTAATACTAGAGGGGTTTTATCCAAGGGGGTTTGATCTAAGGGGGTCTTATCCATCCCTCTTCAATTAAAACCCTTTAGATGGAACCTCTCAAAGCTAAAATCATTAGCTTTTCTTAAAAAAGTGATTTCAGGCAAAAATCCACATGTCTCAAAAGCGAGGCACACTATTGTGGTAACACCCTAATAAAAATCAACTATTTGTAATTTTAGTTCAAGCTCTCCAAAACTGATAATGACAGGGAATTTATAATAACATGCTAATTTCATCTATTATATTTTTCAAGAGCTGGTAATAGCATACTATTGAACCAGACAGTGCACAAAAATAATCTATAGGCATGTTAATTTCCTTCAACATAAAAAAATAGGCAGCAATACATCTTCTAATCAATTATAATAGGAGAAAAAAATATCCAAATCCTCCTATTAATATCTTGGATTCCCCCCTTGACTTCATAGGAAAATTCCTCCTTCACAATTTTTGATTTTTCTCTAATTTCACCTGCTAAATCTCTCCTCCAAGATGGATGTTGCATTTTTCCATCTAGGTTGCATTACTACCTAATTTTTCCTCTTGGGCATTGAGAAAATCCTATTTGTAGTTCCTCTTGGAAAAATCAGTTCATTTTTCTAATTTTATCTCTACACAATTCCACTCTACTACTTCTTCTCCTCGACACTTGCATCTCCCATTATCAATTCAATGCTAAATTTTTAAATTTATTGTGAATTTACACCACCTAGAATAGCCTCCTCATGCTTGGGCATGGGACTTTTGAAATTCCCAAATTCCATCAATTACCACTTCCAGCAACTCCAATCTGAATTTGAATTAAATTCAAATTTAATTGGATGAATTCAAATTTGAGGAGTTTTAAACAAAAAAATTCTCGGTTGCAAGACACAACCAACAAACCGAAACAAAAAATCAAAAGGACAAAATTTAAATTTTTTTGATGTGCATGATTGCCCATGCACCCAAATGTTCTTGCATCAAACAACTCGAGTAATAAAAAAATGATTCATGAGTGAAGGTTCATGAACTTTCATCTAGATGTGAAATCCCAAGCCTTTGAAGTTATGAAGCTTCAACCCTTGTTGCCTCTTCCATCTTCTTCCCTTTCCATTTAATCAAATACTCCTTGTATTGTTTACTCGATGTCTTCCTGATTGTTCTTGAACCTATCACTTTACCAATTTTTATTCTTCTTCTTTGATATCTTTTGCGCCATTTCTTTGAGTGTTAAAAATAAAAAACAACATCCTTCTTTCTACTAGGATCTCCTTCATGAAAATGGTATAAATCAGCTACATTAAAAATTGGTAAAGCATCAATTTTTTCCTTTTTTGAAATTAGCGCGCCATTCACACCTCTTGGTTCTTGTGTCTAACTTCTCCTTCATAAAACTAGATTTCTTAAGGTTAACCAACAACTTCTCTTCCTTTAAATTTTGTAAAGTATTTCTCATTTTCTTTGAATGGTTCAAAATTTCATCTTAAACAATTGCAAACTTACCAAGGAATGCTTTATGTGCTTTATTCTTCAAAATATCACCAAATTTTTGCAACATACCTTTGATCTCCATGGATGTTTCTTGATCCTCTTTTGTTGTCTCAACTTCCTTGGGACTAGGAATAGATGCATTACATATTTCATCCTTATGTACTTCTTTCAAGAATAACTTTCATGGGATTACACATACCCGTGTATTGCTTCCCTCTTCCTTTCGTTGGTCCTTCAGTGGATTCATAACACACCTTTTCTTGTCCTTGAATATAGTGTAATTTTTTTCTTCACCATCATGCATAGCCTTTTAGTCATATTGCCATGGCCTACCCAAGAGGATATGGCAAGAATACATGGGCATAACATCACACATTACTTCATCTTTATAATTACCAATCTGAAAATTCACCAAGTATTGCTCACTTACCATGAGTTGTTGTCCCTTTTGCAACCAAGTAACCTTGTATGGATTCGAGTGCCTTGTTTTCTCCAATTTTATCTTCTCAACTATCACTTGTGATACCAAATTATTTGTGCTACCGCTGTCCATAATTATGGTGCAACACTTCCCTTGGGATCTACAAATGGTCTTGAATAAACTCCTTTGTATTGATTCCCACTACTCCTTCTCTAGTTTTAGGAGCACTTTCTTTAACGTAAGAATTTCTCCATCTTTTAGGTCTACAACTCCTCCTTTGTACCTTTTCTGATTAACTGATTTGTAATCCGAGGAATAAATTCATCTCCCACACATTAACATCTCAAAATATTTTTGCATCTCATCTACAACCTTCTTTCACATTATTTCATTTCCTCCAAATATTATGTCATCAACATACACTACCACAATCAAGATTTGTTCTCCCTCAACCTTGAAGAAAAGGTTGCTATTTGCAATACCTTTTTTGAATCCTTTCTACAACAAGTACTTATCCAACCTTGCATACCAAGCTCTAGGAGCTTGTTTGAGTCCATACAATTCCTTCTTTAATCTACAGACCATATCAACATCATTTGTTAACTGAAAACCTTTTGATTGTTCAATGTACACCTCTTCTTCTAACTCGCCATTCAAGAATGTAGACTTGACATCCATTTGATATACCTTGAAGTTTTTATGTGCTAAAAAATCCAAATTTATTCTAATGGCTTCCATCCTTGCCACCGAAGCAAAAGTATTTTCAAAATCTATTCCTTCGTCTTGTAAGTAGCCCTTACACACAAGTCTAGCCTTATTTTTGATAACATTTCCATATTCATTTAGTTTGTTCTTAAAAACCCACTTAGTTCCTATTACATTCTTGTTTGTAAGTCTTGGGACCAGTCCCCAAGTCTGATTCTTCTCAATCTGTTCCAACTCTTCTTTCATAGCCTTCATCCAATTCTCATCTTTGCATGCCTCAGTTATAGTTTTAGGTTATACCTCTGAAAGTAGACAAAAGTTTACTTATTCCTCTATCATAGTAGCTCTTCTTCTTGTCAACACACCTTTTCTCTTATCTCCAATAATTTGATCTTCATAATGATTCATTTGCACATATTTAGGAGTCTTAGAGATCTTTTTCAGAGCTTCTTCCTCTTCAACTGTCATCTCTTTTTATTTCTCTTCATCTTTTTCTTCTTCACTACAAGGGGATTCATCAAATTCATATCCTTCTATCAATAGAGAACTCCGATATGGTTCTTTATACACTTTGACACTTGCACTTTCAACAATCTTCTCCAACCTTTAATTATAGCACTAATATTCTTTTCTTCTTGTAGAGTACCCAAGGAAGATTCCTTCATCAAATCTTGCATCAAACTTTCCTAAGTTTTCTTCATCTCTCCTAATATAAAATTTACTTCCAAACACTCTAAAATATTTCACAATAGGAGGTTTTCCATACCATAACTCATAGGGAGTCTTTGAACTGTTCACTCTTGCTTGACCTTTGTTAAGTATGTATACTGCAGTATGAATAACTTCTCTCCAATAGACATCTGGTAGATTTTCTTATTTCATCATAGTCCTTGTTGCTTCTTGACCTGTCCTATTCTTTCTCTCCATAACTCCATTTTTTAAGGAGTTCTAGGAGTTGAAAAATATCTCTTTATTCCATGATCTTCACAAAAACTATTAAACTCATTAGAAGTGAACTCACCACCTCTATCAGACCTTAAGAACTTGATTTTTAGGTCCATTCCATTCTCAACCATAGATTTAAATGCTTAAAAATTATCTAGAGCTTTTGATTTTTCTTTGAAAAATGTCACCTTAGTCATTCTAGAATAATCATCAATCAACAACATAAATACTTGTCACCTTGAGAGATACTTATTCTGGTAGGTCCACATAGATCTGTATGTATGAACTCCAAAGGACCTATGGTAGAATATTCCTTAGTATTGAACCTCTTCTATGTTTGTTTTCCAAATTGACATTCCTTGCAAATTGCATTGATAGGCTTTATAATTCTTGAAAGATCTCTCACATTATTAGTAGAGTTGATCTTCACTAGGCTATCAAAACTGATTTGACCCATTCTTTTATGCCATAGCCAACTTTCATTGATTTGAGATATAAAACACTTAACACCACTACCTTTGAGCTGATAAATATTACCTTCTATCCTTGTCACTGCAGGAACCAAAGTTCTAGACCTTCCTTTTCTGATTTCACAACCATCATCCTGAAACACCAAATTCTATCCTCTGCTACACATCTGTCCTACATTGAGATGATTATGTCGAAGACCCTTGACTTAAAGAAAATCATTTGTTTTATGCTTGCCATCAAAACTAATTGAACCTTTTTCATAGATCTTAGCAGATCATGTATCATCACTAAACTTAACAAGACCACCATCATACTTCTAAAGTTTAACAAACTTACTCTTATCACATGTCATATGATTTGAGCATCCACTGTCAATTATATAGTAATTTATTTCCTCTCTTGCATGAAAAGCAATCACCATAGTTCCTTCAATGTTGTGACCTATTTCTGGAGCACTTTCCTTCATACATATTTCAATATTAGTAGAATTAGTTCCAACATTTAGAGCCATGAACAAGCATTCATCACTGTCATCATCAGGATAGTCAAATTCATCATCTTTAGATACAACATTGTCTATTTCAACATAATAACTTTTGAATTTTTTTCCTTAATGATCCTTATGTTTTTCATTTGCAACTTTGATTGGACATTTAGAAGCATAATGACCTATCTTTCTACAATTGAAACACTTAAAGGGTAACTTTCCTTTGTATTTTCTAGTGCACTTTTTCAATCTCCTTACAAAATTTGCTTCCACCTCATCAAGATCATCTAGATCCGATTCTTCATCCTTCTCTACTTTTCTGACTTTAAAATAAGTTTCTTTCTTTGTAGCATCTTGACCAAACTCTCTTAATTCATAATAAATTAAAGCACCAAATATCTAATCTCTAGAATATTGATCTAAATTTTGAGCATTCTCTATAGTAGAAACTTTAGAACTATAGGTTTTAGGAAGAGTTCTCAATACCTTTTTCACAACCTCACTTTCTTCCAGCTTACCACCAAGACCATTGATGAAATTAACAACTTCATCCACTTCGAGCATGTAGGCTATAATATCTTCATCTTCAAACATCCTCAAGGTTTCAAATTTGTCTTTGTAATTCTGTATCTTTGCTTACTTGACTTTATCATCTCCTCCATAAATAATCTCCAACTTTTTCCAAATCTCTTTTGCAGTTTTTAGACTTATCACCTTTCCAAGTTCATAATGAAAAAGACAACTTAAGCTAACATTCCCTGTTTTGTCATTTTTCTCTTATTCCTTGATCTCATCATCACTTGTCAGATCATTAGCAAGCATAGTATATTATTTTTCAACTTATTCCCAAACACCAAACCCTAGGGAAACAAGAAAGCACTCCATCCTAGTTTTCCAATAAGTATAATTCGTTCCATCAAACATAGGAGCTTTGAAACCCTTCCTGTGCGCCATCTGGATCTACCTCAAGCGGTTAAGCTTTCTTCAAAGAACCATAAATCTAATACCAATTTTTAGATGCACATGATAATTGAGAGGGGGGTGAACCAATTATGCATTAAAACATTCAATCCCTCTTTAATTTCAAACCCTCATCAAGCATTAACAAATGCAAACACAACCATAGATAATAGAACACCAGATTTATGTGGAAAACACTAAGTAGGAAAAACCAAGGTGAGGATTAGCTCACATATATATGGAAAACAACACCCAATACATTTAGGCTCACTACTAAGGGCTCACTACTGGGTGGCTCACTTCCCAAAAGAAGGAAGAATAGAAGAAACTGTTATAGAATGATTCACTATCTTAGAGTAGTAAGAAAATCCATCACTGCATCTCTATGTCATCCACAACCTTTGACTCGCTGCCTCTAGCAACTTCAAGCACACTGAAAATGTAGACACCTTCTACTCACTGCATCCAGAGTCATAGGTATTTAATCTCGCACTCATATCATCACACATGATCACATTCACATCATTCACACTTTATACACACACTACCAATAAATCACCTTGTATTTATACCATCCACAACCTAAACAATATTAATTAGGTCAGCCTTATTGAAACATATGCACTTCAAATGTGCAACCACTAAATAGGTTGACACCAAACACTTCAGTGGTGGAAAGAAGTGAAGGAAAAACATGCCAAGGTTTAACTAGGACCCAAATTTATATCAAAATACTACTCATCACTCAACAAAGAACCTCCACAATTAGCGCTAGCATGCTAATTCGGTCAAACTTGCACTAACACTAATAAGCGACCACATGCACACCTCTCCAGGTTTGAAACCAACATGAAAACCACAAAGAAAAATTTCATAGCATCCACATGACATCCCAAATTATTGCAACATCATCAAAATATTCTGCAACACTACCACAACCACTTGTAACAAAGATTAATTTCATCCTACGCATCAAGATGCACTACCATTGAACTCCAACATAAGAACTGAACTTGTGGAGAAAATCAACATAAAAAACTCCAAGGGAAGATAAATACAGACAATATAAGCATGTTCCCAAATCTGCAAGACAAGAAACAACAATGCAAAGAAATACAAAGCAATTCCATTTCTCCTAGACAACCTTCTTCACAAGCAAACACACTATCAAACACATCTTCCACTGTCATATGATCCAAAACCTGAAACTCTAGATATAGAACCTCTGAACACCTCTAATCATCATATCCAAACCGCACAAGCATATCTTCAACCATGAAGAAATGCAGAACACAACATGGAACACACCTTTATCACACTACACTCTTTTATTCAAATTTTCTCAAAAGCACTTGGAAACCAAGTGAACTTACTACAACTGCAACACTTATCCATCACAACCATACAAGAAATCAATGAAAAAATGATGACAACACCACAACACATCCATATTAGCACGAACACATACAACACCAACAATATTCCAACGATCTTCATATTGTTGGTCCACTAATGACCAACTGTTGACATCAATGACAATGCCTACAACTTAATTGCAACATGAAAGCCATTCCTTTACTTTTGTTTTAGGCTTGGAAACCCACCCCTTAGCCTTGGACTTGCAAGTTCAATGTCATGAAAACATCAAGAGAAAAACTGAATTTGGCAATATGGCTGATGAATTTTTTTTCATTATTTTTTAAATGAAATTATAACTCATTTTAGATGAGAATATCTAGTTTTCAAATATGTATATTTTATGATTGATTTTTTTTTTTCTTAATTAATTTCTAAAGAAATTGGTTCATAAAATTGAATGTTAGGTTTTCATATTTTTTTAATTTCTATTTTTTAATTTTCTTGTAAAAATTTATATGACATCAATTTACACATAATTTCTACATGATTTTTTTCAAAAACATTATTAGTTTAGCTCAAATTATGATGGTCGTACATTAGGGGTTTTCAAAAACAACAATTAAGGCCAATAAAAAAATATATATTTGAAAATAAATTATAAAAAAATATCCTAAAAGGTGACTTTTAAAAAGTGATTTTTATACATGTCTATTAAAAAATAATCTGTATCATCCGGGTATTAGAATAAATTACATATTTTAAAACTAAATTGAAAATACTACATTTTATATTGCTATACCTTTTAAAGATCCTATGTGTAAGTACTTCAAGTTTTTAGTTCAACTGTGACACATTTTAAAAAATAAAGAAAAACACTTCCACTTTTTGAATATTTTGTGGACCCAACTTATTGCACCTACCCGAGAGTCATATTACATAATTGTGGCATAAGAAAACCCATGCAATCTCTAATCTCAAAAACTCAATCAAATTCAAGTTTGAGTGTCACTAGACTCGATGATGTATTGAGTTGAATATTTAATAACCAATTTTAATATCCCAATCACATAAGAAATAAACACATGTTGTCAACTCTATATGCTAGTTTTAGTACAACTAAGGTCAACAAAATGGTAAACAGGGAAAACTTTAGTGGCGAATATTCGCCAATTGGCTAATAATAGAAATCAGGAGCTCCAAAAATGGCGAATAGTACAAGCTAAAACGAAGACTGAATCGCTAGGGTTTTACAAAAAAATAATTTTGTCTCGATTAATTCGCCATGTAAACGATGCATCATCAAAACTGATTCGCCAATAGTTTATATAGTAACTAAAATTTTTAATTATATTCGCCAGTAATATTATATTCCTCCGATTAATTTTGGGGCAATATCGCCACTAATAATAAAATACTATTTAATTTTAGGAATATTTTCTTTTATCTATTGCCATAGATTAGTTTTTTAATCAAATGGTTGCAGGTTGATTTCGGGCCCTAATACACATGTGCCTTTTAAAAGGCTTGTTGAGGCCCGAAATTTATTTTGGGCCACATGATTAAATCTAATCGTGTGGCCCAAAATAAATTTCAGGCCTCAACAAGCCTTTAAAAAGGCACATATGTATTAGGGCGTGGAATAAACTTGAAACCATCCTTTTTTCTATCGAGGGGATGCCAGATAATGTTTCCCTGAAGCGCCATAGTTCCCTTGATATACTTTATGCATTCGATAATTCATGCCCATGGTTATAATTCATGGTTACTTTTGTTGACAACTTGACTCTATCGGTATATCGGGAGAGCGCCTTGGGAGTCAACTCGATAGAGTATTGTTACACCGATACTAGGTTGTGAGCCATTTTCATCGGGCCATCGGTGGGATTATGATGGGGGTTCCGCCGATGAAGCATTGTTAGGCCGATGGTATTGAATTTTGTTAGGAATGGGGGAAGATCTGCCCCTCGACCCTGCCTGTATCATGATAGGAGTGCACTGAGATTCACTAGGATTCGCCACTATGATTATTATTTTTACCAATTATTCATTAAGATTTGCCAGGATTTTACAATTTTTTTAATACTGTGCATAAGATTCGCTAGGAAAATTAATATTTTTTTCAAATAAAAGGAAATATTCGCCAAGATTTTACACCTTCGCTGAGGGGGGGGGTTTCTTAAAGTTATCCCTGGTGTTAAAGTTCCATAATAAAAAATTCCCTACCATTATGATTTTTGATCAAATCTCAAATGACTAGAACTATATTTCTTTCCAAAAAAATATTTATAATGTTCAATGAAACTCAAAATGATTTCCAAATGCAAACATTACATGCAAAAGAGTGACTTTCCTCAAATGCAAGAGGAGAAAATTAAGTAGAGAAATGTAATGTCCATGAGGGACACAAAGTCTCATTTCTCTTGTTTTCATATAAATTGAGCATACTTAATAAATAAGTATGGATTCAAAGGACCATGAAACACATCTATTAGTTCACTTGAATCCCACTCAAATATTTAGTAAACACTTTGGAAGTTTACTTGATTGAAGAATTTTATCTAGTGGGACTTATGAATCTTTAGGACAAGTTCCTTCGAGGATTAATTTTTTGCTAATGGCCTTAGTGGGAAAATAGAGGAAATGAGGATTAGAGAAATTTTATGATAGTTTTAAGGATTTATGGCACTTCCAAACAAGTCCAGGAGAAATGAGGTTTCCCCATTTGAAAAATGAGGGGAGAACAATGAGTTTGTCTAGGGAGCACATCACATAATTGGAACATAAGAGAACTCAAACAATATTTAATCACTAATCCTTAATTGAAGTTTGTTAGTTTTGAGCTAAATAACCTCTTTTCCAAACATAGTCTGTTTTCCATCTACTTCCTCCACAAATGCATTAAAATCAATCTCCTATGCTTCATACAAGTTTTCCATTTGACAACTTACAAAAATGTCCCCCTTGGGGTTAAGACACCAAACACACAACCCAATGTGAAATTAGTGTGTAATAGGTCTCCAATACCATAGAAAATCCTCCAACACCATTAAAACCTTACATGAACTAAACCCTTGAGTTGTTAATGAGCAGACCCTCACTGCCCTCTATTCGCTTGTCCCAATGTGAAATGAAAGGAGAATTCATTACTAACTATCACAAAAATATTAATGAATCAAATCGCTTTGGTTTGATTGAAGATAACATAATTAAAGACTTTTCTTCCAATTTTCATCAAGATCCAATGGTGGAAAAGAAAGTTATGGATTTTTTTTCAAAACTGGGAACCCTAGTTAGGGTTCAAACCTGTCCTCACAAAAATGGTCATAACTTATTCAAATCTCCATGAAAATGATCCAAATAAAAAAAATTGAGAGATAGAAACATATATTCATCCATTCCATTTTTTTTCATCCCAATATTTTACCATGCATGGCCATACTAGCACATTTTCAGATTGCAAATTCTGGAAAACATTGTTAGAATAGGGTAACCTTCACCAAAATGACCATATCTCACACACAAATCAATGAAATTTAATGAAACAAAATGAATTATAAAATAGAAAAAAATATATTTCCATCTATCTATTATATTCCTTGATATGAGGTCATACCAAGCCATACAATGCACAACTTCAGCCTGAAAATAATGTAAGACTTAGAAAATGCACACAAAATTGAGGTTTTCATTCATCAAACTCCCAAATTTCACCTCTTCAACCTTGAACTCGATTTTGGAGGGTGTTTATATACATTTACAATCCATTACAACTATTTTTTACCCATTCTTGATTAGGTTTCTCAATAAAACACCTAAATGACACTTTTTGACAATGTTACTTGACAACATTTTAACAACTTTTACAACTTTTAACCAAAAGACCCTAAACATACCAAAATGGATTCAAATGATCCCAAATGGTCATGTATGACCTTAGTTAACTCTAAAAACACCTTATCAACCTGAAACCAATACATAAGAACTATTCTTTCTATGGGGCTCCTGAACTAAGACAAATCAACATGGGATGTTTTCAAATCCTCAATAAAGATTTGGGAGCCTCTTTCAAACAGTCTAAGGGTGATTCCAATAGTTATTCAACACCTAGTCTCATAAAAAAACCCTAACTTTCTTGGGAACCAACACTTACTCAATGACTGTATAACTAGTCCTCTTGGGACAGTCACAATAAGACTTGGCTAAACTTTCAAGAGTGCTCTTTGTGCAAGTCTGCAAGACCTCTCACTACATTCCCTTAGTATTTACAATGTCATAAAAATGAGTTTCAGACCTTGAATCATCTATTTTTCTTGTTTATGTTGTTCCACATTTTGATACATCAAATATCAGACTTCCTATTGCTTCAAAGTACGTGCAAACCTCCTCTTGGGGCCTTGCAAGCTTAGAAAAAGGAAGAAGACATATTTACAGACATTTCCACCCATTTTGGTGATTTTCCATCGGCGGAAGGCCAAGCTACATCTTATTTTCCCTCTTGGGTTACTCTAGGAAGGGTTTTGACAATTTTCAAAAAAACTACAATAACTTGCAAAATACTTGATGCAATTCAATGCCACTAAAACCAAAAGGAAGGGGATTCACATGACCACACAATTTAATCACTTTCAAATAAAAAGATATACCGTACAAGCCGTACACAATGAAAGAACAGGATTGCAACGTTGGAAAACTTAGAAAAAGCTTCTATTCTCCAAAACTTCAAAATCAATTTATTTTCACCACCATTCAACTTTTGAGAGTGTCTTCTTACATTAACAATAAATTGAAACTATTTGCAAAGGTTTCTTTTACATTTTTGTAATAGTTTATTTCTTTTTGACAACTTTCTAAAGTTGTATGACAACTTTTTAGTGACATTTGGCAACTTTTCACCTTTTAAACAAAAACCCAATTAATCACTCCAAAATGAATCCATATGATTCCAAATGGTCATAGATGACCTTATTGGACACCAAAACACACAAACAACCTAAGACTCAAAAATAATAAATAAGTAAGCTAAATGAGGCTCCTGATGCCCCTGCACCACATACCAAGCTCTAAGAGCTTGTTTGAGTCCATACAATGCCTTGTTTAATCTAGAGACCATATCAACATCATCTGATAACTGAAAAAATTTTGGTTGTTCAATGTACACCTCTTCTTATAACTCACCATTCAAGAATGCAGACTTGACATCCATTTGATATACCTTGAAGTTTTTATGTGCTAAAAAAGCCAAAAACATTCTAATGGCTTCCATCCTTGCCACCAGAGCAAAAGTCTCTTCAAAATCTATTCCTTCTACTTGTAAGTAGCTCTTACACACAATTCTAGTCTTATTTCTGACAACTTTTCCATCCTCATTTAGTTTCTTCTTGAAAACTCACTTAGTTCCTATTACATTCTTGTTTGTAAGTCTTGGGACCAGTTCCCAAGTCCGATTCTTCTCAATTTGTTCCAACTCTTCTTTCATAGCCTTGATCCAATTCTAATCTTTGTTGCCTTAGTTATAGTTTTAGGTTTTACCTTCAAAAGTAAACAAAAGTTTACTTGTTCCTCTATCATATAAACTCTTCTTCTTATCAACACACATTTTCTCTTATCTCCAATAATTTGATCTTCATAATGATTCAGTTGCACATACTTAGGAGTCTTAGGGATCTTTTCCGAAGCTTCTTCCTCTTCAACTGTTATCTCTTTTTCTTTCTCTTTATCTTTTTCTTTTTCACTGCAAGGGGATTCATCATATTCATATCCTTCTATCAATATAGAACTTTGATGTGGTTCTTCATCCACGTTGACACTTGCACTTTCAACAATCTTCTCCAAAATTTTATTATAGCACCAATATGCTTTGCTTCTTGTAGAGTATCCAAGAAAGATTCCTTCATCAAATCTTGCATAAAACTTTCGTAAGTTTTCTTCATCTCTCCTAATATAACATTTACTTCCAAACGCTCTAAAATGTTTCATAGTAGGAGGTTTTCCATACCATAGCTCATAGGGAGTCTTTGAACTATTCACTCTTGCTCGACCTTTGTTAAGTATGTACACTGCAGTATGAACAAATTCTCTCCAATAGACATTTGGTATATTTTCTGCTTTCATCATAGCCCTTGTTGGTTCTTGAACTATCCTATTCTTTCTCTCCATAACTCTATTCTACTAAGGAGTTCTAGGAGTTGAAAAATGTCTCTTTATTCCATGATCTTCTCAAAAACTGTTAAACTCATTGGAGGTGAACTCACCACCTTTGTCAAACCTTAAGAACTTGATTTTTAGGTCCATTCCATTCTCAACCATAGATTTAAATGCTTTAAAATTATCTAGATCTTTTGATTTTTCTTTGAGAAATGTCACCCAACTCATTCTAGAATAATCATCAATCAACAACATAAATACTTGTCACCTTGAGAGCTACTTATTCTGGTAGGTCCACATATATCTGTATGTACCAACTCCAAAGGACCTTTGGAAGAATATTCCTTAGTATTGAACCTCTTCTTAATTTTTTTCTAAACTGACATTCCTCGAAAATTACATTGATAGGCTTTATAATTCTTGGCAGATCTCTCACAACATTAGTAGAGTTGATCTTCACTAGGCTATAAAAATTGATTTGACCCATTCTTTTATGCCATAGCCAAATTTCATTGAATTGAGATATACAACACTTAACACCACTACCTTTGAGTTGATAAACATTACCTTCTATCCTTGTCACTACAACAACCAAAGTTCCCAACCTTCCTTTTTTGATTTCACAACCATCATCCTGAAACACCAAATTGTATCCTCTGCTACACATTTGTCCTACACTGAGAAGATTATGCCGGAGACCCTTGACATAAAGAAAATCATCTGTTTTATGCTTTACATCAAAACTAATTGAACCTTTTCCATAGATCTTAGCAGATCATGTATCATCACTAAACTTAACAAGAACACCATCATACTTTTGAAGTTTAAAAAACTTAATCTTATCACCTATCATATGATTTGAGCATCCACTATCAATTATCTAGTAACTCCTTTCCTCTCTTGCATGAAAAGCAGTCACCATAGTTCCTTCAATGCTGTGACCTATTTTATGAGCACTTTCCTTCATACATATTTCAATATTAGTATAATTAGTTCCAACATTTAGAGCCATGAACAAGCATTCATCACTGCCATCACCAGGATAGTTAGATTCCTCATCATCAAAAACACCATTGTCTTTTTCAACATAATAACTCTTGAAATTTTTTCCTTTATGATCCTTATGTTTTTCATTTGCAACTTTGATTGGACATTTTGAAGCATAATGACCTATCTTTCTATAATTGAAACACTTAAAGGGTAACTTACATTTGTATTTGCCAACACACTTTTTCAGTCTCCTTACAAAATTTGCTTCCACCTCATCAAAATCATCCAGATTTGATTCTTCATCTTTCTCTAATTTTTTGACTTTAAAAGAAATTTCTTTCTTTGTAGCATCTTTGCCAAACTCTCTTAATTCATAATAAATTAAAGCACCAAACATCTAATCTCTAGAATATTGATCTAAATTTTGAGCATTCTTTATAGCAAAAACTTTAGA
This sequence comes from Sequoiadendron giganteum, assembly GCA_007115665.2. NCBI lineage: Eukaryota > Viridiplantae > Streptophyta > Pinopsida > Cupressales > Cupressaceae > Sequoiadendron > Sequoiadendron giganteum. Next base: position 419,580,922 of record CM021109.1, read on the forward strand.
ACTATAGGTTTTAGGAAGAGTTCTCAATACCTTTTTCACAACCTCACTTTTTTCCAGCTTACCACCAAGACCATTGATGACATTAATGACTTCATCCGCTCCGAGCATGTAGGCTATAATATCTTCATCTTCAAACATCCTCAAGGTTTCAAATTTGTCTTTGTAATTCTGCATCTTCGCTTACTTGACTTTATCATCTCCTCTATAAATACTTTGCAACTTTGTCCAGATCTCTTTTGCAATTTTTAGACTTATCACCTTTCCAAGTTCAAAATGAAAAATACCACTTAGGATAACATTTATTTCTTTTCCATTTTTCTGATATTCCTTAATCTCATCATCACTTGCCAGATCATTAGCAAGCATAGTATATCCTTTTTCAACGTGTTCCTAGACATCAAACTCTAGGGAAACAAGAAAGGACTCCATCTTGGCTTTCTAGTAAGTATAATTCATTCCATAAAACATAGGATCTTTGACACCCTTCTTGTGCGCCATCCGGATCTACGTCAAGTGATTAAGCTTTCTTCAAGGAACCACAACTCTAATACCAATTGTTAGATACACATGATAACTGAAAGGGGGGTGAACCAATTGTACATTAGAACATTCAATCCCTCATTAACTTTCAAACCCTCATTAAGCATTAATAGAATGAAAACACAACCATACACAATAGAACACTAGATTTATGTGGAAAACATTGTAATGCCCCGCCACGTAACCCTAGAGGAAGTTGCAAACAACTACTTAAACGGACTAATTTTTTTTTGTTTAAGTACAATTAATAAGCAAGTTCCCTATCTAATGCCAACAACCTCTAAGGTTACGAGACAGAGGTTATATAGAACCTCAACAAAAAACATGAATATAAACCATATCATTTATTTACTTATGAAATTAAACACATACATTCCAAATAAGATAAATTACATCAAAGCATAAAAGATAACTTTCAATTTCATTATTCACAATTAAACAATAAGATTACATCTCTCATTCCCCGAATGAGGCAAGACTAAAGAACATAATTACAATTACAACTTTCCACTTGAATATCACTAGAGGGGTATTAAATTACAAGAACAACTGAATAGAAATGAAGGAAGAACTGAAACTAAATCTCACGAGCTCTCCAACTGGAAGTCTCGTCCACATGGACATGAAGAAAGCCCAACGGATTTAGGTGCACGCCACCCAACCAAGTGGAACCCAAATGCCCACCCCCTATGTTAGGAGATAGTAACAAGGAATCCTAGCCAAGGACATCTACCTCTAGACATAGGCTAACACAAAACTGAACCAAACTAAAACAACCAATCACATATACCTCACAAGTACAACACAAGTACAACACACGTACAAATCGGGTACAACATAAGTACAACACAAGTACAACACACATACAACTCCATATGGTCACATTGCTTTCAGATATAAAGCAGATCAAGTATATTAAGAGAACCATACACATAATAACAAGTACCAACTATTGTCCTAGACAGAGTGTCATCACATAGTTCATCATGAGTTACCCACTGCGGATCTTCATAGGCTCCGACCCCCATAATGGGTTATCCTGGTGGCCTCTACTGATCCTCAACCCTCATACTTACTAATATGGAATCAAATACCTTTCATGTTAGAATCCAAGATCACCTGCATGCAATCACCTGTCACATGCAAAAGACATTCAGAACAAACAAGAAGTTTTGTAAACCTCAAAGTGTAAAATGCATTATTAGAATCTCAAATATTACAAAGAGATCAATCCTTATGAAGGAGATCAAGAAACCCTAAAAGGGAAACCCTAAATGAAACCCTAGTGTGCACACTTAATAATTAATCAGTTATTAATGTACCTAAGTTTAGCTTAAGCAACTAGAGGAATAAGTGACTTAATTAATTAACCAGTATGATATAATTAATTAAGCATATAACTTATTACTCTAACACCCCCCCTTAAGATGAACTTAGGAAGAAGCTAAAACACTAGAAGAAGATGCATGCAAGCAAAGATGGGTCCCGACAACTAGGCCTGATCAGGTACCCATTTACAAATGCAAGAAAGAGGTAGAGGAGGAAAACCTAGTGGGACAAAACCCCCCTACAATGATATGACATGCTGCAAAGAAGCACTGGAACCACAATCTGACAAGCAAGGAAAGATACTTCTGTCTACAAGAAACCATATTGGAATCATAATGATGCAACAATTGACCCGATGCCATGGAACACTCAAAAACTCCAAACGGGAACAACGTTGAAATTTATGAAGTAGCAGTCGATTATTGAATGATGTATCACTGAAAATGAAGTGCAAAGACGCAAGTGGCACTCTCCCAACTGTCAAAATATCCAAGAAATCTCCAAGACATCCATCGGGAAAAATTTGGAATAATTATAAACTTGGGATAGATACAAAAAAAGTGCATAGATAGCAACATAAAGCTCCTCAATACCTTTCCAACGCCGCAAAGATAGTGAAAATCGGAGATCGTGGCAAAAAGTTATGAGCTCAGAAGCATAAAAAGTACATTTGACTTCAAACAGTAATAAATGAATTAAAATAGGAAAATACTATAAAATAAACTACACCAAATGAAAGTGCTCGGAACCAGCTTTCCGACGATATCTCGTCTGCCCGATTTCGATACCGTATGCCCAAGTTATGCCAAAAACAAAAAAACTGCTTTTTGAAAGCAAACTAGGGTTAGAAAGGGGCAAAAGACCACCATACGGACGCTGACATCATGCTGATGTCAGCGTTTCAGAGCCTAAAATTGACGGCCATTTGGCCGTCACCGTAGAAATCCGGCCCCCCTGCAAAATTTTTTTGGGCCGCTGGTCGCCATATGACCGTGGGCATAGGGCAAAGGGGCTGGGCAGAGCCCCTGGTTCTCCATGGGACCTTGGCAGCAGCGAAGAAGCTTGGAGGGGCTGGCCGAGGGCCCCCGGTCATCCATATGACCGGGGCGAGTCTGTGGGAGCCCGCGAGGGTTGGGCGATGCCAACGGTGCTGCGGTGGAGAAGACCGGCGGCGGTGGCAGGCCGGTGGCCGCCTGGTGGCCGTTGGGTGGCGTGGCGGTGGTGAGAGCCATGTGAACTGGAGGCACCGGTGCAGATCCCCAAAAAATCAACTTTTTAATTTTTTTTTCAATTTTCATGTCTGCAAACGCATGTTGGGGAGGCTGTACAGCCTCCATGGCAAAATTTTTTTGCCCCCTGGACCAACTTCACCAAAATGGACGATTTGACAGGTGTTTCTAGGGTTTTGGGGTGCTGCGAACGCGATGGAAACATCCGTTTGAGCCCATAGTATCCCAAAAATTTGGCTACCCCTAGATCTTGCAAAAAAGATGCCTGTGTAAACCCTTGCACTTGAAACTCACTGAGAAGCCATATCTTCAGATCACAAACAGGTAGCGGTAGGTCTAGAGCTCTGATACCATGTTAAAATCCAAGATCACCTACATGCAATCACCTGTCACATGCAAAAGACATTCAGAACAAACAATAAGTTCTGTAAACCTCAAAGTGTAAAATGCATTATTAGAATCTCAAATATTACAAAGAGATCAATCCTTATGAAGGAGATCAAGAAACCCTAAAAGGGAAACCCTAAATGAAACCCTAGTGTGCACACTTAATAATTAATCAATTATTAATGTGCCTAAGTTTAGCTTAAGCAACTAGAGGAATAAGTGACTTAATTAATTAACCAGTATGATATAATTAATTAAGCATATAACTTATTACTCTAACATTTCATACAAACAAGATAGATGACCTTGCCATTCTAGGCCTTCCCACCCATCCCAAGCCTAATTGAGCACGTGGGTCCATGAGTGAGGCATAATTATCTTGATTAGTGAGAAGTACCACCTAATCTTCTAAGTATTATTTTAGTTATCACTTGATTAAACTATTTCCGTAGGTTACCCAATCTTACCTCTTACGGGCTCTGGCCCCTAATGGAAGCCACTCTTCTACTTGACAACACAGATACCATCCAAACTCCAAAGGTAACAAAGTGCAACAACAAAATATCACGACCACTCCTTCCTTAGGAGGTGACATAAGTCAAAACCCTCTCCAAACACTGGAGGTAACACGATAGAAAATTCACTTCTTACAAGGAGGCACAACTCACATAATCCACTCCTAATCCAAGGAGACACAAAACATCTCCATTCGTGGAAATTGGGTAAATAACTGATAACTTCCCATGCACTACCCAAGGGATTCAAAACAGGTTGACAATATGACACGACAACCCACATAACATAAGATCCCCATTTGGAAGACTTAACAACCCTTCTGACTAGTTTACCTCAATGCAATAACGTAAGAGATTACTTTTAAACAAGCAGCTTAATAAGAATTAACTCTACTTCGGATTTCCTAAATCCACATCTTTCATTTGCATTCAGTACTTAATAGCCTTAAGAAAACTGAATTAAATATTGTCTCTTTAAAACAAAAGATAAAATTCAAATCAAATGTTTAATTTCACTAACTGCTTTAAAATTAAAAATAATTTAGACATTTATTTCAACCATTTAGAAAACATCGTTTAAAAAAAAAAATATTTATTTCTTCTTTTCAACATATTCATTTCTAAAACAGTTAACTTAACGTAATCAACCAAAAATCAAATCTATTGTTCCATTAAATCCATTATTGTAAACTAAAATCCATAATTTGTCTAAGAGCATTGTAAGTTAAACTCATTAATTGCTTCTAAATCATACCCATAAAGTCAAAATATATATATAACATAATATATATTTATATATAATATATATATATACACCCATGTAATATATATATATATATATATTATATATATACTTATATTTTATTATTTTATATATATATATATATTCATATATTTTAATATTATATAATATAATATTAAATATTAAAATATATAATATAAACTTTAATATATATTAATATTTAGTATTATAAAATATAATACTAAAATATTAAATATATTTATTTTTATTAAAAAAAAACCAAATTAAAAAGGGGAACTCGCGCAATGCATAGGGCCGCAGGCTTTTTTTTTAATTGGCCGCGGTATATTTTAGGGCCGCACACCACATAAGGGTCGGTCAACTGTGTTTACACACAACCGACCCCCATTACACACAGTCGTCCCTTTTGTGGGTGGCGACTGTTGGTAAGGGGAGTGGAGGGCGCGCTGGGCGTGGCTCCTCTCACTCGCCTCCCATGGGGGTGCGGTGGGGGTGAGCCCCCAACGACCTCCCCCAAATATATTTTTTTTATTGAAACCCTTAAAAACGTAAATCCGTTTTACTACGGATTTAAAAAAAAATAAATCCGCCATTTTATTCCGGTTTTCAATACAATATCTTTAACAAAAACTGTATATGCATATATACCCATATATACATATATTATATAAGTTTTCTTTTGTAAAAATATTCAAATCAGACAATTAATTGGGTAAATAAAATTCTGGGTAGAATCATTTTCAACATATTGAGAAGTTCATTTCAAAACAAGGTTTTTACAAACAAAATTCATATCCAACATGGGTTTAAAATTTGATACCAAATTTAACATGAAGTATTCAACATAGATCTGGTTTTGAATTTTCCATCATGCATTCCAAAAACAAAACATTTATAAATGTATTTACAAACAATTAAAACTAAAGAAATGAACCTGGTATTTTGAATTTGAGGAGGTCTAGATGATGCTTAGCCTCCAACCTTGCTTCCAAATCTAGTTCCACAAATTTTTACAGCTTAAATCCCAAAACCCACAAAACTTAACAATTCCTCTTTTTATTTCAATCTTTTCCAAAATTTTCATGATCCAAAATTGTGAAGAAAAAATTCAATAATAAAGAAATTCTTCCAAAAATATCATGCACCAACCCTCATAAATTTTTGAAAACGAAATAACAAATATCTTCCTCTTTCAATTTTGAATTCAAATTTTCTAATTTAACTTTTAAACATTTTCTTTTATTTTCAATTCCAAACCAAATATCCATAAATTTTCAAAATGAATAATTTAATTCATTTCAACACAATTTAATTTAACACAATCTTATTTAATTAATTAATAAAATAAATCTTAATCCAAGATTAAATCATTTTATTAATCAAATTAAATTAATTAATAAATTAAACAACATCTCTAACGTTATAACCCAATTAATTTAATCAACAACTTAAATACAAAAAGCCATTTAATTACCTTTTTTTTTAAACTTGCAATTTAAATAAAATCAAGGCAAATTGAACAAAGTTAAAGCAATCATAACCTGACAACACCTGGCGACATACTATGACTAGGGTGATGACTTGTCATGGAAAACCTAGCTACTATCTCCCAATCGAATACCGTTGGGCATTGGACACATTCAAACTCGTGAAACCAGGTGGAGTCGATGTCCTGTACCTGTCAACCTGTGAACAAAGAGCATATCCACATGCATAAATATGTCATAAATAAGACACACCATGAAGAGGAAGTCACAGAATCGTAGGGCACTCGCAAGTGAGTGATGTGATACCGTCCCCTTCACCAATACAGTGTAACTAACTGACAAATCTATCATACTAATGTAATTCAAAGCATTAAACATCATTAATTCAAACATCCATAATGCTAATCCAGAACATGATCTAATGATAACATCATAATAAAATACCATCACATCAAAATATAACATTCACGTCCTTTATAGATAGCGATCAAATAACAACCGAGTACCATAGTCAAGGTACTAATAGAAATACAACATAAAAGAGCATAACACTGTTTGATCAAAAGGACAAAATGAAGGGGTATTACAAACACTAAGTAGGAAAAACCAAGGTGAGAATTAGCTCACATATATATGAAAAAAAAACCCAATATAATTAGGCTGACTGCCTAGAAAAGAAGAAAGGCTCACTACCGAGTGGCTCACTTCCCAGAAGAAGGAAGAATAGAAGAAACTGTTATAGAGAGATTCACTATCTTAGAGCAACAAGAAAATCCACCACTACAACTCTATGTCATCCACAACCTTTGAACCACTGCCTCTAGCAACTTCAAGCACACTGAAAAAGTAGACACCTTCTGCTCACTGCATCCAAAGTCATAGGCATTTAAGCTCACACTCAAATCATCACATTTGATCACATTCACATCATTCACACTTTACACACACACTACCAATAAATTAGCTTGCATTTATACCATCCACAACCTAAACAATCTTAATATTAGGGTAAAAGCACAAAGTTGTGTCACACTTTCAACCAACTTATCAACACAACTAAATTTAACTATTTCTAACTAAAAATCAATTTTGGTCAAATATATGATCTAGTAAGATTAATTCTACCTAAGTTAGATAGTTCCACAACTTTTTCAACTAAAATTGTTGACTAAAAATATATGGAGCACCACTTTGAGTCCAATTTACCAAAAAAATAAAATTATTTGAAAACTTGAAGTTTCAATAACTCCTACTAATGTAAATAATATTTTTAAAAAATATATAAAAATACCCTTTTGTAGATCCATAAAAATATATTTATTTTAATAGTTTAATTATTATTTATATTTTATATTTTATTTTTACTAAAAGTAGGTTATCAACACAAAATATTAGGTTGATTACCATGTCAAGGAAAAATACTAAAACTTATTAGAAAAATATGAAAAAAATATGATGCACTAGATAAAAGAATCTATTTGAAGATGGTATAATTGTTTTTCCATTTTAGATAAATATTTAATATGAAAGTTGAAATCCAGTGGAAACAACTATTTTTTGATTCACACACATTTTAATATTTATTTAAAAACATATATTTATCAAAATTGGAAAAAAATATATACATGCACAAAAGTTTCAAGTTATAAATACACACAAAAACTTTGAAAGATAAAAAATAAAACTTATTGTAATGCCCCGCCACATAACCCTAGAGGAAGATGCAATAATCTATGATAACGCACAATTTTTTTTTAATTTAAAAGTATAATATAACATGAAAGTTCACTATCTATCATCAACATCCTCCAAGGCTACAAGACTAAGGTTATGTCTAAACCCATAACATAAATCATAAGTACATCCATAGCATGATTAACTACTTAAGGAAATAAATGTTCATACATTCCATACATGAAATTACATCATAAAGATATGATATACATCAAGAATTCCAACATTACATTAACTCATCAATAAAGTTTACATCACTCATTCCCAGAATGAGGTAGTTCATACTAATGTGTTACATATTACAAGAAACCACCTCAAATACAACTGAGGGATAATAAAATATAAGAGTCATCTATAACAATTACAAAGCATGAAATAACAAGCTGGAATCCATGAGCTCTCCAACTGGAAAACCTCGCCATCACGATATGAAGATAAGGGGGCCCAACGGTGTAGGGAGCACTTTCCTCCCAACCAAGTGGTACTTGAAGGCCCACCCCCATGCTAGGAGATAGTAACAAGGATCCAAGACCAAAACCTACTACCTCTAGACACAGGCTCACACATATTGACTCAAACAAACACAAGTACAAGAACCACATTGAACAAAGGTTACATTGCTTCTAGAGTTATATCAAATAAAGTATGTCAACTGAACCATACAAACCGTACATACCAAATGTTGTTGTAGTAAGAGTATCATCACACAACTCAACATGGGTTACCCAATGAGGATCTTCCTAGGCCCCAACCCCCATCTTGGGATATCCTGGTAGCCTCAATCGATCTCTGGCCCCATACTCACTCATGCGAGATCAAATACCTTTCAAAAAGACAAGGTAGATTTCACCATTTTAGGCCTTCCCACTCATCCCAAGCCCAAATGAGCACTTGAGTCCATGAGTAAGGCTATCTTATCTTATTTAGTATGAGTTACTATCCAATCCCCTAAATAGTTTAATTATGTTTTCACTTGTTAACTACTTTCGAAGGTTACCCAGTTGACCTCTTTAGGGTTCTGGCCCCTAACGAAAGTCACTCTTCTACTTGAAAACACACGGATCAATACCAACACCAAGGGTAACATAGTGTGCTGGAAAAACCAGATAAAATAACCCACTCCAATCCTAGGAGTCAACACAAAACCTAATCCACTCTGAACAAGGAGGCACACATGACAAATCTACTCCAAACTAGGAGGCACAAATCCCCGTTTGTGGAAACCGAGTAAATCACTGAAATGACTCCATGCACTACCCAAGGGAATTAAAATGGATGAAATTACAATACAATAACCCTCATCATCTAAAAATCCTTCTGGAAGACTTACAAATTATTGACTAACTCTTTACAAATTTTCCCCCAAAATGAAACTAGAAGAAATCAAATACAAAGGCCAATTAAGACATGAATTAAATCTATTATTTGGATTTCCTAAATCCACTTTCATGCAGTGACAAACAACAACATAAAAATTTCCCAATTTAACTAATTAAATAAAAAACCTTTAACATATAGAGGAGAAAACCAATTTGTCTAATACTTTAATTCCTTGATTATTTTAAATAAAATAAATATTTATTTCTTCTGATATTTTATCTCATTTAAATCTTATATCTACCCATTTAATACATGCCCTAAAAATAACCATACATTAATATAATGTATATACATTTATATATATATATATATATATATATATTCTTAATATTTAAACCTAAACTATAATAAATATATTTATATTAAAAAAATATATATAATATATAAATATATACACATTACTATATAAATTATATATGTGTATATAAATACAATATATACAATATATATATTTTATTAACCTTCTTTAAAAAAAAAACCATTTAATAAATCCAAACCCCAAATCGCATTTACAATGGCAAGAACTGTCAAAGTTTCGGCAAAAGTTCTAAATAGAGGAAGTTGCTTTGAGCAACGACAAAAACCACCATAGGGGTTGCCGACTACATACATAGTCGACTCCCATGGGTGGGGGCGCTGATGACTGCTTATAGCGCTGACTCCCCCTTCCATGGGGTTGGTTGGGGCAGCCGTCGACCCCCATAACAATAAATCTTTAATAAAATTTCCCCCTATGATTTGGTTTCACATTTTTGCCGTACGGGCGACTCAAGAAAATTAACAGACATTTTGATAATCACAACTTGATAATAAATATATATATACTTTGTATATATATGCGTGTATGTATGTATATATATATGCACATATATGTATATATAATGTATATATGTAAAGAATTTTATAACATATCATAAGTCCAATTTATTACTTCAATTTTCCTTTCCTTTTCATAGTATGAAAATGCATGCATTTCAATAGGGTAAACTATCGGAGTAAAAGAAGGGGTCTAAAGAAGGAAAAAGGCCAGATCAGTAACAAGTGAATACCTTGTATGCAAAAAAAAATTGTGGCAGTCGAGATGAACACAAATTACAAGGAATAAGATGATCCAAAAGGCATATTGATCATGATCTAATTTGTGAGCTTACTTGGGTACTGGGCATATGAAACAATAAAAATTATGAATTTGCTTCCAACTTCTTCCGTCAAAGCCACAATCTTCTCCCCATGAATAAATTTCCAACAAAATCATTAATTCTTCTAACACATGTTAAAAATCACAAAATATCTCTAACAACCCATTTTGCATAAAATCCTCTAGAATTTAAAATTAAAACATTTATTAATTACAAAATATTTACTATTTCAATTTTAACTTAATTAACTAATTTAATTAATCAATAAACAATATAATCCTAGGATTAAACTATTTATCAATTAAATTAAATTAATTAATTTATTAATTCAAAACTTCTAACATTAAAATAAGATCAATTTAATAATCAACTTTAAATGATTAAATTCATTAAATTCCCTTTTTAAGCATTTTAACGTAATAAATCAAAGCAAAATAAACAAATTTTAACAAGCAAAACCGACTAGACCTAACGACACACTAAGACTAGGGTAAAGGCTTGACACAAGTATCCTAGCTACTATCTCCCAATCAACATAACCGTTGGGTGATGGACACGCTCAAACCTATGAAGCCAGGTGGAGTCGATGTCTTGTACCTACAAACCTATAAACAAGACATATATTGAACATGTATATAAACATCATAATAGAACAAACCATGAAGAGGAAATCGCAGAATCGCAGGGTGCTCACAAGTGAGTGATGCAATTTTGTCCCCTTCACCAATACACTTATCACCAAAACTAACAGTTCTAACATATGCAATCTACTCATGTGCATATAACCATGTTATTCCAAATAATCATAATTCTAATCAAAGGCATGTCAAATAATAACATCAAAGAGAGTAACATCACATCACAACATATAATCCACATCGCTCTATAAATAGCGATAAAAAAATAAACAAACATCATAGAGTATATCGAAGTATAAGTGCAACCAGAAAACAAAGCTAATCAAGGTAGGACACTGTCTAATCCAAAGAGCAAAACAAAGGGGTGTTAAATTTACTATAAAAAGTTTGACGTCTCATGCAACTTCATTTTTCAGCGTTTTATTAGCAGCTAAATTATAGTGTTAATTTATTAAAAACGTTTAAAATAATTTTTTAATTTTTTCATAAATACAAACATAAAATATAATAAAAAATACATATTTTACTAGTTTACATCATTTCAAAATTCAAAACATATATGCCACTTTTTAGTGATTAAAGTTTAAAAGTTGGATCAGTGTTGGCTGTTTTTTTATAAAGCGTGACACAACTTTGTGCTTTTACCTCTTAATTAGGTTAGCCTTAATGAAACATATGCACCTAAAATATGCAACCACTAAATAGGTCGACACCAAACACTTCCGTGGTGGAAAGAAGTGAAGGAAAACCATGCCAAGGTTTAACTAGGACCTGATTTTATATCAAAATGCTACTCATCACTCAACAAACAAACTCCACAATTAGTGCTAGCACACTAAGTCAACCAAATCTGCACTAACACTAACAAGCAACCACATGCACACCTCTCCAGGTCTAAAACCAACATGCAAACAAAAAAAAACCATTTCATAGCATCCACACATTATCCCAGATTATTCCAACATCATCAAAATATTCTGCAACACTACCACAACCACCTATAACAAAGATTACTTTCATCCTGCACATCAAGATGCACTACCATTGAACTCCAACATAAGAATTGAACTTGTGGATCAACTCAACACAAAAAACTCCAAGCGAAGATAAATACAAACAATATAAGTATGTTCCCAAACCTGCAAGACAAGAAACAACAATGCAGAGAAATACAAAGCAATTCCATTTCTCCTAGATAACTTTCTTCACAACCAAACACATTATCAAACACATCTTCCATTGTCGTATGGTCCAAAACCTGAAACTCTGGATATAGAACCTCTGAACACCTCTAATCATCATATTCAAATCACACAAGCGTATCTTGAACCATGAAGAAATGAAAAACACAACATGGAACACACCTTTGTCACATTGCACTCTTTTATTCAATTTTTCTCAAAAGCACTTGGAAACCAAGTGAACTTACTAAAACTGCAACACTTATCCATCACAACCATACAAGATATCAATGAAAACATTGATGAAAACACCACAACACATCCATACTAGCACCAACATAGACAACACCAATAATCTTCCAACAATCTTCATATTGTTGATATCAATGACCAATTATTGTCATCAATGACAATGCCTACAACATACTTGCAACATGAAACCCATTCCTTTACTTTTGTTTTAGACTTGGAAATCCACCCCTTAGCCTTGGACTTGCAAGTACAATGCCATGAAAACATCAAAGAAAAATTGACTTTGGCAATATGGTTGATGGCATCTTTTCATTATTGTTTAAATGAAATTATAACTCATTATAGATTGTGATGTCTAGTTTTCAAAAATGTATTTTTTATGATTGAATTTTTATTTTTTAATTAATTTCTAAGGAAATTGGTTCATAAACTTGAATGTTAGGTTTTCATATTTTTTTAATTTCCATTTTTTAATTTTCTTGTAAAAAGTTATATGACATCAATTTACACATAATTTGTACATGATTTTTTTTCAAAAAAATAATTAGTTTAGCTCAAATTATGATGGTAGTACATGAGGGGTTTTCAAAAACAACAATCAAGGCCAATAAAAAATTAAAAAAATATTGGAAAATAAATTATAAAAAATATCCTCATCAATATTCAGTATAATACACATATTTCCTCAAAAGGAATTAGAAAAATACTTTTATTTAGGTCAAATTATGTTGGTTGTACGGGTGCATGGTATGGTCCTAAAAGGTGAATTTCAAAAAGTAATTTTTATACATGTCTATTAAAAATTAATTTGTATCATTCGAGTATTAGAATAAATTACATATTTTAAAACTAGATTGAAAATACTAAATTTTATATTGCTATACTTTTTTAAGATTCTATGTGTAAGTACTTAAATTTTTTATTCCAATTGTGACAAATTTTAAAAATCAAGAAAAACACTTTCTATTTTTGAATATTTTGTGGACCCAACTTCTTGCACCTACTCGAGAGTCATATTACATAATTGCAACATAATAAAACCCATGCAATCTCTAATCTCAAAAACTCAATCAAATTCAAGTTTGAATGTCACTAGGCTCGATGATGTATTGAGTTGAATATTTAATAACCAATTTTCATATCCCAATCATATAAGAAATAAACACATGCTATCAATTCTATTTGCTAGTTTTAGTACAACTAAGGTCAACAAAATGTTAAAGTTCCATAGTAAAATATTCCTTACAATTATGATTTTTGATCAAATCTCGAATGACTAGAACTATATTTCTTGCCAAAAAAATATTTATAATGTTCAATGAAACTCAAAATGACTTCCAAATGCAAACATTACATGCAAAAGAGTGACTTTCCTCAAATGTAAGAGGAGAAAATTAAGTAGAGAAATGTAATGTCCACGAGGGACACAAAGTCTCATTTCTCTTGTTTTCATATAAATTGAGCATACTTAATAAATAAGTGTGGATCAAAGGATCATGAAACACATCTATTAGTTCACTTGAATCCCACTCAAATATTTAGTAAACACTTTGGAAGTTTACTTGACTAGAGAATTTTACTTAGTAGGACATATGAATCTTTAGGAAAAGTTTCTTGAAGGATTGATTTTTTGCTAATGGGCTTAGTGGGAAAATATAGGCAATATATGATAATTTTGAGAACTTATGCCACTTTCAAGAAATTCCATGAGAAATGAGGGGATAATAATGAGTTTGTCTAGGGAGCACATCACATAATTGGAACATAAGAGAACCCACACAATCTCTAATCACTAATCCAATTAAATGAGTACAAACTTTGTTGGATTCAATGATGTATCAATCTAAACAATTGATAACTAAATTTTCTATTCAAATCATACAAAAAATAAGCATATATTGTTAGTGTTATTTGTATGATTTGACACAATCAACATTAATAAAAGAGACACTTAAAAAAATCCTACTATTATAATTTTTAATCAATCTCAAATTATTACATGTGTATTTTTAATTGATTAAAATTTTTAATTAAACAAACATAACTAAAAATAAAAATCTAATGTAAAGTTAAAAGAATGAATTTCCTGAACTATACAAAAATATTGAAAAAAAACATAATATCAATAAAAAACACAAGATTTTTGTTTCATATATTTTGATAATTTAAAAACAATAAATCATGTCTATAAAATCACTAAAATCCCACTAAACCCTTTTAAATTTTATAAATATTTACTTGAACAAAGAATTTTACCTAGTATGAATCTCTAGGGCAAGTTCCTAGGAATATTGAATTTGTGTTAGAATGGACTTGGAGTGGAAAGAGGGTGAAAAAGGACTTGTGGCACTTGGGACAAGTATGAGGGTTTGTATCACTTGGGGAAATGTCCAAAACTACATCATGAGAATACTATTTTAAAATTTGACTCTAGAAGTTATGAAAATGACTTTTTGAAGATGAAAAAGGGCATTTCTAAAGATGAAAAAGAGGGTAAAAGGGACTCGAGGGTAAAAAAGACTTGTGACACTTGAGATAAGTATGAAGGTTTGTATCACTTTAGAAAATGTCCAAAACTACACCATGAGAATACCATTTTAAAATTAGACTCTAGAAACCATGAAAATGGCCTTTTTGGGGATGAAAAGGGCATTTCTAAGAATGAAAAGGGCATTTGTAAGGATGAAAAGGGCCTTTCAGAGCGAGCGTCTTTTCTCTTTGACAAACATTTGACTGTCTAATACCCATCTCATTCTTCCTTTGTCTTTTAATTCAGGCCCTTCCAAAACCATGGCATGGCAGCCCTTGCTTTGCGTGTACAACATAATTAGAAGATCTTGGATGGATGCTTTGGACTCAACTAACCGACCAACATCAACAGCCCAGCTGAAATCTAAAGCTTTGTGCTCACATTCAAGGAGTAGCTTTGAATGATGAAATTGACTCTTGTCTAAGTCATTATCTCTGAAAGTAACGCCTGGGTTTCTTCCTTGTCTAAAGCTTCCTTAGATCCTTTTCCATGGATTTATGTGCCCGAATTTGCTTAGCTTCCTTTGCTTGTACAGCTTTTAGATGGGGTGCTGTCAGCTTCAACCCACTTGCCTTTCTCCATTAGGCGAAACACCCATATCATCTTTGAGTAATTAGTGTGGATGTTTCCCACTGTTCAACCAATAACAAGCTCAGAAAAGTATGAACCATTGACTTGAATATGCAAGGGAGCAAGAGAATCTCTTCGTGAAGAAACATAGAGGAACAAGTGAAGCGGATTTCTATTGGAAAAGGTTCATTTTGTTTCTGTTAGCATTTTATTATTCTGATGAAAGATCATGGAATGCTATCGAAAATATTGATGTAAATAATTAATACACAATCTAATCTAGAAATTTATATGATCAATTTGAGGAAATTTGATGTCTTTAATAACAATTTTTGTCTCACTCAACCACTCTGATGACAAATCATGGAACATGATCTGAAATATTGACGCGAAAAACTAACACACAATCTAATTCAGAAACAATTATACCCAATTTGATGGATTGTGAAAATTTGATATCTTTAATAATATTTTTGTTTATGTTCATCAAAACCAATTTCTCCATTGAAAACCATCTTTAAAAGTTAAAGTTCCATAAACAAGCTTCTCATCAACACAATAATTCTCGTTCATCTTCAAAGAGAAATTCTTGAAACCCTAGGCCATATTCTCCAAACCAATTTCATTCCTACTTTTAAGCATAAAAAAAACTTTCATATTCAAGATCTATATGTATTTTTTAATGTTATGAATCATCTTTGAAATACATTGAGATTATGATTATTTTTCTCATTGCAAGTGTCTTAAGTAAATGCTTCATTTTAAGAGATTGTGTAAACTTGATATGGTATGGAATATGAGCTCTGTATTTATTTATGATTAAGTATATAAGAAATTAAAAGAAAACTCTTCATATGTGTCTAGTATAAAAATTATCTAACAAAAGATGACTTTTAAAAATATGTACAAAGAATTTATCTTTAAATGTTAAAGATGATCTATCCAAACCTTTGTAACAAGGAATTCTAATTATGAGTTTCTAAACAATTAACTCATTTGATTGATGTTGAATCCCTACATGTCCATATTTGATGAAGCATCAATTTCAACTTTTTGGTTGTCTAAAGTTTCAATTTCATCGTAAGATGACAATAAAATATCTTAGCAAATTCTATTTGTGTCCTCATTATTTTCTCTTGATGTACCCTCTAACCAAAGATTCAGCATCAAACACTATAATATTGAATGGAGAATGAGGGGTAGATAGAGTTTTTGCCTTATTTCAATGGTTATGGAAGAAGGTTGCAAGTGAGAAAATTTTGCACCATCATGGCTAGCCCTCATAAAAGCATCTTCTCAAAATTGTTTAGTGACTCTTTTACCATGTCGTTCTTCATTTTTCTAGCAAGAGTTGTACAATCTTCAATATTGAATATTTTTTTTATTAAATAGCTTCAAGATCAAACATGCTACTTTGTTTCAGGATGAACCTGACTCCATGATGAAAATTGATAACAAAACAACAAAGTATATTATTGTATAGAATTTGATTAAACAAAGCCTCAAATCAACTTCAACAAGTTGTTGAAGAAAACCGCAAGGTCTCTTATCATTTAATCTTAGGAGACCTATTGTCTCCTCTCTTCAAGAGATTTGATTCTTTCAAGAAATTTACTCTTTTGGATGTTCAATCCACAACACATCCATCATTTAGGTGTTGAAACCAATCAATAGCACTCCTACAAAGGATTCAACAAAGATCCTTTTTAATATGTCTTATGTGAGAAAATTTTAGGATTCTACATGATCTCAAATATGGTCATGTAGAGTTTTAGAGCCATTTCCAAAATAAAGTATTCAAGATTCAATCCTAAAGGAATATCATTGCACTAGTTCAAGTCCACTAGTCGAAAACAATTACCTCATGGATAAAAGGAAACCAACACCATGTTATGAATTACAATTAAAAATAGATATTCCTTTGTTATTATTCAATAGACTTGCCAAATATTGTTAGCACATTAATATCTCATTGAAATGTTTTGTACATATGTTAACTCAAAACCAACTCTAGAAAGTACAAGATAACTAATAAGTGGATGAATTTACTCCAAATTTGAGAGGGAAGCTTACTTGCATGGTGGAGATTTTAGTTTTTTACATACTTTTAATAAGAAATAAAAAAGGGGAAAAAGTGTTAGGCATATACCTTTCTAATTTATATTAAATTAATAATGATAGTGTTTGAGACATATGCTTTGTAGGTTACCCCAAAATCTAATTAGGATAAAATTATTTTTTAATATATGTGGGGAAGTAGTACTTACATAGATAGTTGAGTGTTATGTATTATAGTGCATAGACAAGATATATTCATATTGACAATATTGCATTGGAGCTCTACATGATCTTTTGGAGGTTTGACCTCTCAAAGTAGAACTATGAAAACAATAATATAAAAACATTTTCCTTGCTCATTATTTTTATTATATTTTTTATTGATCTTATTATTTGTTCTATTATTTCCTCTTATATTTTGTAGAATATTTTTTTACATTTGTAATTTTTTCATGTGATAATAAATCTCTTTCTTGGACTATGTGCACAATATACATGTCCAATATTTTTCATAGCAATTATAACTCGTAATTTTTGATCTCTCTTTTTTTGCAAAACAATACAAAGAATCACCTATAATATATTAACATTCTTTGTAAGATTGGGTTCAAGTCTCAATTGCTTAACTTGGGGAATTATTAGGTCTATAATCAGCCTAGAAAATCACTATGATGAGTACTCTAGGAACCCTTGAGTAGCTAGAATTTGAGGTAATTTCACCAACAAAAAAATGTCTATTTTCCATAGCCTATATTTTAGTAGACTTTTTAACCCTAAGTATATAAAGTGAGTTGTTGTTGGAAGGTAACTTTGTGGCTAGAATACCAATAGTGAATACCCCAATGATAAAAGTATTAGTACATAGAGAGTGGTCCTCAATTAAATAACTAGTAATATTTCCCTTTAAAACCTATAGAAAGTTATAGCATTTTGAGCCCTAGTTACTAATACAAAATTTTGACAGCTTCAACTTTGCATTACAATTTTGTAGGTGGAAACATAATATTTGTTTTCTAAATATAATGATTTGTTCAACTTGATCTTAGTATTGGCCAAATAGACCTTGTATAATTGAGTATTATGTTGAATTAACTATTCATTGGAGATTTAGAATAATGTAACTCCTATCCCAAGCCCAATTCCTCCAATTAAAAAATTTCTTGGAATATATTTTTGGCTACCCAAAGCCCACAAAGAATCATATGCCTATTTTTTTTGGTGAAGGACTAGGCATGCATGATCACCTAGAAAGAAAGCTCTTCAAGATAATTTAGACTTGAGTAAAAAATGAATACATCACCAAATTTGACATATGAAATATTGGATATAGCTCTTAAATTTTTCTTCAACTCAAAGTTAAAAATAAAGATTTAAGTAGAGGCAAAGATGAATAGCTCACAACATATAGAGAAATGTTATTTCATTAGCATGATTGTAAGAAGATAATCTTATACCTCACAATTTTTTTTCCTAGACTTCCTTCTTAGTCATCCTAACCAAGGAAGGATACTTGATATTGTAGGAACAATTCCACTATTATTCATAGTTTATCACTATAGGAGCTAGCAAGAAAGAATGCCAAGAGACTCTATCTTAACTATGATTAAGAAAATGAGAAAATGCCACAAATTTAGAGAATCAAGGTTATCTCTCATTGAGTTAGGAAGGGTGCCCAATGATGTAGAGGGGTATTCAAACAAGGAAGGATAGGTATATTTATAACATGGAGAGTCAATATAGGAGGTTCACATATCCATTCATGCACTAGTAATTTTCTCTTCCCCCAAAACACTAAAATTAATTAGCTACATCACATGTCAAAGGGCTGAGATTATAATTCATGGGGAAAAACTCATTATTTCATTAATAATAAAATTAAAAACCAACTTTATTTCTATGTCTATTCTTGCAATATTTTTATATTGTGGTGTTCAATGGTAATATTGTTTCCTATGGAAACAATCATCATAACGTCAAAACTACTATGGAGGAATATCAATTGACATATAATATGTTTATTATTTCTCTAGGTGGTGGAGACATGGTGTTGGGAGTGTACTAGCTATAAAAATGAAAACCACTTGTGATTATTCTTAACTTTGGATGAAATTTAATTTCTAGGGAAAGGAGTAAACTTTGCTTAGTGTGAAGGCTAAGGATGTTAAATAGTCAACTCTCACTACATAGAGACGCTATTGAAGAAGAACCTTTTTGGAGTTAGATCACTCTTTTCCACTCAATCACATATCACTTTCCCTCCCCTCCCTTTCTTCCTTCAAAATTTCAAGGGATATTGGGTAGGAAACAATGATTTTTTATGAACCAAAAAGGTTTCCTCTAAAACAACCACATGAACATGAAATGTTAGTAATACCTAAAAAATCAATCTCTAAACATATAAGACTATAGATATTCCTTTTGAGTAGAATAATGAAATTGAGAAGATGGTTAAGGAGTTACTATAGGATAATATAATATAACCCATTATAACTTCTAGACACCTAATAAATTAATTCCTCAATACCTTCTCCCTCAAGAAGTGATACTTGATAGATATGTGCTTTGTTCTAGAATGCATCACTGGATTCTTTGAAATGTTTATAGCACTTGTATTGTCACAAAATATAGAGATAGGTTCATCACTTACCACACCTATGTCCATCAAATTTCACTTCATCCAAAGTAGCTCTGTATAGTAGGATGCTGCTGCAATAGACTTTGCTTCTGCAGTGGATAGAGAAACTAAATCTTGTTTCTTGCTCAACCATGAAACTAATCTTCCTCCAAGGAAGAATGCATCACCACTTGTACTCTTCTGGTCATCTACCATAGCCCATAGTTTGGAGTTCCTTTAAGATATATGAACATCCTCTTCAAAATTGTAACATGTGATTCCTTCAATTCTACTTGAAATCTTGCAACTAAACATACTACATGCATGATATCAGGTCTAGTAGTAGTAAGATACAACAATCCACCAATCATGGATGTGTACATGCTCTGATCAGCTTTAGCATATTCATCATCCTTACTCAGCTTACATCCAGTTACCATAGGGGTACAAACCGGTTTAGAATCATCCATTCCAAACTTCTTTAACAATTCCTTAAAATACTTAGATTGTGAAATGAATATTCCTTTGTCAGTTTGATTTACTTGAGGTCCAAGGAAGAAATTCAGTTCACCAATCATAGACATTTCAAATTATTTTTCCATCTCTTCAGCAAATATCTTACACATACCTTCATTTCCACCAAAGATGATGTCATCAACATATACCACAACTATCAATATCTTGTCTTTTTCAACCTTGAAGTAAAGATTGTTGTTTGCGGGCCCTTTGCTAAAACCCTACTTTGTCAAGTATCTATCCAATCTAGCATACCAAGCTCTGGGATCTTGCTTCAATCCATATAATTCCTTCTTTAACTTACAAACCATGTCATGTTTGTCTGACAGTTGAAAACCTTATGGTTGCTCCATATAAACTTCTTCCAGTTCCCCATTCAAAAATACAAACTTGACATCCATCTGATATAATTTGAAGTCTTTATGAGCTGCAAATGATGAGAACATCCTAATGGCCTCCATTCTTGCTACAAGTGCAAAAGTTGCTTCAAAGTCTATTCCTTCAACCTGTGAATATCCTTTACATACAAGTCTTGCTTTATTTCTGAGGACTTCACTATCTTCATTCAACTTGTTTCTTAATACCCATTTTGAACCAGTTGCATTCTTGTTTTCGCGTCTATGGACTAGTTCCCATGTCTCATTCTTTTCTATCTACTTTATTTCCTCTTTCATAGCTCTAACCCAAATTTCATCATTACATGCTTCATTCACAGTCTTAGGTTATATTTTATAAAGTAGACACAAGTTTACCTCAACCACTTTGCTTCTTGTCTTCACTCCTTCACTTTTGTCTCCAATTATCCGTTCCTTTGGATGATTTCTCTGAACATATTTAGGAGTCTTGGGTGCAGGTTCCGAAGTCTCTTCCTTTTCATCACTTGGTTCTTTCTCTTCCTTTTCTTCTTCCTGTATTTGTACGCAAATAGGATCATCAGGTTCAACTTCATTGATTTCAACTAGTCTATACATAGCTTCATCAACCTTCACATTATCACTTTGAATTATTTTCCTCGGTCTCTTATTAAAACATCTGTAAGCCTTGCTATTATTTGAATATCCAAGGAAAATTCCTTCATCACACCTAGCATCAAACTTTCCAAGATTTTCTTCATCTCTTCTAATGTAACATCTACTTCCAAAAACCTTAAAGTATTTCATAGTAGGAGTCTTACCAGTCCATAACTCATAAGGGGTTTTGGTGTTGTTACCTCTGATTTGAACTTAGTTAAGAATATAAACAATAGTATGGATTGCTTCTCTCCAATACACATCAGGAACATTGGCTTCTTTCATCATAGTTCTGGCAACCTCTTGCACAGGCTAGTTCTTTCTTTCCACTACTCCATTCTATTGAGGGGTTCTACCTGAGGAGAATAATGTCTTTTTATGCCATGTTCTTCACAAAATGCATTGAACTCACTAGAAGTAAACTCTCCACCTCTATTAGACCTTAAGCATTTGATTTCCAGGTTTGCCTCAATTTCTACTCTTGCTTTAAACACTTTGAATCTATCAAGAGCCTGAGCCTTTTCTCTAAGAAATGTAACCCATGTCATCCTAGAGTAATCATCAATCAAGAGCATAAAGTACATGTCACCACTTAGGCTTCTCGTTCTTTTAGGACCATAGAGGTCTGTATGGATTAATTCTATCATTTCGATAGATGATTGATTCTTTCCTTTGAAATAATTTCTTGTTTTTTTTCCTATCTGACAACTTTTGCAGATTGAATTTGAAGGCTTTGTGATTCTAGGCAGATCTCTGACAACTTCCCTAGAACTGATCCTAACCAGATTATAAATATTCACATGTCCCATCCTTCGGTGCCATAGCCAACTCTCATTAATCTGAGAAACAAAACACTGACCATCACCACCATTAAGTTGATAAATGTTTCCATGAGTTCTTCCAGCTACTACCACATTTCCGGATCCTTTTATGATCTCACAAGTGTTATCCTGAAACACAAGCTTAAAAATTTTGCTGCACATTTGTCCAACACTTAAGAGATTATGCCTTAAACCCTTTACATAATAAACATCATCAGTATTGTGTTTTCCATCAAAGCTAATTGTTCCTTTACCAACAATCTTAGCACCAGAGTCATCTCCAAACATGACTATTCTTCCATCATATTTCTCAAGTTTAGTAAACTTACTCTTATCTTCAGTCATATGATTTGAACATCCACTGTCAATCATCCACAAGTCTTCATCCTGTCTGGCATGAAAAGAAGTTACCAAAGTACCTTCTATTTCATCCTTCTTGTTCTCCAGACCATATTCTTTTGCACATTTCTTTTCTAGGGCTAGAAACAAACATTCATCTTTGTCTTCCTCAAAGTCAGATTCATCATCAAAAATTCCTGCATCTTCCTTGACATAATACAACTTCTTGAACTTCTTATCCTTCTTATATTTGTAATTATTGTTATTATCCTTGTTCTTCTTTTGTGTAGCTCTATTAGGACATCTTGATGCATAATGACCAATATTTCCACAACTAAAACACTTAAAAGGCAACTTACCTTTGTATTTACCAATACCTTTCTTCAATCTCCTTGTGAAATTTTCTTCCAGATCTTCTGTATCATCATCATCTGGATCATCTTCTATCTTCATTGCTTTAAAGGTTGTTTCAGTCTTCTCCTTATCTATTGCAAATTTTCTCATTTTGAATGCAGTCAAGACACCAAATAGATGCTCCTTAGTAAATGTCTTTGGATCATATTTTTCTTCAAGAGCAAATACTTTGTCACTATAATTATTTGGTAAGTTCATCAAGATACTCTCAATTATATCTTCATTTGTCATGGTACCACCTTGATTCTTGATTTCTGTTGCTATAGTTTCAACTCTCTAATAATAGCTTGCAATGTCTTCTCCATCTTCCATTCTCAGGTTCTCAAATCCACGCTTAGCAGTTAGTTTTCTTGAAAAATTTACTCTATCATTTCCTTCATAAATGTATTTCAATTTTGTCCATACTTCATGAGCAGTAGCTAAAGAAACAACTTTTGATCTTCCAGTTTTAGATAAATCACTGAATACAACATACCTTGCTCTTTTATTCTCTTCAAAAGCTACAACCTCATCAGCAGAGGAAGGACCAACTATTGGTATCACATATTGTGTCTCCATAGATTTCCAAGTATTGAAACTAAGTTAAATCAGATAACTTCTCATCTATTATTTCCACTCACTGTAATTAGCTCCATGAAAAATAGGAATCTACAACTTGTGTGCCATTTGATCTACCTCAAGCAGTTAATCTTTTCACCGAGGAACTTGGGCTCTGATACCAATTGTTGAAATGCACAAGACAACTGAGAGGGGGGTGAATCATTTGTATCAAATTACTTTACTTATAAACTTAATCTTTTCACCTTAACTTTAATTTGTTATTAAGTGTAAACATGAAATGCAAATAATAGAAAGAAAACACCAGAGACACTAGATTTACATGGAAAACCAAATGAGGGAAAAACCTTGGTGAGGATGAACTCACAATATAGTGGTAATGCAATACCGGATACAAAGGCTCACTACTAGACGGCTCACTACCCAAATACAAAGGCTCACTACCTAGATTAAGGGATCACTGCCTTGAGAAGGACTCATTGTCCAGAAAGGAGGCTCACTGCCTATAGAAAATAAACAAAAGAGATAAATGAAGATCCACCACTAAGGTTCCACACATTCAGAACCTGATCAAAAGATTGTAAACACCTTAAAGTATTGTTGCCTCAATTCACTCTTCCACTCTTTTCTTTTCACACACTTTCTCAATTCATGGATGATAAATGGATGGATATGAAATTTGCCACAACTTGATTTGCTTTTATACCATCTTGAACCTTAGAAACATTCACCAAGGTTAGCTATACAATTTCAAATTACAAATTCAAACTAGGTCGGCTACTCAACATTCCCGTGGTGGATAAGAATGTGAGAGGACCAATTACAAATTTCATTTAGGACCCAAATAACATCTTGGATAACACACATGCTTTCTCAAATCAATGCAAAAGCCAAATGTAACGTGTAGTCACCAGGTCGGCCAAACCTAATGAAAACACCAATGATATTTGAAGTACATGCATTTCCAGCAAGATAAACAAATGTGGATTGCTCAACACGCTTCACCAGTTATTTTACCATCTTTGAGAACATCTCAGGTACATCCACAACAATTACAAAAAACTTCATTAGCAGAGAACTCTTCACCAGTCCAACCAACAAAAACACAAGAGCTGAGGAGTAGGTCTTTCAGAGTGCCAAACCACAAGAAAATTTTTCAGAACATAGAAACCAACAAAAAGAGTCATCTCCCAGATCTGTAAGATCTGAAACCAAATATTAGAAGACTGTGGTGCCAAAATATTTCTACCAGTTCACACATCGGTGAACATATCTTCTACTCTTTATCGATTCATAAGCTAAAACTCAAAATATATTATCCATTGAAGCTTATGAATACACCTACAGATCCGTATAGGCATACGGTCAACACATAAGAAATGTGGAGCACAATACTAGAGCACACTTAGAACACACTTCAACACTGCTTTCCTTATTTCTCAAATTTTCTCAAAAGCACTTGGCAAAACACAACTTACTCAACATGAACTCTGTTGACATTAATGAAACATTAATGAAAACACCACCAAACACATCCATACTTGCAACAGTAGACACCTAATAATTTCATCTTCACCTTCATCATTCTAGTCTAATAAAGTACACATTATCATCTTATTTTCATCACTTATTCATCATATCATCATCATCATCATCTAATTCATTTATTCATCAATCATGTCCTCTTATCATCCATTCATCATGTTATCATTTGGGACCCCTTATCGTCCATTCATCACCTAGGACTCCTAACACCTAATAATTTAATTAAATAATTTCTAAATTATTCACTTAAATTTGGCTAATATTATTCATTCATTTAATAAATTAATTATCCATTATTTATTCACATTATCCTTTTATTTATTTAATTATCCACATATGGTTCATTAATAAATTTTAATTCAATATCAATTTCCATCTCATGTGCATCAATAATTCAACTAATTAATAAATAAATAAATAAATTAATTTCATCTCACCTAGTTGACTACCAAGTATAATTAGTTCACTCAAACATACTCATAGTCCGACTCATCAATCAAATCCACTTCACTCATTAATGCATTTGGTTAACTATTACATGCAAATATCAAATCCATCTAATTCTCTCCTGCACTCAAGTTCACTTCTTCACGTAGGTAGTTAACTCATTAATCACATCTAATAACTTTCCAATCGATTTGAGTTGAGGATTAATAACTATTCTAATTAAAAATTGAAATAACTCTCAACTCTCCCATGCTTTCCACATATCGTCATCAATCCCCCAAATCATGGATCAAATTTCATAATCCAAATTGAATCCTAGCCATTCATCAATTCCCTTTCAAGTGTATAAATCAAACCCATTTCTCATCATTTCACAAAAAAATAATCACACCCAAATCATGTTACTTTAATATTCAAAGGATGCAAAGTTTATGTTGTTGAATTGAGCACCCACATTCCAAAACGAACAAAGCTTCACATATGTTTAATCTAAGGTTTGCATGTGGTTGAATTAAGTATTTAGTTTATTTAATATCAATGTTATTCCCAGTTAAAAGCACAAAATTGTATCACACTTTTATAAAGGAATCGACCAACACCGATCCAAATTTTTAATTTGAATAGCTAAAAAGTTACATTTATGTTTTGAATTTTGAAATAATGTAAAATAAAATATTTATTTTAGTGTATTTTATGATTGTATTATAAAAAATTAAAAAAATTATTTTAAATTTTTTTTTTTTGTAAAATTGACTCTAAAATCTAGTTTCCAACAAAATGTTGAAAAATAAAGTTAAACACTGCGTCGCTCTTTAGATAGTAATTTTTTTCCTTCAATTTTTTTTTGTGCATTTATAAGTTAAAACTTTAGTGCATGGATATATTTTTCCCATTTTTGATCAATATTTTTTAAAATAAATATGAAAATGTGCATGTATTGAAACCATAATTATAATATTTCTTTGTCTTCTTCCAAAAATAAGCTTTTAATTCTTGCGGGTGATTTCAATGATATCCACAATTCTTTTGAGAAATTGGGTGGTGTCCCCCCCTAAAGTAATTGAGGATTTTAATGATTTTATCCTTAGCAACAAATTTTATGATTGCACTTCGAAAAATGGCACCTTCACCTAGACAAATAAGTGCAAAGATTTCTCACAAATTGTAGAATGTTTGGACCGTTGCCTTCTGTCTAAAATTTAGTTGGACTCTTGGGATTTCTACTACTCCATCCAGATGTTGTCTGGATCGGATCACTTCCCCATCATGTTATCTATTCTTGAAAATAGGCCTCCTCATAATAATTCTTTTAAACTAGAGGCAATGTGGTTTAGAGATGAGTCTTTCTTACCTTCTCTAAAATCATGGTGGACTAACTGTCCCTTTTTTGAGGGGTCTCAAATGTTCAATCTCTATAAAAAACTAAAACACCTCAAGAAAAAAATTAAGGAGTGGAACATCAACCACTTCAAAAATATTTTCTAAAAAATCTAGAGTTGAACATGATCTATCCATTATTTGCGTAAGTGCAAGAAGTTGGGTCCACGAAGAGGGGAAGTTTCGGCAAAAAAAAAATCTCATAGAAAACGCATACGCGAACTATTAAAAAATGTGTATGCATTATGCATCGGATACCCGAGCCTAAAAAAATGCGTATGCAAGTTATAAAATGCGTATGCACTATATAACGTATACGTGTTTTTTAGTGCATACAAGTCATTTATTTTTTAAAAAATACTTTGTAGAAACGGGCACCCATTTTAAAACGCGTATGCGTTTTGAAAAGCGAAATGGTTACACGTTTTAAAATACGTATGCATTTTGCTTTTCAAAACGCATACACATTTTAAAACGGGTGCCCGTTTCTAAAAAGTATTTTTTTAAAAAAATAATCAAACAAAGAAAGAACGCATATGTGTTTTGTAATGCGTACGCGTTTTTAAAAACGCATACGCGTTATTAAAAATTTGAATCTCCAACCCACTTCCAGCCTTGGTTTTAGGCTCGGGAAAGGCTTGGCAATCCGAGCCTTAGCCTTTGACCTGCAACTAAAAAATTAAGGCAGATTGAAGAAGAATGTCCAACTTTGACAATATGGTTGATGGACTTTTTTTCTGAATCAATCTATAAAATTAAAACCTATTATAGAACATGATGTCTAGTTTCCAAATATATAATTTTTATTAATATTGGATTATATTTGTTATTTTTAAATTAATTTCAAAGCAAACTAGTCCTTAAACATGAAATATCAGACTTTTTTTGTTTTTTAATAACTTTTTTTTGGTGAAGCTTCTTGTAAAACAAATTATATGACATCAATTTTTAGACAATTCTCTACATAATGAAAAAAAAAGTTTCAAAAAATGTTTAGTTTAGGTCAAATTATGTGGTCCGTACACATTGATTTTTAAAAACAACAATTAAGGCCAGTAAAAATTTAATAAAAAAAAAAATATTCAACAAAAAATTACAAAATAAATTCCTCATCAATCTTCATGTTGTTAGCTCTCTTTCCTCAAAAGGAATTAGTAAAATACTTTTATTTGGGTCAAAAAGTGGTGTCCATACATGTGCATGGTATGGTAAAAAAAAGGGACTTTTAAAAAGTGTTTTTTATAGATCCCTATCAAAATTTAATTTCTACAATATGGGTATTTGAATAATTTACATATTTAGAAACTAGATTCAAAATTCTAAATTTCATAATACTGATTTTTTAAAAAATTCATTGTGTAAGTGCCTCAAATTTTCAGTCCAAGTGTGACAAATTGTGAAAAACAACAAAAACACTTCCACTTTTTGAGCTTTTTGTGGACCCAACTTCGTGCATCAGCCCATTTATGAGGTGGTTATCAAAAAGGGTATGGATGGATCTTTATAGGAGAAGGATAAAATCTTTAAAGACAAACTTGATGAACTTCTAGTGAGGGAGGAATGCTACTAAAGGAAAAAATCTCATGAAATGTGGCTTAAAGAAGGTGATAAAAACACTAAATTTTCTCATTTCACCACCAAAATTAGGAGACAATCAAACAAAATTTCTTCTATCAAATCCTCCTCTAGGGAAATCCTACAATTAGATAATGACATTGGTTCTGAAGCAATTCCCTTTTTAAAAATCTCTTGGCTCCTAGAAAGCATCACTCTTCTTTAGAAGACAATTTGTTTTTAACTAACATCCCAACTTTGATTTCGGTTGAGAAAAATAAATTATTAATGGTTGAATTCTCCTTGCAAGAAATAAAAGAGGTGTTTTTTCTATGGTGGTCGAAAAGGCTTTGGGCTCTGATGGTTACACAACTCTATTTTTTCAAAAATGTTGGGACTTCTTGGGCAGAGATATCCTTCTTGCATTAGAGGAGTCAAGACACAATATAAATGTTTTAAAGGAATTAAATACAACCTTGGTTGCTTTAATTTGTAAAAAAATTGAATCTACTTCCTTTAGTGACTTCCACTCTATTTCCCTTTGTAACACAATTTATTAAATCTTTTCAAAAGTGATTGCTTCTAGACTGGAAAAACTACTCCCTTCAATCATCCTAGATGAACAAGGTGGCTTTGTCCCAAGGAAAGATACTCCAGAAGGCATAATTTTGGCTCACAAGGTTCTTCATTTGATCATGTTAGATCGTTCTCCTTCTATGGTCCTGAAACTGAACATGATTAAAGCTTACAACGGGGTGGATTGGGGCTTTCTTTTAGCTATCCTAAGGAAATTTGGTTTTTGCCATAGTTGGTGTAAATTGATCTCTTCTTGCATTTTGGGTGCTAATCTTTTAATCTTGATGAGCGACTTAGCTTTTGGTCCTTTCACTCCTACCCAAGGCATTATTCAAGGTGATCCTCTTCCACTTTCTTTATTCAAATATCATGGCCGAAGCATTAAGTAGATCTATCACCTCTTCTCATTTCATCAAGCTATGGAAAGGTATTTTAGTTCGTCCTTTCCCCTTGCCAATAACTCATTCCCTCTTTATTGATGATATGCTCTTATTTGGCCAAGCTAACATGGAAGAAGCTAAAGTTATTAAAGAGATTATTTCAGGTTATTGCTCCTTCTCAGGTCAATCCTTCAATCCAAAAAAATCCAAGATTTTATTTATTAATGTTAATCCTCTGGTTAAAAAATAGATCCAAAAGTTCTAGGGTTTCCAATGCGATCTTTTTCCATGTAAATATCTTGGAATCCCCTTCTTCTCTGGGAAGGAAAAACATGATTTTTGGGATAAGCTAATCTCTTTTGCCTTGAACAAAAATTTTCTCTGGAGATCGAAATGGCTCTCCCTTGTGGGGAAAATGGTTATGTTAAAGGCGGTTCTCAACTCTCTCCCGATTTATCTCATGTCTATTTTCAACTCCCTAAAGGTAAGGGTTTGGCATTACAAAAGGTTTTTTCATGATTTCTTATGGGCTGAGAATGTTACTAAAAACAAAAGCTTCCTTTAGTTGCTTGAGATTCTCTTCACAAACCTAAGGACTGTGGGGGTGCTGGCTTGAGAGATTTATTTCTCAAAAACAAAGCTCTTGGTGCTAAATTAATATGGAAATTTTACTCCAAACCTAACACAAAATGGTGTCAAATCATGAGATATAAATACCTAGACTCCCTAGACAGAGAAAGAATCTTTACTCAAAGGGATCTCCCTTCTGGCTAAAAAAATTGGAACTTCATTTCTTCGTGCAAATCTGTTCTTATTCGTCATCTATCGTGGTTAATAAATAATGGTGAAAAATCTCTCTTTTGGGATGATGCTTGGAATGGTCATCAACCTCTTAAATCATTTGGAAATTGGGATCAACTTGAGTTTTCCCTCAAAACTCTTTGGGGAATGAAAGTAAAATATTATGTGTCTATTGATCCTAACAATCATTCAGTTGTAAAATGGAAAGATTTTTCTTTTCTTTAGGTGCTGACACATTTGAAGGAGGTCCTCTTCTTGGAACTTAGGAAAAGAGAAATTATCTTTTCAAACAAACTAGATGAAATAATCTGGACAAAAGCAAAATTGGGTTCTTATAATGTGAAGGATGGTTACAAATCTTTATTGTCGTTCATGGCCTTTTAAATTATGTTGGGGCTCAAATGTGTTACCCAAGGCAAGTGCCTTTACCTAGATTTCTCTTAAAGATAGAATCCTTTATGGTATGAGGTTAGATAGATTAGGAATCACTCCTTTGTTCTCTTGTGTCTTGTGCGGTCATGCTTTATAATCTATTGATCACCTTCTAATTGGTTGTAACTTTTCCTACTCCTGTTGGACTTGGCCCTTGATGAATTTTTTTTGGTATGGCCCCTTTCATAACTCTGTTTTGAAACACTTTCTGAGATGGACAACTCTCTATCCGAAGGCTTATTTTTCTTGCATCTGGGAAATTTCCCCTTCTATTCTTATTTGGAACTTGTGGTTGGAAAGAAATAATCGCATCTTTAGGAAAAAAGCTTTAGGCCTGAAATTTATCCTCCAGAAAGTTGAGCTCTCCATTTCTGAAGTTACAATGTCTAGTAATCTACGGGGGGGCATGTAAAAAAAAATCCTCTTGGGACTCCATCATCCAAAATTGGCCTCTTCTCAAGCCTCTCAAACTTGGTTCAATTCAATCCTTTCGCCTCAAGATTGATAGGAAATTGGTAAAATGGTCTCCTCCTTCCAGTGATGGTGCTTCTATGGGTAACCCTGTAAGTTTAGGTGTAACTGCTATTCTTCGTGATTGGAAAGTTAACTTTATCGGTATTGTTTGTGAATTTTTAGTTGATGGAACTAACAATGTGGTTGAATTCAATGCTCTCAAAATTGGTCTAGAACTGGCTATTAAGTTATCTATTCCTTGCCTTGAAATTGAGGGTGATTCTATGGTGGTAATCTCGGCTCTTGGAAAAATAAGTTCTAGTTCATGACACCTAAATTATTTGTCACCTCACATCATGCTATTGTTGGAAAAAATCCCAAACTATAAAATCATGCACTCTTATAGGGAAGCGAATGTTTTGGCTGAGAAATTAGCAAATATGGCTATTGATAATCATCTGGATTTAAAAGTATATAGGGGCAGTGATTGTGAGGCTCTATTTTCTTGTTGATTCTTTCTTGTTTCTACTCAAAAATTCTAGTTCTTAAAACACATACTTATCTCCTTCGAAATGTTTTATTATGTGGGGTCATTTTGGCCTATGTGGAATTTAATGAGGTGGCACCCTTCATTGTGGCAACCAATAAATCCTTTACACATGCTTATGGTGGACTTGTCACTCACTTACCTAGCTCTCCATTTGCATATTTAATTCTCAGTTGGCAAGTTTTTTGATTCGCCTGGTTTATGGCTGATTGGACAGGAATTCACTTGATTTTTCACTGGAAGTGTAGAATATCGGTCCCTCTTCTTTGGTAATCGTCTGTGAATATCTTTTTCTTATGGATGATTATTAAGGTTGAGGGTGGCGGTGGCTTTCATTTATTTCACTTTACTCTGCACCTCTTAGTGGGTCATGGATGGCGCCCTATTTTTACGGACTCATGTCATACTTGTTTTCTACTATCCTTCAATGGCTAACTTCCACCATTTGTGAGGTTTCTTTCATCTAGTGCTTGATGCAATATTTGTTATCTCTGGAAATGGTCGTCTGCAGTTTTAAATTTGGCGGCTCCCTCTTTGGGTGTCTTTTCTGATTTGACATTCTTTTGCCTTGCATTCTGTAAAAAGCCACTTGGCATCAATATGGATTGTTACTGGTACCTCCATTAGTTAATTCTTAATGGCTCTGCTAGTTGTGAACCTCCGTATGGTACAATATCTCTTCAGTGCATTTACTTTAAATTCTTTGGCGTCATTGTTTTCGCCATGGTCTTTTCTCGACTCTCTCTGGTTTCTCTTCCCTTTCTCTGGCTTTCCTCTGGTGTGGTACTATTCTGATTTTTGATAGTGGAAAGCTCCTTCAGGGTTTGGGTGTTGGCAAGAGTTATTGAGATTAGAGAAAATTCCCCATTCTCTTTGGATAAGTTGAAATGAACTTTTTCTATTGAATGTAATCAAGTTTATGATGCTATTAATATTGTTCTTGGAAGTTACTAGCTTGATTTCCATGCCATGGGTTTACAAAATGAGGTTGCTTCCCGTTTTGTCTCCAAATTGATGGACATCTTGTGGTGCATGGAGATGGTCAAATTTCTTGCGGGGACCTATCTCCTTTCTCATATTTGTCCTCTAGATTCTCTACAGCTAGCGCTTGAAGGGTATGTTATTCTTTATGGAACTAATTGCATTGGTGGAGTGATTTGTTGCCAATATCTACTTTTGGATCACCTCCTTACTTCTCTCCTTTGTTCTATGACCCACAACATCATTGACAATTGCCCGCAGGAGTTCAATTTTCGTATCAACATATTATGTTGTAGACTAGGCAATTCCATCTGTTATTCTTTGCAAACTTTGTTTGATGTAGTTCAATTCCTAATCCGCCGTGCTTTGGTGGAGCCTCATAATGAACCATTCTTTCCTCTTTTGATTGATATATCATCTTCTGAGGAGAGCTACACCTGACTTGGGGTATTCTCCCTATTTTTCTCGTTGATGAGTTTTTGTTTCTTTACTTCTATTTTGAAGGTTCCCTTTTGGCTTTGGTGTTCACTGGGCTTGTTCAATCTGCACGACTCTTTCGACTTGCACTATCCTCGCACCATCTTCCTTTTGTACTTCTTGGGATTGTGCTTCTCCTTTGTCACCTTTTGTTGCTTCCACTTCCATCTCTAGAATTTTGTCTCCTTCATGTTTCTACAGCTTGGTAATGTTCAAATATCAGATTCTTAGTATTCAGCCTTCTAAGCTTCTTTTGTTTGTAATGCTCCTGTTCATGTTTCAACATTCTATCTTCTGCTTCTTCTGCTTGTATTCGATACCTTTGTTGTGCTCAAAGTTTGTAACTTTGGCTTGTACTGTTCCCCTTCTTTTATTAATAAAAATTTAGTGGCTTGCCACTTTTTCAAACACTAAATTATTCTAATGGGACATTACCTTTCATCTTAACTATTTATTCAAAATAGAAAAAAAATTATGCCATCTTTAAATATAATTTTTTATTTAGTGTATCATATTTTTCAATAAATTTTAGTATTTTTTCTTGATAAGATGATCAACCTTATATTTTGATGTTGATAACCGACCTTTAGTAAGAATTAAAAATAAAATATAAAAATAATTAAAATATTT
Source organism: Sequoiadendron giganteum (assembly GCA_007115665.2). NCBI lineage: Eukaryota > Viridiplantae > Streptophyta > Pinopsida > Cupressales > Cupressaceae > Sequoiadendron > Sequoiadendron giganteum. The sequence goes on from CM021109.1 coordinate 419,615,126, forward strand.
AAAATTAAATATATTGTAAACTATGCTTATAGATCTACAAAAAGGTCATTTTTATATTAAAAAAAAAAATTATTTACATTACTAGGAGTTGTTGAAACATTAAGTTTTTTTTATTTTTATTTTTTGTAAATTTGCCTCAAAGTGGTGCTACATATGCATTTAGTGAACATTTTTATTTTGAAAATTTGTGTCCATACGTAACTTAGCTACAATGAATATAGCTAGATCATATGTTTGACTAAAATTGATTTTTAGTTAGAAATAATTAAATTCACTTTTGTTGATAAGTTGACCAAAAATGTGGCATGGCTTTGTAGTTTTTACCTCCCTTTATTTCATTTGCATGCACACATTTTGGTGAACTCAATGTGAATTTATACATCTAATGCTTGTACTTGTGAGTTTTTGTGAGTTTGATCATGCAAGTAAGTGCTTTTTTGAGGGGTCCTAGAGATCAAATTTTTATAGGAGACTCATATCATAAAATGAATGGCATGATCATGTCTATGGGGCCAAGAGATTAATTTTGACATATAATTTTCTATATTTTGCTCACTATGAAATCTAGAGAGAAAAATTTAGAGTTCTTAATTTTTGCAATACAAAAATTCATATAACTGTACAAAATCCATATGGTCATACAATCATACCACTAGTCTAAGTTATTGACTTCTACATAATGTTTCTCTATAAGAGTTATACATTGATCTTTGAGGTACATACATGAAAATCCCTCAAATGGATATGCAATAAATATACATAAATATTTATTTCCAAAAATATACACATAACACATCAAAGGTATATTTACATTTATATACATTTATTTACATAGTGAAGCAAGCAAAGAAAATGTGGCAAGATACATCAATGGATTGAGAACAAAAATTCAAGAAGAACTACGCCTGGTGAAGATGACATAATTTGAAGAAGCATATCAATTTGTATTAAAGGTATAAGAGAAGCTGAACAAAAAAGTTTGAACAAAGGAAAAGAAGTGCAAGAGGAAGATTCCAACGAAACATATCACAACCCAAGGAATTAAAACCTTATACAAAGAAAGAAAAGATGGGAAAACCTACCAAAGTGTAGATAAGGATTGTAATTCATACCACAAAGGAAGAGACGATAGAAATTACTACTATAGTGATAGAGGAGGTCATAATTCATACCGCAATGATGGATACCAAAGAGATGAAGGGATATCTGAGCAAAGACCATTCAAAGGAACCTATTTCAAGTGTGGAGGTAAATGACATAAAGCATTTGAGTTTCATCAAGGAAGTATTAGTAAGGTAAGTAAGCATACTAGAAGAGTAGCTTATGTGGACGGGGAACTTGTTGAATCCTCTAATTCAGTTGGGAAACCTGAGAAAGGTGAATCATTGGCAATGAGGAGAGCTTTGATTCATGAAAAAGTGACTTAGGAACCATTGCAAAGGAAGAGTTTATTCATAAAAAGATGTTACAAGTCTGGAGGAAAGGTATGCAAAGTTATCTTTGATAGAGGTAGCACTGATAATTTAGTTTCAAAAGAGACGGTAACCAAGTTGAAATTGAAGATATTGAAACATCCAAACCCCTATAGGATAGCACAAATTTAGGATGATCATAAGATGCTGATGAATGGGCAATGTTTGGTGAAATTTCATATAGGATCATATAGGGATGAAGTATTGTGTGATATTATGCCTATGGATGTATGTCATCTACTACTAGGAAGACCATGGTAGTATGATAGGAAAGAAATTCATGTTGGAAGAAGGAACACCTATATTTTAACTTCAAATGACAAGAGAATTAAGTTGATACCTTTGGAGAAAGTGGACAAGATTGAAGTTTGTAGCACTACTATACTATGTTTGGTAGATGAGAGGAATTTTTTGGATGGATTGAGGCATGATACCACCTGTAATACCCCTCCGTTTTTCCTTTTGGTTGGACAGTATGTCCTTGTGTGGTTATGTTGCTTTGATGTATTTTTGGATATTCAGATACCTTTTTATGTTGTAATTTTCTGTTAGTACCTTGACTATGGTACTCGGCTGTATTTGATTGCTATCTATAAAGCGACGTTAATGTTATATTTTGATGTGATGGTATGTTAATACGATGTTATCTTTATTCCATGTTTTGGATTAGCATAGTGGATATTCAAATTAAAGATGTTTATGCTTTGGATTATACTAGCATGTTAGATTGTCAGTTATTTGCAGTGTATTGGTGGGGGACGGTATCGTATCACTCGCTCGCGAGTGCCCTACGATCCCGTGATTTCCTCTTCACGGTGTGTATTTTAAGCTATTCATATTATATGTTGTTGTTTACTTGATTTACAGGTTGACAGGTACAGGACATCGACTCCACCTGGTTTCACAGGTTGGAGCGTGTTCAATACCCAACGACATTCGATTGGGAGATAGTAGTTAGGTTTCCGTGTCAAGTCGTCACCCTAGTCCTTGTATGTCGTTAGTTGTTTGTCAGGTTGTGTTGCTTTGAATTTTGTGCCCTCTCTTCGTTATTTAATTGCAAGTGGGAAAAAGGAATTAAATGGCTTAATGTATTTAAGTTGTGGATTATTGTGTTCTGGAATTATGTTGAAATGTAATTTATTTTATGATTAATTTAATTTAATTAATAAATATTTTAATCGTTGATTAAATCTATTTATTAATTAATTAAATTTAATTGGTTGAAAGAAGTTAATTTATTTATGTTGAAGTTATTGTGTTATTTGTTGAATTTGGAAATAAAGAAAATGCATGAAAGTCAAATTGTGAAATTTGAAATAAAAAAAAATAAAATTGAAAATTGAATTAAAAGTCAAATTAAAAGTTTGAATTCAAAAAAAATTAAAGAAATTAGATATTTTTGCATTTTTTGTTTTCAAGAATTTATTAGGGTGGTTGAAGGATTTTAGGGCAAAAATTCTTATGTTTGAATTTTGCTCTCAATTTTTGGATCTTGGAGTTTTGAGAAAAGTTTGAATTTGAGAGAGGAAGCATGTTTCAATTTTATGGTTTTGGATTGGAGTGGTGAAATTTGCTGCTTTGAGGAGGGAATCAAAGGAAGGAGCTGAGCATCATCTGGATCTTCTCAAGTTCTTGGATTAGCAGGTTCATGTCTTTGGTTTTAATTATTTGGAAATTTATATTTATATATGTTTTGCTATTTAGAAATTTTTGAATTCTATTTGTGGTTGCAAGAAATAATCATGTTAAAGTTTGCTTCAAATTGAAATCCTTGATTTATATTTGACCTTTCAAAAAAATGATGTTATTGGATGAAGATGGCTATTTTGATGTGGGTTTTTCCCAATCTATTTTAAAAATCCCTTTTTAAAATATATAATATATATACATATGTGAATATGCATATATATTTATATATATTTATATGTATTTTTGTCTATTTTAATTGGGGTTCTATCAAACTGTTTTTATAAATTCTAAACCCTGGTTTTTTTTATAACAAAAAAAAAAATTCGGATTAAGAAATCCGCAGACCTTGTCCTTTTGAAAATAAAATTAAAAAAATAAAATTATTAAATTTTTTAATTGGGGGGCTGGGGGCTCAACCCCCACCGCACCTCCCATGGGAGGCGGGTGGAGGGAGTCACGCCCAATGTGTCCCTCTCCACTCCCCACACCCTTACCTTCCGTCGCCACCGCTCCTCCCGTCCGCAACCATCCTCGCCACTGCTTCTGCCACCTCCTTCGTTCTCCGCTCGCAACGACTGCCCCTGTGATTTCCACCGGCGCCATCTAGCATATCCACCACCCGCGGCCTATTTAGATCCCGCGCCTCCGCCGGTGTTTCTCCCCACCGACGCCTGCCCTCTCCCTAGTGGCGTCGCCTCTTGCGCCCATTGTGGAATAAACCACTGCCCCACCTAACTTCGCCGCCCACTGTGGAGTAAACCGCGGCCGACGCCTTTACCGAAAATGCGTGGCCCTAACCTTCATACACGCGGTCCCATCAATGCGCACGGCCTGAGAAAGCATGGGTTGACCTTTCTAAGGTCGGCTTTTTTGTTAAAATATCAAAGTATATTTAATATTTCTAATATTATAATTTTATAATGTTAAAATATAATTTAATATTTTAATATAATATTTTTATAAATATTAAAATATTAATATATATGTTTGGAAATAAGGTCTATAATAAATATATATATATTATTTTAAAAATATATACATATTATTTTTAAAATATATATATATATATATATATATTATTTTTAAAATATATATATATATATTATTTTTAAAATATATATATATATATTTTGGAAAAGAAGATTATTGTTTTAAAATAATATGCCAATAGACGAATCTTACGATGCAAAAGTAATATGGTTTAATAAGAGATTAATTGAGTTTAGAACAATTTGTTTTAAAAAGGGAAATGGTTATTTTATAAGAGTATTATTCTTTTCAAAAATCATTACTTTATTAGAGCATTATTTTAAGGAGAGAAGAGGAGATTTTAAATCTTACGTATGTTCGAATCGAGGGAACTATTTATATTGATTATTTTGAACAAGGAACTCGATAATTTCTTTAAAACAATGAATTTTGAATTTTTTGTTAACTAGTTAATCTATCATTTATTTGAATGCCAATAAGGAAATTAAATGATTAGGGTTAATTCCTTCCTGATTGAAATGACGTACTTTAATTCAGTGTATTTAATGCAATAAATTATGGAATGATTATGTGGAAAATGGATTTAAAATATCCAAAGGTAGTTTATTTCATATGCCTCCACTGAATATTCCTTTCGTGTGCTTGTTTTGGATTTTGTAATGTGTGCCTCCTGGTCAGGAGTAGTCAAGAGTAGTTTTGTTATTGTTGTTACCTCTAGTGTTTGGAGATGGTTTTATCTTTGTTGCCTTCTGAGAAAGGAGTGGATTTTGTAATGTGTGCCTCCTTGTCGGGAGCGGTTCTGTATTGTTGTTACCTCTAGTATTGGAGTGCATTTCAGTTTGTGTCGCCTCCTGAGAAAGGGGAGGTCGTGATGTCTTGTTTGTTGCACCTTGTGCCATAGATGTTTGTTTGGTATGTCATTGTCAAGTAGAAGAGTAGCTTGTAATGGGGGCCAGCACACGAAGTGGTTCCAGGATAACTCGTTGTAAGTTATTTAATCAAGTGATTAGTAAAACAATACTTAGAAGCTTAGGACTAACTTCTCACTAATCAAGATTTTAATGCCTCACTCATGGACCCAAGTGCTCGGTTAGGCTTGGGATGAGATGGGAAGGCTTGTCATGGCAAGGTCATCTATCTTGTCTGTACAAAAGGTGTTTGGCTCCACATGAGTGAGTATGGGGGCCGAGATTCAGTAAAGGTCACCAGGATAACCTTTTCTTGTGGGGGTCGGAGCCTATGAAGATTCCCAAGGATAACCCATGATGAGCTATGTGATGACACTCTATCTAGGACAATAGTTGGTTCTTGTTTCTGGTTGGTATGGTTTCCTTAACACACCTTGGGTGACCATAGTTGGTATTCGATTATTATTGTGTATGGTTCTTTTAACATACTTGTTCTGCTTTATTTCTGGAAGCAATGTGACCTTGTAGAGTTGTACTTGTGTCGTACTTGCATGGTGTTTGAGTTGTACCTTGGGATGTACTTGTGAGGTTCATGTGATTGGTTGTTTCAGTTTATGTTAGCTTGTGTCTAGAGGTAGATGGTCTTGTCTAGGATTCCTGGTTACTATCTCCTAGCACGGGGGGTGGGCCTTTGGGTTCCACTTGGTTGGGTGGTGTGCACCTAAATCCGTTGGGTTCTTTCTTCATGTTCGTGTGGATGAGACTTCTAGTTGGAGAGCTCGTTGGTTTCAGTTTCTTGTTTTATTTCATTTCAATTGTTCTTGTAATTTATTTCACCCCTCTGTTGTTATCGAGGTGGAAGTTGTAATTGTAATTATGATTATTGATCTTGCCTCATTCGAGGAATGAGAATTGTAACCTTATTGTTTAATGAATGGTTTATTGAAATGGAAAGTTATCTTTATGCTTGTTGTAAATTACCTTATTGGAATGTATGTGCTTAATTTATTTAGTAATTAAATGACATGGTTTAAATCATGTTTTTTGTTTAGGTTCTTTTTAACCTCTATCCCGTAACCTTAGAGGTTGTTGGCATTAGTTAGCGAACTTGCTTATTAATTATACTTTAAAATATTTTTTTTTTGTTTAAGTAGTTAAATGCAACTTCCTCTAGGGTTGCGTGGCGGGGCGTTACACCACCACAAATAGAAGTAGCAAGATTATTGATAGAATATGACAATATCATATTAGAAAATGTACCAGATGGTTTACCCCCCAATTTGGAGTATCAGTCATCACATATATCTAATATCGAGAACAAGTTTTCCAAATAAGGTGGCACAAAGGATTATACAAAGAATGCCAAATTGAACTCACATATACAAGATTTCTTGAAGAAAGGATTGATAAGAGGAATCTTAAGCCCATGTGTGGAACCTACTATACTTGCACCAAAGAAATATGGAGAGTGGAAAATGTATATATTCCAAAGTAATTGATAGGATCACTATGAAGTATAGATTCCCATTTCCAAGGATGGATGACATTATGGTCTGTTTGAGTGGAGCAAACTATTTCACAAAGATTGATCTCAAGAGTGGATACCATTAGATCATAATTAGAGAAGGAGATGAATGGAAGACTACATTTAAGACTAATGAAGGATTGTATGAATGGTTAGTGATGCCTTTTGGGTTGACCAATGCACCTATCACTTTCATGAGGTTGATGAATGCATTTTTGAATAAATTATTAGGTAAGTTTGTGTGAGGCCACCTAGCCAACTTCCCATAATGCTTGTAAGGATTTCCTAGTATGTGGTAGCAATGCATTCCTTGGCATAAGTGTTCTTATAGTGCACAATATTTTTACTTGTTATATAGTTACATTGCTATATGATTCAATTATGTGTGATAGGTGTAAGTAGTCACTAAAGGAATAAAATAATAGGCAAGGGGGCATTGATGCAATACCTTGTCATTTTGTACTTTAGTTAAAGGCCTAATATGACGACAAAGAACCTGGGGATTTCATGACCTGAACTCGTGAATTGTTATTTTGAATATCATGATTAGGTTTTGAACTATGTGGCTTTTGATGACAAACATTTGCTAATTGATCAATGCATATCAAACAATAATGTGTTGAGGGGATAAGACTTACAAGAAATATTTGATTTGATTAATGATCTCAAATAAGGTAGTAAATCAATATTTGTTTAGATCATCATGATATTAGATGAAACATTTTATATTGATGTATTTGGTTAAGGAATTATTTAAGTAGGAACAATATATTTAAAATTATTTATAATAGATGAAACCATGACAAATTGATTTGAGTATTCAAGTAATTGCTAACAAGTACAATGCTATATCAAGAAGAAGGGGGGTACTTAATTTAATGAAAATATTATTCTAGTGATTAGTGATGGTACTTAGACATACAAATAGGAGAGAATTGAGAGCTAGTGTCTATTGTAGTGACACTAGAAAACTTAGATTTCATTATTTAATAGCCTATAACAAAGTACCCTAGATGAGTTATGATTAAGGTCAATTAGTTGTTTTATGGGATGTAGAGTATAAATGAGTTCATCTTGCTTCGTTTATGTCACTTAATCACCATTGTCAGCTAATTAGGATCTATATTAATATATTTCTATTTATAAGTTCATTGTAGTTATAAGATATCCTATTTATATATATTAGATATTGTTGCTAACTTTATTTTATGTGATAGTGATACATATAAGATCATCATTTAATGTGATTAAGACATTAATAAGATACAATAAGAATACAATTATTGTCACAAACTATTACTATTATTTCTATTTTACATTTCAAAAGGATTTTCTTTTATTTTCAAATAAAGACAAATTCATGTATTAAAATATCATAACAATTACCAAGTTTTGCATAGGTGGAAAATAGAATTTGTATTAAAAATATTTGATTAAAAGTGTGCCAACAATAAGCACAAATTTTAACCCGAGCTTTTATTTCAAGTACAAGTGCTAAGGAAGAACTCCTCTACACGCTAGATATATTGGAAGGGAGGAGGAAGCGTAGCAATGCATATTGGTGGGTAGAATTTTAAATGAACTTATTATTCTCCAAGTAGTTAATTTATACTCTTGCCTAACTCACAACCACAATCCATAAGGGTCATTTATGGTAAGAATCACCCAGAGGGATTAAACTAGATTTCCTTGAATAAGACGCTGAAGAAACCCAACGATCATATCAACTTCTTAATGTTCATGTCAGAGGGATATTAGGTATTTATTATATTTTTTTCTCCCTCGCCATTGGTGAATGTATTTTCACATTTTGTTTGCGTGATTGCTTGTTTTTCTTCCTTGAATTCGATATGATGAGTTCGCTGCCAAAAGGAGGGTTTTATTGCAGCATTTACAGAGAATTTAGAATTTAAAAAAAAAGTGAAAAAAGGCTTATCCTTGCTCACTGATATTTATATCAGGAAGAGGAGTTACCATTTCTTCTATTCAGCCCCTGGGGTCGCATTTCTTTAGGAGATTCTATCAAGCAGTTCACGTGAATTGCCTCTGTGTCCACCTTTTTGCTATGGGGTAGTTGGAATTACAACAAGAAAGAAAAAACCTCCATCTCTTACACTACGATGGGAGTTCATACCCTATTTTCAAAGCTCCCATTTTGGCGCGGGCAGAGTGGATGCTAATGAAGGTTGTGGAGTTTAAATTTGTGTGTCACAATTTGTGCAGAATCTTGAGGTAAGTCATTTTCCATGGTCTCTGTGAGTCGAAGTAGAAATAATTGAAACTACAATTCCAATTCGTTGCTTTTGTTTGGTAGAAAAAAATAAATAAATAAAGAGAATGAATTATTCTCCTTTGAGTAAATTGGTTCTCTCATGAATTTCAATGCCTTTGTCAAATGAATCTCAGTGAAATTTTTTTCGCCCTTCAACTATAGTTTCAAGTTTTTTTTGTCTTCCTCTCATAATCATGGCAGATTATTTCTAGCTGTTATTAGTTAAAGATGGAATTGGATCTACTTGAAATTTTCTAAGCCTTCTCAAACAAATCTATTCTTGTGCATATCTTGCAATAGTTGCAGTCCATAAAACTGCATCTCTTGTGGTTCTTCTAAACAATTCTCATGCTTTGTTTATACTTCGACATTTGCATACATGTCTGCCAGAGCAATTGCAGTTGCATCTGACAAAACTCCTTTAATCTTTAAGCTTGATGGAGGCGCATACCCTATGGCACATCTTGTAAGAACTAGCCTTACACCTTCCAGTCATACTTGGGGCAAGATGTGAAAAAGGGTGTGGGACTTGGCTGTGCACATGTTAGGTAGTTGCATTTAAATAGTGTTCCAACTTTTAGCTATTAAATCATGTTTTCTCTCACTTAATATGGCAATTAACTCATCTTATAATCATGCTTGGTGAGTGGCTTAAGTACTCCAATGCCACTGCGATTGTTCCCTGTCTTTGCTTACTAGGAAGAACTTATTATTATTATTATTTTTATTGTCTGAGTTTAGGTAAACAAAATGATTGGTTATGGTATTAATAATTATCAATAATAATATAATTTATAAGAGGATTATATGATTATATCCAAGCCAATAAATTGTAACAAGATAAATTAATTAAGAAGCCAGTTTAACTTAGATTGTTCTCTGTCATATCAAGTTGCTTCATGTTAGCATTCTTAGGAAATTTCTCTTATCCTTTGAATATGTTTGGCAATTGACAATGTCAAATGTTTTGATATAAGCTGGGAAAATACTATGGTTTTTATAAATGAAATACTTAAATTTTTATATTGATAATCGCCTTATTTTGTAGTTGAATGTTGATACATAATATGATAGCTTCCTTCTTTTTGTTTTTGTATGTTGTCGTAGTGCTTGATCATGTGCCTTTTGGACATCATAACATTTCCAGGCCATTTTTAGGGCAACACCATGCAGATTACCAATTAAAGAACAACGTGGTATTTGAACCGGTAGCTTGATTTAGTTGCCCCAATTCTTTCAAACTAGGGCTTGCTTATTTCCTTAAGATTGAGCGGCTGGGAGACCTAGCGAACTTTAGGGCTTTTTCCTGTTTCCTCCAACCCTTGTTTAGTTGTAGTAAAAATATAATTTTTAGTGATTACGTCATTTAATCTGGAAGATATTCTATTTGGGATCCATTAGTTCGTATTTTATTTTAAATATATAGTAATTTCTATCTTGCACCAATTCAATGAAACAAGGCATAAGTGTATATATGTGTATGTTAGAATTCTTCCATACGTTATTTAATTGATTTATAATTTGTTAACTTTTATTTTAGATCATTTTATTTATGAGTTAAATATTCACTCTTATTAAGGGAGTAGATAAATGGGAACTAGAAAATTTGCAGATGGTTCTCAATAATATTGAATTTAAAATGTGTAAATTATATCTTGTATGTATGGATGACCTATGCCCTACCTTGAAATTTACTTAGTATTATACATATTCAAGTTTAGCAATTAAAAGGATGTTTATTGAAAAAAATAAAATTATTTATTTTATTATGTTCAAGCTCTATGTTGATGTTTGTATTTGAGTATGAGTAAAAAGGTTAGATGAGATAAGGGTGGCGCTTCTTAGTTTACCAAAGTTATTATTAATCAATATTCTAATATCCCAAATGTCTATTTGTAGTAATTGTAACTAATAACATAACCTTATTTTAAGTGTATTTGTAAATTATAGATTTCATTAAAGCAGATAGTTTGACAATTACCTCTTTTATAAAAAGGTCAGAAAATGGGTAGCTTAATATTGGAATCTTGAGTGTGTGATATGAATGGGGTCACTAGATGATTGGATTTTCTTAAGTATTGTTGCATCAAATATTTATTCTGAAATCCATGGGAGATTCCATAGGTGGAGTAACAATAATCTTTCTTTACCTTTATTATAGTATGAACTAATTTCATTGGAGTATGATTGAAGTGTTGTTTAAAAGTATATTGATAGATTGAGCTAGATTAAAGTATCTTGATACATTGTTGTTGACCAAGCGAATTTATTGTCTAGTCTTTGTATTTATTATACCTCAATAAATCTAGTTGTAAGTTAAACCTATATGTTAATTCTCACTTTTTACAAATGTGAGTTATGTGAAAGTTTAAAGTGTCGAACTATGATTCCTCTATGAATTAAATATGCAGGCAAGGCCGTTAAGAGATGAGCCCCTGAGGAATAGGTTTGGCCCCTAGGATTTGTTCTTTTATTATTACTTGAAAATATTATTGATATATCTTATGTGCATAACATGCATCTTGACTTATGCTTTTTTTTTATTATTATTTTTAATGTGTTAGCTGGACTAATTAAGTCTACTTGGATGATTTGATTCCCATGTCCCCATTTGAAAAGCCTCTAAAGATTGCGTAAGCAATTTAGTTTTCTAACTAAATATAATAATCTATAACTAGTCAAGTATTGCATGTTTCCTTGTAGTACCTTCTTTGGTAGCAGCTTTGAGAATTTTGCAAGCGTTCTTGAGCGAAATTTGATAGTTGTGTTTTGTCCCTAACTGTATTTTGAGTGTTAAATTTAGGGCATTATAGTTTGTCATTTTTATTTGGATGATATACTAATTTTCAGTAAGACTAGAGAAGAACATTTTTGGCACATCAAACAAGTATTGCAAAGATTGGGAGAAGAGAAGTTGTTGATTAATGTCAAGAAATGTAATTTCATAAAGATATAATTGGTATATTTGGGTTTTGTTATTTCTGTAGAAGGAATGAAGATGGAACCTGAGAAGTTTAGAGAAATAGTTGATTGGCCTACACTAGTAAATATTGGAGAGGTGAGATCATTCCATGGATTGGATAGTTTCTACCGAAAGTTTATCATAAGCTTTAGTAGCCTTTGCACACCTATGACATAGACAATGAGAGGGGATAAGTACTTTATGTGGACATCCAGAGCACAAAGAAGTTTTAAATTGTTGAAGAAAAAGGTGATAGAGAAGCCAATGTTAGCATTACCAGATTTTGACAAAGTATTTCCAGTTGATTTTGATGCAAGTGGAAATGCAATAGGAGCAGTGTTGAGTCAAGAAGAAATAACTATAGCTTATTTTAGTGAGAAGTTGAATGATGCCAAAAGAAGATATTTAGTTTATGATCAAGAGTTCTATGCCATAGTTCAAGCCTTGAAGAAGTGGAAACATTATTTATTTCCTAAGGAAGTTGTGCTGTATACTGATCATCAAGCTTCGTAGTATTTGAACAATCAAGAAAATTTGATTCAAATATATATGAGATGGGTTGAGTTCTTGTATAAGTGGCAATTCAAACAAAGTTGTAGATGCATTGAGAAAGAGAAGGAATTTATTGCCAAAAATGAGGGTAGAAGTATTGTGTTTTAAAGAATTAAAGAATATGTATGAGAATGATCCATATTTTGTTGAAGATTGAAAAGAATGTAAGGAAACAATAGTGATAGACCAAAGAAAATGGTTGGACTATTTTGTTCAAGAAGATATGTCATTCAAAGGAAATAAGCTGTGTATTCTGAGGAGATCAATGAGGGAGAATCTAATTAAGGAGAATCATAGTGGAGGATTAACAGGTATTTTGGAGTGGATAAGATAGTAACTTTGGTGAGTGAACATTATTTTTGGTCGCAAATATATAAGGATGTCGGGGAATTTTTTTAGAGTTGCAAAATTTGTCAAGTAGCAAAAGGGAGTAGTCAAAATACTAGATTATACAAAACTTTGATAGTAGAGACCTTGGGAAAAAATAAGCATGGATTTACTCTTGGGATTACCAAGTGTAGACATCTAAATTTGACCACTTCCACATGGTCAAAATCATCTCCTCTATCCATCTATTTCATTAATAATGATTAAATAATTTATTTAATCATTATTTCATATTTCATTTTTTGCCTAAGGTTCCTAACGTATGTAATTGAATAATTAAATACTTTACCTTACACCTTTTCTTCTCTAAATTAAATAAATAAGACAATTTATTTAATTTAGTCACTTAACATTTTGATTAAAAATCAATTTTTAATTCCTCACCTTCTCTCTCCTTGTCACATCCTCCATAATCCTCATCTAATCTAGATTAAATAAATTAATCTATGATTAGGATGTGCACCACTTAATCAAGATTAGTGTCACATCCTCCATAATCTCCCACTTGCTTCTAATCTCTCATTAATTATTTTAATCAAGGGTTTGCACAACCTTAATCAAGGTCATTAGCCACATTTAGCATACCTTTTTTAGTCAACCTTTCCACCTGCCTTTCTTAGCCTTGACTCCCTTTCCCATGTGAATTTTTAATTCACATTTATTCATCCTAAACTCCTCTCTTCCCCATGTGAATTTTAAATTCACTTTTATCCTTCCAAGGAATCTTCTCTTCCCCATGCAAGTTCTAGAACCTTTGACTTGCCACATCACATGTGCCAAATACTTCTAGAACAATAGACTTGTCACATCACTCACATGTGGCAAATCCCCATCTCTTTGGAAACCCTCTCTTATCCATTAGACTCTCTCAAGCATGTGAATTTTTAATTCACTTTTATTCACCCAAGATTCTCCTGTTCCCCACGTGATCATTGAGAGGTCACATCATCCCTTTACCAAGGTACTTGTCCTTCCTCCACATCATGTACTTTTCTTCCACCTCACTCCCACATCATCTCACCCTAAGCCATCTCACATTCCACATGTCAAGATGTGAGGTCTTGTGAGTCCTCAACTCACCGTAGCCTTCCATCTTGACCTTGTTGGTTTAATCTCAACTGTTGAATTCTCTAGAGAATTAAAATCCCTCTATAAATACCCCCTCCTTCCTCTCATTTGAGGAAGGAGATTTTTGCTACCATACTCTTGCCAATTTTTCATTTGCAGCATTTTAGTCACTTGCAAGCATTCTTCATCAATCTACCAAGTCATTTAGCCACTAGCATCTTACCACATTTTGCATCTTGCATCCATTCACCTCCATAGCCATCCAAGGAGCACACAAACTCTCAAAGATCAAGGGCCAACCAAGGAAATCTACAGCACAAAATGTATAACAATTCATCTTCTTGTTTTGTTTATCTTTCTTGCATATATATTCCTTTAGGCTAATCTTGAATAGTATTTCTTGTGTTTTTCCTTTCAATGCATCATTAGTTAGTTTTGCATCTTAGAATAGGGTAAAAAATTTTATGGATCACATTTCTGGCACGCCCGGTGCGACCCACAAATAGGTCTCTTTATTTCACGTTTGTTGTTGTTAAAGTTGTTTGCAGGTCCAGGTCACAGATGGGCGGATTTGCCCCATAGAGGGGCGGACTTTCCCTCCCGTGTGCTGCAGAGGGGCTAATTTTCCCTCTTGTTCCAACTTTTCTGACAAATTTTCTGCAGATGGGCGGACTTGCCCTCCTGTTCCAATGTTTTTGATAGTTTTTTTTTAGAGGGGTGGATTTGCCCTCCTGTTCCAACGTTTCTGATAGTTTTTCTGTAGAGGGGCGGATTTGCCCTCTTGTTCCAATGTTTCTGACAATTTTTCTGTAGAGGGGCGGATTTTCCCTCTTGTTCCAATGTTTCTAATAGATTTTCTGCAGAGGGGTGGATTTTCTCTCCTGTTCCAACGTTTCTAACAGTTTTTCTGCAGAGGGGTAGACTTGCCCTGCTATTTCACTGTTTCTAACAATTTTTTGCAGAAGGGTAGACCTGCCCTGTTGTTCCAACATTTTTCACTACAGAGGGGCGGATCTACCTTGCTATTCCAACATTTTTCATTGCAGAGGGGCAGATTTTCCCTAAACAACATGTTTTGGAAGGTAAAAACAAGCATTTTAGCTTCGTTTTTGGCTCAGTTTTTTTGTTGTTTTGAAGTTCTAACTCCCTAACCTTACTTGTTTATGTGTGTAGTTGAATTTCTTACTAATAATTTGTAGCATTTTTTGGTTATTCACAAAAGACGAAGGATAAAACAACTAACATTTTTTTGCAAGGCCGTTAATTTATGCAGATTTTAAGAGTATTTTATTGTTGTTTTCATCTAGGTACATAGTTTAATTAGGAGGAAGTAATACTTGTTGTGTGGTGTGTCTATTTTGTGTTACCCAAAGGGGGCATAATTTTTTTTTCACCTTCCCCTTACACTTTGTGTGAACCGAGGGGGTAGTTGGAAATGATTAGTGCCTTCTTTTTAGAGGGACCTGCTTGGAGATTTCATCACTGCAAGGGACGATCCCAACCACGCGTACCGACGGAGTATAAAAAGGGGGGAGAGCCAAAGCTATACCCCAATCCAGTCACGTCATGTCTAGTGAAGCGTCGAAGCTAGGGTGATACCTAGATAGACATGAAGAGTTAGTCTGAGCCCTTCAGTATCTCGCTGGGGTTCTCGACTCATGCTTGTGGCAGGGTGGTATTCACGGTTTGTGCCTCACGTACTGAGAGTATATCGAGGAATCCTTAGAAACCTTGTGCATCCTAGATTAAGACCTTTGTTGGCCATACCCCTTAACTCTAATCATAGGATTGTGCTTGCTTAAAGTGTCTATCTGTAAGAAACCAGTAAATCTTGATAAGTTAGCCTCATTGAGTCATTTCAAGTCCTTACCACAATCTTTCTCATCCAAACCAAGTTCTTGTTTTTCTGCAGAGGGGTGGATTTGCCCCTCTGGTCAACTGTTTTTCTGCAGAGGGGCAGATTTTCCCCCTTGGTTCACTATTTTTTTGCAGAGGGGCGGATTTTCCCCCCTGATTCACTGTTTTGATTGCAGAAGGGCATATACGCCCTCTTGAACAGACAATTTCACCCCGTTTGACCATCCCAAGCCTCCGTTTAACCACCCCGAGTCTCCGTTTGACTGTTTGATCATGCCAAACATTCATTTAACCAATCCAAACATCCATTTGACCATTCCAAGCCTCCATTTAAGCTTTCTAAATGTCCATTTATCACGTTCTCATTGATCATTTCACAATTTGGGGTACCCGTTCTACCATCTTATCATGTGATTTAAAGAGTTTCTTTTCTTCCAAAAGGATCACTTCAACAACATCCCCATCATATAAAAACCATCAAGACATCTTTAATTTTCATTATTCATCATCTTTCACCACAAAATCCCTTAAACCTTGTTTTAGGAGTTATCTCCTGAATTGACCCACGCGTTAAGTTTAATCGTTATCCTACGTATCAATCATTGTCTTCAACCTAATCAATCTGCTTCTATCTTGAGGCGGATTTGTGTTGAAATTCAACATCATTGGCCCAAATCAATCCCCTTCTATCTCAAGGTGGATTTAGTATCGTGATCATTGGTTTAGCCAGTTTAATCTAATCGATCAACGTATTAACTCACCTAGGGTGATTTCTGAATTGGGTTTAGGACCCTTTCCATCAACCAATTCTAATTCATCATCCAATCCAAAACAAACTTATCCTATCATATCCTCTGATCCAATCCCAATCCAAGTTCCAATCCAGTTCTAATATGAGCGTTAATCCCATCATCCTAATCTGAGCTTTTATTCAATCCCAATCTGAGCTTTCATCCAATCCCCATATGATCTTCTAATCCATCCTAGTTCTCTATCCATCATCTATTCTTTCCTACTAATCTATATCCATCATGAATCTTTATCCCCCTCTCACACGACCAATAATAGTAGTCAAGGGGAATCCTAACTACATTGATGATGATAGCAAAAATATTGTTGATCATGAAGATTGTTATATAGATCCCCTTGATGCTATCATTGCTAGAAAGCTCTCTCCAACCGCCTCCCAAAACCCAACTACTCCTTCGAACTATACCACCATGCCTTCATCTACATCTACTAATAGTCCTTATGCTACCCTTGACAAGGGATATCTAACATCCTCACCATCAACATATTCGTCATGTCCTCCTTCTCAACCTCTATCCTACCCAACATCCATATCCCCCTATCCTTATCATCATGAACAATCCCAATATCTCTACATTAATCACCCATCCCAACCTTCCCATCCTAATCCAACACTCACACATTCCTATCACAATCCCCAATCCCAATATCTCTACATTAATCACCCATCCCAACCTTCCCATCCTAATCCAACACTCACACATTCCTATCACAATCCCCAATCCCAATAATCCTCTTATCTTAATCCACCATCTCAATCCCCGTATCCTAATCCATCATCCCTATCCTTTTATGCCAACTCACCATGCATGTCTTCCTATGATGATCACCAACTCAATCTTCCTATTCTAATCCAACATCCACACCTTCCTATCACAATCCCCCATCCCAATACCCTTAATTAATTCCACATCTCCCCATTCTAATCCTTCATCCACATCTTCCTACTATTACTCACCATCCCAATCTCCCCAATCTAATCCAACATCTGCATCCTCCTACATCACTTCCCCTTTCACCGCATTATATCTTAATCCTCTATCTAAACATAACCCGCCTAGTCCTCCAACCACTCCTATTCCTCCATCTAGTCCCATCCACTCATCTAATCATAATCCTCCATATCCTCCTAGTTCTACATCTAATCCTCATCCACCCATACACTCATCTAATCCTCCAATCCCTAACCCTAATCCTCCATCTCCTCCTAGTCCTCCATCTAGTCCCATCCACTCATCTAATCATAATCCTCCATCTCCTCCTAGTTCTACATATAATCCTCATCCACCCATCCACCCGTCCACTCATCTAATCCTCCAATCCCTAACCCTAATCTTCAATCTCCTCCTAGTTCTACATATAATCCTCATCCACTCATCCACTCATCTAATCCTCTAATCCCTAGCCCTAATACTCCATCTCCTCTTAGTCCTTCATGCATTCCCATCCCCATGTCTAATCCTAATCCACAAATCCCTAATCCTAATCCTCCATCCATCCCTGATCCTCCATCCATTCTCATCCCCCCATCTAACCCTAATCCACCAATTCCTAATCCTAATCCTAATCCTCCATCTAGTTCTCCATCCAATCCCATACCCACATCTAATCCTAATCCACCAATCCTTAATCCTAATCCTCCATCCATCCCTGATCCTCCATCCATTCCCATCACTCTACCTAATCCTACATCCCTTCCAAATGTCGCCCAAGGAATCATGACAACAAAGAAACCATGCCCTCCCACTTCATCATGTACTATCACTAGTGATGAGGCCCTCCTCCATCCTACACCTATCCCTCCCATGACCATTCCTGACACCATCCAAATGGTTGAGACAGTCAAACCCATCGAATCCATTGAATCCCCATCTTCTACTACTAGATCCACCCAATACATTGAAGACATCCAATCCCCTCCTCCCAGTCCTAATATTCACAAACTTCAATCCCATGACCTTCATGAATCCTCCATCCTCCTATCTCCCCCATTTGAGGAGTCCCTCCAACACTCTTCCATCATCATACATCCCACACAAGATGAGTCATGCGAAGAGCTTGCTCCAATGTATACAAGCATATCCCCTCCTCCAAATCAAGATCCTACCGTCCCATCCACTACATCACAAGATCATAATCTCCCATCCATCCCATCTCATGATTCCTATCCAACCAAGTCATGATCCTATCCTCCCATCCACCCCATCTCAAGATCACAATAGCTCATCCACTCCATCCCATGATCCCCTTTGCATTCAAGATCAAATCACTCTATCTCATGAGCCCTCATCATCCACTGCCAAAAATCTAGATCCTGTCATCTTCCCTAATCCCTCTCCTGGTCCCTTATCCCTCATTCCTCTTGATGCCGCTATCCCCTCATCTCCATCGTATGATCCTTCATCGCCATCTAGTCCTACCATCCCAACGCCACTTTTGTATCACCTTGGTCACATTACACTTATCCATGGTGGCCTTCTTACAGACGAAAAACAACGCGTATGCACCACCCTACCTCTTCCACCTACTAATGTGCTCGCATCATTCTTCCAACATAATAAGAATCCTACCCTAGATCATATGCTCAAGAACATGAACTATCAAGGAAAAGGTTTAGACCTTCATGAGCAAGGTACTTTAGAGCCCATCCAAGTCAAAGAACATCCAGGCACACATGGTCTTGGATATATCTCCCAAAACTCGCACTCCAAAAATTTTGGTACAACCTTCGTACATCCTAAACGATCCTCTTCTAAAGGCACAAGAGGTACTTCCCATCGTTCTACCAAGTCATTTGCCGCCATCCCCCCTCCTCCATTATATTACCTCAAAACAACTATCCATCTTCCTCCCTCGTCCTCTAAATCCATTTTGGGTCCTTATGTCCCTCCATCCATCATTGCTCATCCTCCATCTACTATGGGTTCTTATATCCCTCCATCAAACCACACACATCCTCAATATACATAATCTATTTTGGGTCCTTATATCCCAAAATCACCCCCTCCATCTTATCCTATTCATCCTTTTATTCATCCATCCCCTATCCCTCGTACACACAATGAAAATAATACCTTCATCACTCCTAATCAAGATCAACAAAGGCACCCCTCCATGCATGCTATCTCACATCCTCCATCCACACTTCCTCATCAAATGCCTACTTCTATCACTCCATCCATGTCTTTTCCACATCATCTATCTCCCCATACCTAGCCCCCTGCTACTAAAAGCACTTTGGATGCCAAAGAAAAAATATATAAATCCAAATGTCCACATGAATTTACAGCTCCTCATGTCCCCTCCAAAAGACATGTTGACAAAAAGAAAAATCGAATCCAAAATCCAAATCAATCCAAACAGCCAGCAAGGCCCACCAAAGAAAAAATCAACACCATGTGGATCCCAAAGAAAAAAGAGACAATTCCTTCAAATGAGAAAACCCTAAAGACATCCAAAGTTTCTTATCCCAAAGTTAATCCTCTATCTCCTAAATTTGTTTTGGGTCCCTATGTCCCAAAATTCACTACCCCAACACCTCCAGTCTCGCCACATTCTCCCTCCATCAACCCTCCTCTCATTTCACATCCACCACATGTGCCAATATTGGTCCTGAACACCTTCCACTATCACACATCCACTCCATCATTCCATCCATACACTTTTCAACACCCCATCCACTATCCTCCCTATCTCCCCCATCCAATCCCTTTGATTCATCCTCTTGCATAATCCATTTCTCCTACTAAGGTTGTACCAACATCCTATGGTCACTTTACACATGGGCTCTTATTACCTCATATGGAACTTGATGCTTGAGTCCTTCATCCATCTCCTTATCAACTATCCTCTAAATCTGCATATCCTTATCTTTATCCATCTTCGTCCACATCTTAGTCCAAAAAATCAGAAAAATACAAAAAAAATAAAATCAAAATAAAAAAAAGAGAAAAAGCAAAGGAAAAAAAAAATAGTAAAGAGAAAATCATTCGTCCAATGGTGAAAACTTGGCAAACAAGCGCCTTGGATAAGTACCATGATGAAAACCTGGAAAACATGCATCATGCGTAAATCCCCCATCTAGTCTCCTTCCATGATTGGGGGCAACTTCTACTTACACATTCTTTTCCTCCATCTCCTACATCTGCTTATCTTCCGCATCCTATCCATCTTATCCCATTTATCCCAATCCCTCCATCTTCCTTGTGCTCTTGATAAAGACAGTGGAAAACCTATACACATGCTTTGGACACCTCTTGGCATATATTCCCCTCATCCATACACTATAATATTCCTTATCCACCTCTCTCTATCTTCCATTGTCCATGCATCCTATCCACCTCTATCTATCTTCCATTGTCCATCTCACTCCCTTATCCGCCCATCTTGCTATCCCTCTTGCCTCATCCTGCCTGACACATCTAGAGTGGGGGCATCTCCTTATTTGCGATAGAGTTCTTGGAGACATTGTCCATCCATCCCTCTAGGTAATCCTCTCCATCTCCCCATCTTGCCCATCCTTACCTCCCTATCCACTTATCCATCTAGTTATCCCTTCCATCTACTGAATCCTTATCTTCCTATACTCTCATCCACTATTACTTTTCCATATTTTCATCCTTATCTTCCCATCCATTTATCTATCCACTAGTCCATTCCATCCTTCCAATTCCTTATCCCTCTATCCACCTATCCTAGCATCTTTCTATCTCCCCATCTTTATCCATCCATCCATTTACTTCTATTTTCCTCCTATCTCATAATCCCTTGTTATTGGTATCTAGCTATAGGATACCCCCATGTAATCCAATGCCCTACTACCTCCCTCTCATCATTCCTATCTATTTCCCACATCTTTCTCATATCTTCGTCGCTCATCTATCCATCGTCTCACCTTCCCAATTCATATTCTAATGATCTAAATACCTATCCCATCCCTGAGTTCACATCATACATATCTTACACATATCACCCTTTGTCCTATCCAATCCTCATCCTATCAGATCCATCCTTTTATCCATTTATCATGGTCATCTCATCATCCCTTATCCATTTTCTATCATTGGTCTTGTTTTTAACTACGTTGCCCTTGAGCTTTCATGTAGGCAAGGTCGATCATTTCATCTACCCCCGGGGCTCTATCTTTTGTCTATCTTGTCATCTTCCATAGTCTATATTTGGCCTTGTATTGAACTACGTTTCCCCTACGCTTTCACGTAGGCAAGGATAAATCATTTCATCTACCCCTAGGGTATTTTCCCGGTCTATATCCTCCATCATGCTCTCCATTATCCTCTTTCTTTTATCCATGGTCTTTTATTGAACTACGAGGGCTCTACACTTTCACATAGGCAAGGCTAATCTTTGATCAACCCTCGAGCCCCTAGGTCTTTAGGGTTTTGTTGTCTTATGCCTTATCGTCCTGTCGTCCTATCATCTTGTTGTGTCATCAAGTATGTCCCTATCCTAGCTGGTCCTTCACAAACAAGGATCCACTTGTATCATCAGATCCAATTGGTTTTTCATATCCTATGTCATGTTGATCAACCAATCTATCCTCCATCTTTGGTCTCAACAGGATGTATCCTTCCTAACAGACCGCATCAACCCCATCCATCCCTTTGATCTTGTGGCAAAGTACATTTGAAACTTGATTGTGATATTTTGATTTTTTTGACAGTTTGTTTATCATTTGAGCTCCCTATCATCACTTATCATGGTTGCCTTGATCTATCATCTCATGGTGTGCTTTGACTAGTAAACATAGGTGTGTATCTTGATCTTTTCTTTGTTGTTGTCTTCTTAGTTGTCTTGCATAGTACCCACCAAGACTCCTTGAGGTCTTGTGTTACGTTGGGGCATCCTTTTGTGCTTGTGGTTATTCCAATACCTAGCCCAACCAAGGTCTTCGTGACTTTGGGGTGTTGGAATAGCCTTCTTGTTTGCTGTGTTTGTTTTATGCATTGGACACTAATTTGCATTGGTTCTTCATACCCTGGCACTCGGTGTCTTATGCTATAGCAAAAATGAGTGCTCTAAGGATGGAAAATTGCATTAGGATTGTATTTCATTTTCCATTCCATAATCTTGCATGTCTCCCCCATCCTCATCCATTCAAATAATCTAACCACACTCTTGGTCTTGTTCCCAAACTTGCTACAAGCCTTGATCCAATCATCATCATCATTATCATCTGTGGGATGTATCCTTCCCTATCCTTTGGTATTGTTTTGGGATGTATCCTTCCCTCATCAAAAACACTCATCCTCATCCTCATCAAGATGTATCCTTCCCTATCCTTGTGTTGTTCTGGGATATATCATTCCCTCATCCACAACACTCCATCAACCATCCGCCCAACTTGGCTCGTCGCTTGACTGGGGCAACATCATATTTATCCTGGAATCCATTTGTGCTCACCTTTATCTCCTATCGCTTATCATCCTTTCTTATCCTCTTTCATCCTCTCTTTTCTCATAATTTCCCCCATACCTTCTTCCTTCATCAATCTCCCACCCTACACTAGGGCGGATCCGCCCTCAACCGTGGGGTGGACCCACCCTCGACTGCGGGGCAGACTCACCCCGTGGTGGTGCAGATCCACCATCAGCCGTGGGGTGGATCCGCCCTTGGCCACACGATGGTGCTGCCCTGTGGTGGGGTGGATCCATCCCCAGCCGCACAACGGCCTTGCCTCATGGTGGGGTGGACTCGCCCTATGTCGGGGCGGACCTGCCCTCGGCTGGGGCGGACCTGCCCCGCATCGGGGCAAACTTGCCCAGCCTCGGGCAGATTCACCCTATGCTAGGGTGGAGTTGCCCTATGTCGGGGTGGATCCACCCTATGTCGGGGCAGATCCACCCTTCTGCAGTGGGGCAAATCCACCCCTCTGTAGGCCTTCGACACGTTTTTTCACTTCCCTTCTCGGGGCCGCCATTTGCAAACCGTTTGTCCATTTGACTTCATTCAAAATAAAAAATTGCCTATTTTTTGGTTCTCTTTCCAACCATACCCTCCATTTATTCCTATCGAGAGGTCGCCCGGGGCCCCTCTCTTTTCCCTCCCTTTTTAAGGGGTATTTTTTTACTTCTTATTTACCTTTTTTCCTCCAACTAATCCCTTCCCTTCTCGGGCCTACCATTCGCAAACCGTTTGTCCATTTGACTTCGTTCAAAAGGAAAAATTGCCTAATTTTTCATTCTCTTTCCAACCACACCCTCTGTTTCTTCCTATCGAGAAGTCACCTGGGACCCCTCTCTTTTCCTCCGTCACCCTCTTGAGGGGGGGATACCCTTCCCATTCATCTATTTTCCCTGCCATAGTCATTCCTTTGCAGGATTGGGGCATCTTCATCCATTCCCCACTAATTGGGTAGCTCAGGTCCTCCTCCCTACGCTGGGGCATCATTTTTTGGTTACTTCCTCTATCGAGTCATCTGCATTTTCTTTTTCTTTGAAACACTATTATTCTAACAGTACTTCGAAGAGGGGAAAAATGTAGACATCTAAATTTGACCGCTTCCACATGGTCAAAATAATCTACTCTATTAATCTATTTCATTAATAATGATTAAATAATTTATTTAATCATTATTTCATTTTTTTCCTAAGGCTCCTAAAGTATGTAATTGAATAATTAAATACTTTACCTTACACCTTTTCTTCTCTAAATTAAATAAATAAGACAATTTATTTAATTTATTCACTTAACATTTTGATTAAAAATCAATTTTTAATTCCTCACCTTCTCTCTCCTTGTCACATCCTCCATAATCCTCATCTAATCTAGATTAAATAAATTAATCTATAATTAGGATGTGGACCACTTAATTAATATTAGTGTCACATCCTCCATAATCTCCCACTTGCTTCTAATCTCTCATTAATTATTTTAATCAAGGGTTTGCACAACCTTAATCAAGGTCATTAGCCACATTTAGCATACCTTTTTTAGTCAACCTTTCCACCTGCCTTTCTTAGCCTTGACTCCCTTTCCCATGTGAATTTTTAATTCACATTTATTCATCCTAGGCTCCTCTCTTCCCCATGTGAATTTTAAATTCACTTTTATCCTTCCAAGGAATCTTCTCTTCCCCATGCAAGTTCTAGAACCTTTGACTTGCCACATCACATGTGCCAAATACTTCTATAACAATAGACTTGTCACATCACTCACATGTGGCAAATCCCCATCTCTTTGGAAACCCTCTCTTATCCATTAGACTCTCTCAAGCATGTGAATTTTTAATCCACTTTTATTCACCCAAGATTCTCCTGTTCCCCATGTGATCATTGAGAGGTCACATCATCCCTTTACCAAGGTACTTGTCCTTCCTCCACATCATGTACTTTTCTTCCACCTCACTCCCACATCATCTCACCCTAAGCCATCTCACATTCCACATGTCAAGATGTGAGGTCTTGTGAGTCCTCAACTCACCATAGCCTTCCATCTTGACCTTGTTGGTTTAATATCAACTATTGAATTCTCTAGAGAATTCAAATCCCTCTATAAATACCCCCTCCTTCCTCTTATTTGAGGAAGGAGATTTTTGCTACCAAACTCTTGCCAATTTTTTATTTGCAGCATTTTAGTCACTTTCAAGAGTTCTTCATCAATCCACCAAGTCATTTATCCACTAGCATCTTACCACATTTTGCATCTTGCATCCATTCACCTCCACAGCCATCCAAGGAACACACAAACTCTCAAAGATCAAGGGCCAACCAAGGAAATCTGTAGCACAAAAGGTATAACAATTCATCTTCTTGTTTTGTTTATCTTTCTTGCATAGATATTCCTTTAGGCTAATCTTGAATAGTATTTCTTGTGTTTTTCCTTTTAATGCATCATTAGTTAGTTTTGCATCTTATAATAGGGTAGAAAATTTTAGGGATCACACCAAGAACACAAAGATGACATGATTCTATAATGGTAATAGTAGACAAATTTTCTAAAATGGCACATTTCTTTCCTTGCAAGGAGACTAATGATGTTGTGCATGTTGCCTACCTATTTTTCAAGGAGATTGTGAGATTGGACAGATTACCTAAGAGTATAGTTTTAGATAGGAATACCAAATTCATTGGACACTTTGGAGGATATTATGGAAGAAGATGAAGACAGATTTGAAGTTTAGTTCAGCTTACCATCCACAAAATGATGGAAAAGAAAAAGTGGTAAACAAAAGTTTGGGTAACTTGTTGAGATGTTTGATCAGAGATAAGGTAGGAAATTGGGATAGAGTTCTACCACAAGTAGAATTTGCATACAATAATTCAATAAATTGGAGTACACGGAAGACACCATTTGAGATTGTGATAGGAGTACATCCTAGAGGAGTTTTAGAGATCAAAGACATTAGTATGGAGAATACGAGGAGTGTGGATATAAAAGAGTTTTTATATTTCATAGAAACATTGCATAATCAAGTCCGAAAGCATTTGGAGGACATGAATAGTAAGTATAAGGAAAAGGTAGACGAGCACAACAAACATTAGGAGTTTGTCGTTGGAGATGAAGTAATGGTATATCTCAAAAAGGAAATATTTCTAGAAGGAACATACAATAAGCTAAAGATGAGAAAGTTTGGACCATGTAAGGTTCTGAGGAAGTTTGATTCCAGAAATGCATATGAAGTGGAGTTACCATAGACACTTGGCATATCACCTATATTCAATATTGTAGATATCCATGAGTTCCATGAAGGAAAGTCAAGTGGAATTGACAAAGAAGTTGGATAATTGGAGGAGCAGTTACCACATCATGAACCAAAGGAGATTGAACAAATCTTGGATACTAGAAACAAAAGGATCACTAGGAACAAGCAGTATAAAGAATATTTGGTGAAGTGAAAAGAAAGACTAAGGAGGATTCATCATGGATTTCTTAGGCTGAGGTGGACCATTTTGGTTTTTCTCTAGCCCCTAGAAATTGAGGGACTCAATTTTCTTCCAACCCTAGGTGTCTGGTGCAGGAGCATCCATAGTTGTAAAGCAATCTTGTATCAACCAAAAACATTTCTTTCTTTCATTTCAGTTTGTAGTAGTTTTATTATTTCATTTTGCATTTCATCGCATTGCCATTTCCCAGCTCATGGAGTAGGATATAGCATCTACATGAGGACATAAACATCATATCCATATTTTAGATCTTTGCATTTGTCTACTGAAAGTTATCGCTCTCAAATTTTCACTGTAATTTATAGTCAAAGCATTTGGGGTTGACCTAGTCTAGATTTATTAGTGTGGACCTATTCTAGAGTGTGTGGAGCTTAATGGGACATCATACAAGTCTTTTGGGTCCAATGAGGTCTATCTTGGAGATCTGTAATTCATTTCATTTTTGTGAAGAATTATCTTTCATGTTTTAAGGACAACCTATATGCTTGTTCATTCATTGGGGTTTGTAAACCCTTGGGCTGAAGAAGACCATTATTAGAGTTGGAGAATTATATTTAACATCATTTGTAACTCATTGTAAGGTATAATTTAGTAGTTAGATAGATAGCTCATAAGTTAGTAGGATCAGTTATTTGAACAAGGCCCTCGGCCAGTTGTTATGTTGAATGCCCTTATGGCAGGCCTGTGAGCTCTTGTTATTCACCCATGAGGCATATGTTGCAGGTAAGATTACCAATTAATTAATCTATGTTTACAGAGTATTTCCTTGTGTTATTTTCATTATGTTGAATCTAAGTTGCATGATTGGACAGTTCTTTCTCGACCCTCCATCTGTGACTACACCATGTAGCTTGTTATATGTGAATGCATATAGATTGAATATAATGCAAGAAGTTGGGATAGTAGTCAGATTTCAAGAATATCCTAAGGAAACTCATGTTAAGGTAGTAAAAAGGATATTCAAATATCTGAAGGCTACAATGGACTTTGGTTTGTGGTATCCTAAGAGTGAAAAATTTGCACTAAATGCATACAAAGATGTAGATTAGGCAGGAAGCATAGATGATCGAAAGAGTACACGTGGTGAAGCTTTCTTTCTTGGTGACAATCTATTATCCTGGTTAAGAAAAAAATAGGATTCAATATCTTTATCTACAATAGAGGTAGAATACATTGTAGTAGCTTCATGTTGCACTCAGGTATTATGGATGAAGCATAACTTGAAGGAGATGAAGATAGATCTTGATGATCCCATTCCCATTCCCATTCTTTGTGACAATACTAGTGCTATAAAATTTTCCAAGAATTTGATGATTCATTCAAGTAAAAAGAATATTTCAATTAAGTATCATTTTCTAATAGAAAAGATTGGTGAAAAAGAGGTGAAATTGGAGTATGTTGAAACAAAGGAGAAAATAGTAGATCTTTTCACAAAACCTCTTTCCAAGAAGACCTTTGAGCATCTTCGGTAGAAGTTGTGAGTTGTTTCTCCCTCCTCTTGAATCAAGAGGAAGCATAGGTTGAGGGGGAGTGTTGAATCCCTGTTCTAAGAAGACTTGGTGGTCTTGCAGAGTGTTTCTAAATTTGGTTGAAGAATGGACTCAAGGGGAGTCTATCTTGGAAACAAGTTTCCAAATTATGTAGTAACTAGTTGACCTTTTCCATTGATGTTAAAGGGGGAGAAATGGAACTCAAAATGATAAATCATATAAGGGGAGAAAGTGGGACTCAATGTGAGGTGACCTCCTGATCTAGACATATTTGATTTTTCTTCTTGTGTGAACATGATTTTTAGTTTTTCATTAAAGACAAAGGGGGATATTTTTTAGCATATGTTGTCATTGATGCCAAAATTATCACTGATGTCAAAAGAGTAATGTCAGTAGTTCAGTCAGAATTAAATGTAGTCATACTTTTTGAAATCAAGGTGTATCTCTATCATGCCATGACAATATGTTTGAGAACAATGACAAACTATTGTAGTATACTTGTAGTATCAGGTTACACCTATTTATGTTGATAGAGGTATTCTAGAAGTCTGATCTGGAGTGTTTTAGGTCAGTTACCTAGGCAGAGAGATTTTTTTGACAACATGTTCATGATCTATATTTTCTCCTGGATGCATATTTTGGTCTATAATTTAAATGGAGAGTATGTATACACATCTTATATCTTATTCTATAGTTTTTGAAATTTATGTATAGTAGGCAAAAAAGATTGAAGTGACAGAAGGGTCACTATGTTCGTTAATTAACCAATTGATGTTCTAGAACTTTGCAACAATGACTTGTAGCTTGTGACCTTCTGAGAGCGTGTGATGGTGAAATAGGTCTTGGTTAAGGTTCTTGAAGGAAGTGAATGAAATCATTTTCTTTTGGTGACACCAAATTTGATTTAGGATTGACCCTCTACACATTTCCTATAAATTTAAATTTAGGTCCACCTTAGTTGACTTGGCTATTTGTGGATGGTATTAAGGAACTTCTAGATGACATGAAATTATGTTAATGTAATGAAATGTATATAATCATCATATTTTTAAATCACACTTGATGTAAGTGTGTGGTTATGTGAGAGAAATTATACAAACAAGTGTAATTCAATGGGAGTTGCATCTTAATCATTGTGTTCCATAATCAAAAGATCATAAGGTGTGTAGGAGAGTTTATGAGATAAGGTTAGATCTTGTGTAAGTTTTGTAATAAACATTGAAGTTTCACAAGCTTTATCTTTATAATCCGATAGGACTGATGTCTTACTTGTTGAGTTGGTGCTCAGATATTTGTATTGGGGATTCGTGTTTCTAGTAGGTTGGTGCCTAACAATACAACAAGGGATTGGTGTCTCTAGTAGGTTGATGCCTACTTCATTATTGTAACTTATTTATTATATGTGAGGCTAGATTTGGATAGTAGCTCCAAACATCTCTTCTTGTCATGGTCTTTCCCATTCTAAGTTTTGATGTGTATCTAGTTTCATTGTGTGAATGTGTGCATCTATGTTGCTTGATTGATAGTAGCTATTTTGGTTCATGTTTTATTATCCATGTTTGGATATACATGTTGAATTAAATAGTTTTAAATAGATTTGATATACTGATTCACCCCCCTCTCAGTATATTGTGTTCCCTTCAAAATTAATTGTTGACAACCAAAAAATGATTTTGGATTTCTAAATATTAAAATTCTAATAATGACATATTTGAATTGGGGCAAAAATAGGCTAGACAAGAGCACTAGCATCCTAGTCAAGACCTATTTTGGGGCTTTAAGCATTACTAAATAAGTATTAATTCCTTAATCCCAATTCAACTTCTAATTTTTTGAAGATTATAAAAAACAAGTTAATTAAATGGATCTAGGCACATAAGAGGGAGCTAAACCTAGTGTGAAATTATCAAGGGTGAAAATTTATGATGCTACAAATCTAAAAAATATTGAGCCAATGCAAGATTTTCCCAACCGTAAGTCAATCAAAAATATTTTGGGTATTTTAGGTTTGACAATGTACTATAGGGAGTGTCTATAATTATGGTAAAATTGTAGGATCTATTATTATGCTACTAAAAATAAACTACTTTTTGGAATGAGAAATGTGGAAAGGCATTTGATGCCCTCATGGATAAAATATATTCGAATCATTTGTCTTAAAATGTAATCCCTTGAGGATAGGTATGGTTGATGTATTTATGTAAGAGGAGGTTTAAAATAGCATACATTTTGGTTTCTCAATAATCCGAATTTTATTTCAAAATAATATTTTAATATAAATATCTACCCACTCTATCACTTCAAGTATATTTTAGAAAGAAATCAATAGGTGGGTTCACCAATATTTTTATAAAACTTTATGAGAGCTAAAACTATATCCTATTCATGGTACATCTATAGAAACAATATCAAAGAGTTATTCAACATAAATAATCTTATAAATCATTAAAAGCTTGATTTTATCTTTAATATTGTTTCATCATTGCTAAATTAGTTCATTGAGGGCCTTTATCTAAGAATAACATGACCCTTTCTTGGTAAATTTCCAAAAGGTCTTCGTAGAAGCTACCTCTTTTAGAAATAAATATAAAAAAATTGAAGAATTTTTTTTATAGTCATATCTTCCCTACCTATTCATTTCAATTGATCTAGTTTTAATTCCATATGAAAAATTAGTTACATAAGTGTGAAGGTTATTTTTTAAGACATGAATCTAATCTATAGTAGAAACTACTCATTTCATTGATTTAAAGGTATTTATTTGACTATGTTCTAAAATTCAAGAAATTGATAAATCAATTCTTGGCATTTTCAATGATTTATTTCACCATTAGAAATCTAGATAATTATTATAATAAGTTGATTTAAATTTTAAAATTAATTTTACATTTATTATTCCATATAGAGCTCTTAAATCTAAGCTATTTATTTAATTAATTAATTCTATGCTCTTAGACATGTATGTAAGTGATTTATTTCATTATATTGATAGTGAATAGGATATCTAACATTATTAGTGCATATTTTACTTTGGAGATCTCATTATGTTTGGATCCCTTTTTATTGTATTTTATTATTATAAATTTCTTTAGGGCTTTAGGTTTCTATTTTGTGGCCTTATTTTTATGCCACTCTATACTTTAGGATTACATTTTCTAAGTTAGTTTTAGATTTGATTACTTGTTTTTTTTTTCTATATTTTATCTTACTAAATCTTTTATATAATTTTTCTATTTGGGTTTTGTGTGTTTGCATGATAATATTTCATCCACATCTTCACATTTCTTTGAAAATAATTTTTCATTTGAATTCTCAAATTGCATATAGTGAATTATTTTTCAAATAGTCTTGATATAGGTACTATTATTTTTACCGCTATTATAGATCTTAGATGGAAATTTTGATTATTACAGATATTCAGAAGAAAAATAGTTTACACATGATCTTGTTAGTTTAGTTTAGTTAGATGATCCCGCATAATTTATTTAGGCCTTTTATGTTTGATTTCTTAATATTCTATTTGGTTGGGAAGTCCTTCAAGGTATTGGTGCTAAGATTAATCCTTCTACCTGTTTGAATGTTAGACCATTCCCATAGTCTCCTTATGTTTTTATTCCTCAATTTTGTATGCATCATCCTTCTACTCATGTTCCTACAATGTTGAAAAATATTGTTATGTTCACTTCCCATCAAGTTAGCTTTGTGTATCTAATCCTCCATTCTCATGTCCTACTAAATTTTTAAACTACTATCCTTCTTATCCCTACTATTTACTTGATTGGGCAAGTTCATAATTTCTTACCACAATTTTTACCTCCACAACAAGTGTTATCTCGTATTCCCACCCTTCCTTAGAGACTACATGTAACAATTTTTTCACACTATTCTCATGACCTTTCGTGATGAAACTATTTTTTTGAATAAAAATATATTATAAATTTATTTATCCTTAGTTATTGCTTGGAAAATCCATCTAATGATAGAAAATATTTATACAATGTTTAATTTGTAAGTGATAAATAAAAGTAAACAATAAATTTATGTAATTTTTAAGAATTTGAATGGGTGCAAGATAATTGGTCTATTTTTGATAAAAAAGGATCATTTTCATAGAAAATAGAGTTTGTCACAGTTGGACTAAAACTTTGAAGCATTTATACATAAAATATTAACATGATGTAAAAATATGAAATGTAAGATTTTGTTTTTGATTAGTTTAGTAGGGAAGGGCCCTGATCCCATGGTTACATCCAAAAAGAAAAAAGGAACCAAATGAAGGTGGGAGACAACACCACTAGAACCAACCAAGAAACAACATTCAGAGTGGCTCGTAGGTCGTCATTTAATATAGTAACTATAGTCCATCCACTATTAATAAAAACAACCAGTTTCTACTAGCAAGCTTAAATCTACGTAAACCATTAATTAGATCAACTGTGTCCCAAGTTATATTAAACCACAATAGAGCTATAATAAACTAGCAGTTTGAGATATGGAACCAAAAAGACACAAAATAGAAAGCAATCATAAAAGTAGAAACTATAAGCCATTAATTGGCTTTATTTAGAAAATCACCATATTATACAATGAGGGAGATATATTCCCTCCATTTGGGTTCCTCGATCTCATCCAACATCTTTAGCACGTCCAACTTCCCCTATTTTTTCAGGTTCCTGGCAATTCTGGTTTCTCCAGAAATAGCTCCCATCATCGCCCTCCTCATCAGTCTTTTAGTAACCTTCATAAGAGTAACACGAGCTTTCTCCATGTCATCAAATTAAACCTGCAAAAAAGTCAATCTACTCTTCAGAAAGTCAGTGCTAGAGTCATCAGTAGTAGTCTCCATTTGGGTGATCCCACAAAACTGGTTTACAATTTCTGGGAGATTCTGATTTTTTTTGAAATCACATATTTTTAGAAAATATAATGATTTAAGCCTTAAAAAGTCCCATTTTAAGGATTTCAATTGAAGAGGGTTTGATCAAACCACCTTAGATCAAACCCCCTTGGATAGAATCCCAGTAGTTTTAAACCATACCAATAACGGAGTCTCCTTTACACCTATCAAAATGTTGATAAAAAATCACTTTTGATTTACCTTTTGGGGGATCAAATGAATTCATTTAAAATTTATTTTAAATGATCATGGTAGTCCTTAGAACGAGCTATCCAACATATATAATTTTAATATGTTTTGGTTTTATTATGTATGTGTTTTTTTAGTTTTATTAAACATAGGTTTTTCATCGAAAATCAAGCTCTTTGTTCTACACATGTGGAAAAATAGCATATTATCAAAATAAAATTTTAAAAAATATGTTCATGCTGGGTATTGATTTCCTTGATCCACTAAAAAAATAAATTGAATTTTGATACATACAGAAAAAGTTATGTTGTATACAGTCTGCCTATGTTTCAATTGTAATTGGTTTGACTTCAAAACTTGATTAAGAAAAAATATTTAATAAAACACTACGAAATCAAATCAAAGTGCTAGATATCGTAGTTACAAATCTAAATTCGAAAAAAATAGAATTTTATCCTTCACAAAAAAAAAGTTATGGTGTATATGGTGAGCGTCACTCCTTAAAAACGTTGTTTTTTATAAAAAGCTAGTTTTCGAAGGAGATGGAAAAACAAGTGCAATCTAATTCAAAAAAAATTGAACAAAATATATTTAAAATCTATAGAAAAAACGTAACAGATCACTAGTTTGCATCATCTTCAAATTCCTCACGGTTTAGCCGCTATATGAGCTCGAAAGTTAAGATTTAGTTAAAAAAATCAGTTCAATGTCTAGTTTGCCCAAAAATTGTAAACCAGTATTTTGGGATCACCCATTCTCGTATTCCCAACATCCTTCATATTCTCACTCTCATTCTTAGGTTCCTCAAATTTCTCAGTTTGGTCCTCCTCTTCCTCATCCTTTTCATCATTTGTGTTCTCTGCTCCCATATCGTAAGTAGAGTCCTCAAAATCCATATCCTCTGAATCATCTTCCTCCTAGGATTCAAACTCTTTAAATTCCAGGTCTTCCTCATCACAAACATAAATTTTATGTTTTCCTTTCTTTTCCATGGAGGTAGCTTTTTCCAATTAAGTAGACCTTCTACCGTTGTTTCCACCACTCCCCTACCCTTGTGAAGTCATCTTCAGCTCCTCATTAGGCCCACCTTCTTTAGAAATATTAATGATATCATTTGGAAAAATATCTTTTTTTATTTTCTTCGCCTTAGGAAGGTCCACCAGTAAAGGTGGGTGTTTTCTTTTCTCAAGCGTAGCCTTGAAAATCTATATCTCATACACTCCTTTTTCCTCAACTTTTTGCACCATCAGAGTAGAGGGATTGGAGACATTGGTCACAGGGGATAGGCTCATAGCAGGAATTAGCGCCCTCCTGGCAGGAACAAAGGGAGGAGGATGAGGATTAGGAGCCATAACATGGATATCTTCAATAAGAGGTTCCTCAATCCTATCCGGGTTAGGATTGTCATTTCTAACAGCTAAAGGGTTTCCATGAGGATTTTTTCCCAGAGCATATTTATACAAAGTTAACATTAGACCTTGGTGAAGGGGAGGACTAGCACCCTTTTCTATATTGAGTTGCAACGATGACAAGAGATAAAAAGGTAAGTTGATAATATCACCATGCCTAATATGGTTAAGTAGAGGGAAATGGTAAGCATGCACTGACATATATTTTCCCTCTAAGGTAAAATACTACATTACAAACAGGCTAACCAAATCAAAAGGAGGAGGAAGTTCCAGTCTAGCATACCCATTTTGAAATATTTTGAGGTTCTCCCCTTCATGCAAAAATTTGTCCACAAACTTCTAATTATCCACTCTGCTCTTCTTGGAAACCTTAATCCCTTGGTTTTGCAAACTAGTAGCTTTCACAATGAGCCACGTCGTAACCTCAAAATTTACTGCCCCAATGGCCACACTACCTTTCCTCCAAGAGTTTGTAAATTTGGCAATTAAATTCTCATTATAGCCTTTCAAGGATCCAAAAAATGGAACCATACCAACATTTTTAAAGAGCCTCTAGAGGTCCACATTCTGCTTGAGGGCCTAATAGTTTGGTGGTTCGATGTGCTTCCTAGGGCCTCCTATTTTAACTTTCTGCAAGTTCTTTGGCTTCTTCAGGCTATGCTTCATAATCCCTAGTACTTCGACTTTCTATTCTTGTTGCAGAAGACACCAATTCTCCAAATAACTAAATGAGCCCTTGAGAAATGCAGGATTGAGAAGTTTCTTTTAGGAAGATCCCGCGATACAATTCTTGGGACCAATAGCTCATCATTAATATTGCAAATATTAAACTTCACATTTAATTCCATAATTTTCCACACTTTGTGAATTTTGGGGAGGATGACATTAGGAAAATCAGCACGATTCGAAATGATAGCCTTTAACACAATAAAAATATCCATGTGATCATCGAGCACCTTAGGAAGGGAAGAAATAATTAAATTAGTACCTAATGAGATCATCTTATACCTCACCGTACCCCCAAAATCATCATATCTCTTTAAGCCTTTAAACATCTCAGATTTCCCCTACTGTTCGCATAACCTCAACATTTCATTTTTGCAAGTTGTATTCATTTTCATATTTCTCATTTAATATCATGTCTTTTAAAGCCCTCAGAATATCATTATTAGTCCAACAAGTCCACCTCGTACAACCAAAAGCCACATTGGTGGCACAATCAACAAATTTTTTTCCCTCTTTGTAGACATGTTGAACCCTACAATTGGTGAAGTGACTCTTCAAGGTTATACATTTATCCATTATATTTTTTAGCTCCCAAGGTGGCATGGCAACACCATTCAAAATATCCACAATGAGTTTTGAGTCTCCTTCTAATATGACATCTTAAAAGCCGAGCTCCTTTAGAGTTTTGAAACCTCCTAAAGTTGTCATAGCTTCAACTTTATTATTAGAGCATACACCCATATTCATCCCAAAAATCGCAATGCAATCTCCTCTGTGGTTTCTTAGAAGACCCCCAACCCCATCTAAACCTGGGTTGCCTTTTGAGCACCTGTAACACCCTACCACGTAACCCTCGAGGAAGTTGCAAATAACTACTCAAATGAACTAATTTTTTTTTTAAGTACAATTAACATGCAAGTTCACTACCCATTGCAAACAACCCCTAAGGTTACGAGACTGAGTTTACTTAAAACACAAACATACTTTACATTTGCATCCATAACTTTTATTTACTAAAGAAATTAAGAACACATACATTCCATACAAGATAAATTACATCAACGAATAAGAGATACCATAATATTTCAAATAAAAATAATTTAATAAGGAGATTACATCACTCATTCCCCGAATGAGGTAAATCCAATAAGCATGATTACAAATTACAACTTTCCACCTCGAGTACAAATGAGGGGTAATAAATTACAAGAATCAATTGAAATGAATAAAGCATGAAATGTAACTGGATCCCACGAGCTCTCTAACTGGAAATCTCGTCAACATGAACAAGAAGAAAATCCAACGAAGTAAGGTGCACGTTCCACCCAACCAAGTGGTACCCGAAGGCCCACCCCCCATGCAGGGGATAGTAACAAGGATCCCTAGACAAGACCATCTACCTCTAGACACAAGCTGACTCACCGACTCATATTGATACAACCAAACACATGTACAACACAAGTAAAACTCTAACATGGTCACATTGCTTCCAGATATAAAACTGATCAGGTATGTTAAGAAAACCATACACATAAAATCACGTACCAACTATTGTCCTAGACAGACTGTCATCGCATAGCTCGACATGGGATATCCTCTGGGAATCTTCATAGGCTCCGGCCCCCATTAGGGGTTATCTTGGTGGCCTCAACCGAATCTCGGCCCCCATAATCACTCTCGTAAAGACAAGATAGATGACCTTGCCATTCCAGACCTTCCCACTCATCCCAAGCCTAAACGAGCACTTGTGTCTATGAGTGAGGCACAATTATCTTGATTAGTGTGAAATACTACCCAATCTCCTAAGTACATTGTTTTAGTTATCACTTGATTAAACCACCTCTGAAGGTTATCCAGTTTACCTCTTTGGGCTCTGGCGCCTAACAGAGGCCGCTCTTCTACTTGACAACATACCAAACAAAACCAAACACCAAGGGAACACCAAGTGCATACAAAATATATATTACAACCACTCCAACTCTAGGAGGATACATATAATGAAACTCTCTCCAAACATTGGAGACAACAATTCACATAATTCACTCCTTCCAAAGGAGGCACAAAACATCCCCATTCGTGGAAACTGGGTAATTTACTGACAATGCACCATACACTACCCAAGGGATTCACAACAGGTTGACAAACATAATATGACAACCCACATAATTAAAAAACCCCATCTTGAAGACTTATCAACGCTTCTAAACAATTCCCCCAAAGCGAAATAGAAGAAACTTACATTTCAAAGAGCAATTAAACAGGAATTAAATCTGCTCTGGATTTACTAAATCCACTTCCTTCAATAAAATTCAATAGACTATTGCCACAATAAAACTAATTTAATAATGTCTCTCTTTCAGATAAAAAAGGAAATTTAAATCAAATATTTAATCCTTAATTGCTTGCAAACAATAATAAAATAAATTGTTACTTCTTTTATTTAAAACATATTATTTTAAAATAACTATCTCTCCTTTGCAAAATTAATCATTTTAAAATCAATTAATCTCGCTATTAAAACATATTACTTTTAAATCCAATAATTGTTCTTTCAAATATATTATTTTAAAATAAAATCAATAATTTGACTATTGCATATTGATTTATAATTTTCTCAATTACATTTAAACATTGCATTAATTAAATCACCTTTTAATATATATATATATATATATATATATATATATATATATATATATATCGATATATCGATAGCTATATATATATTTTATTATTAATATATATTAATATTTTAATATTATAAAATATTATTTAAAAATATTTTAATATTATAAAATATTATATATATTTATTTTTATATAAAAAAAATCATATGAAAATAGACCACCCGTGCTTTTCCCTCGGGCCGTGTGCCATTTAGTGTTGGGTGCAACTATGTAAACACAACTGACCCACTCAGTGGGCGGTAGTTGTGTAAACACAACCGACCCACTTAGTGGGCAACTACTGTGTTAACACAGCTGTCCCCTGAGTAGTGGCTGCAATGGCAACCAAGGTGTGGGTGTGGGGTCGCGTTGGGCGTAGCTCCCCCACACGCCTCCCATGGGGGCGCGGTGGGGTGAGCCCCCAACATCCCTCCTCCAAACCCTACGATTTAATTTTTTTTTTAATATATAAAAATAACTCTTGTATAAACCACTGCAGATTTTTATTTGCCAGTTTGATAGGGGTATATTTTCATTTAAAAAATAAAATTTTTACCAGCATAACACTTGCACAAATATAAAATGATATATATATAAACTCGGATTTACAATTTCTCAAACAAATTGAGCCAATAAGTTTTAGAAATGAAACCACTTAAAACTATAAAGAAATCTTTGAAGAAGTTCATTTCTAAATAGAGATTTCAAGTTTTGAAGTAAGATTTAACATGGGTGTTTTTTTTAAAAACCAAATAGAGTTTTAGAATATTTTCAAATAGCATAATAAAATTTAAATCAATTCAAAATGAAGTAAATCCAACTATAAGAAAACCTGATTCCAAAAACTTGAGAGGTTGATAAAAATGGTGCAAAGCCTTCTCCTTAGATTCAAGCTCCTTCCCAGCAAATCAATAGACTTCTCCACAATTCCAATCCAAAAGCCCACAAAACCAAAATCCTGTTCTTCCTTCCTTTCCATTTTCTTTTTCCCCCTTATTTCTTTCAATTTTTCATGCTCATAGCAAAATTCCATGAAAATTCAAGAAATATCTATTCAACAACCATCACAAATTTTTTAAAACAGAAATAGAAAATATCTCCAATTTCAATTTTTGCATTCAAAAACTTTCAAAATGCATTTTAAACATTTTCCAACTTTCAAACTTAATTTTTTTTTAACAATTCTAACAAAGTAACTTTATTTCAATATAATTAATTTAATTAATTATATAAAATAAATGTAATCCAAGATTAAATTATTTTATTAATTAAATTAAATAAATAAATAAATTAAATAACATCTTCCAACTTAGTAACCAGATTAATTTAAAAGACAATTTAAATACTTAATGAAATTTAATTACCCTTTTACAACCTGAAATTAAATAATATCAAGAGAACTAGAGCAAACTTAAAGCAATCAAACCCGACTTAAAACCGACGACACACTATGACTAGGGTGATGACTTGGCACATAAAACCTAGCTACTATATCCCAATCAATTACCATTGGGAAATGAACACGCTCAAACCTGTGAAACCAGGTGGAGTCGGTGTCCTATACCTGTAAACCTACGAACAAAGAGTATATCGAATATGCATATATATCATAATAAAACACACCATGAAAAGGAAATCGCGGAATCGCAAGGCGCTCGCAAGCGAGTGGTGCAATCTCGTCCCCTTCACGAATACATTGTTACTAACTGACGAATATAACATCCATGATTTAATCAAGGCATAAAACATCATTAATTCAAATATTCACAATGCTAATCTAAAGCATGGCATAATGATAACATAAGAATAAAATACCATCACCTCAAAATATAACATTCACATTGCTTTAGAGATAGCGATCAAATAGTAACCAAGTACCATAGTCAAAGTACCAATAGAAAATAAGGCATAACAAAACATAACACTATTTGATCAAAAGAGAGAAACAAAGGGGTATTACATCCTCCCCCCCTAGGGTCAGGCTTACTCCTGGAAGCCTGCAACTACCCCTAGTGCAAACTCCATACAATCACACAAAACCAAGGGTTCCAAACTGAACCACTTCATACCTCAACATAAAAATAACAGCAACCCGTGCCATATAAAACCCAACCAAGTACATTGCCAATCCATACAGACCAACATGGTGAAGCAGCCACCAACCAAGTCTCCAAAATATACATAACCATGGATTAACATACATAATACACATATGTACCAATACACATCATCGAGAATCATCACAAGGCTACACAAGAGTCCATCTAGACACTGAAAAGTAGCATACCAATCCATGGTAGAAGAATCCATGAACCATAAGCAAATAACCATCTCATATAAATCAAACATCACAATCAGTGGTTTGATGGTGTTAGGCCACACATAAAGCGAAACCATCCAAACAAGACCACAATGACCTATCTCTTGTTGTGTAAGGTGATTAGCCTCCAAGAGATAGTCTTCACACAAATGTGAGTAGTGGGTCCTAGCTGCGTAACAGCCTCACATACCCTGATCCTCTATGTTTACTATGTCTACTTCCTTGTACACACTCACCAAGTTTGTCTCATACGTCCTTGGAGAGGAATCACAATACAACACATAGTTGACCTTGAAAACAACAAAGATAACTAGCTTAGCCACCAAGTTCATAAAGAAGAGAAAATTAAAGTTCAATTTCAACAATAAGGCAATAATGCGCATAATTTCAACACTGAATCAAATATATAACCACTAGGGTTATAAGAAAACAAGATCAAAAGTTGTGGCTAAACCTTCACAATCAAATATAACAAAGTGTCAGCCCTCACAATCAACTGAAAAAAATCATCACTATGTGACTAGATACTAGCCACCAACGAGGAAAGAGGAAACAACGTCCGGCTAGAATGATAATAGCCCTCATGTGGTGCGGAGTGAGCATGCCATCCACATGATCCAGAGTGTATCCATGACTAACAAAACATCGTCACTCTACCTAGTCATATGCTAGCTAGAGCAAACACGTACCGGTCGTATGCCACATGACAGTGTGTCTGAGGGTCCACGAAAATAGGCACACGTAGAACACACTCCACATCACGATACCTCATGGAGAAGACACACGTAGGAACTCACTATAGCTAGAGGTATACATGGCCAGGATCTACCCATATGCTACTCGACCAACATGGTCAAAGCAACCATGAGGATCCCTCTACAAGTGTTCGAGGCCCGACAACGCTCATCGCACAAGTAGGCTAAAAAAGACAATCTCAAAATGTGCCTTCACATGTCTCAGCACGTGGAATTGTGTAACACGACATCATCACCATCACTATGTCAGAACATAAGTCGGGTGTGGCATCATATCTCTTGCATCATGTCAGAACACATGCAGATAGGGTATAAATACATAATGCAATACAATAATATCACTATGGGGCTACATAGTCTCACCTCTTATACAGATGAGGTTTACTCGCTATGCTAGAGCAACGCCTCCATGGATGTCCAAGAATAACTAACATACCTATGTTGTTGTGCTCAAATTTGTGGGGATAGGTTAACACTTATGGATCAAGTATCCTGATCCATCATAAGGGAAAGTAGTGGGTATGTTTCCTCGGAATTGGTTGAGCTGAGATGCTTTGTGCCACAATATGTGTATGCTACAAACTCCACTCAAGGAACTTGTAGCTGCTACTATCCCTTCACAGATTGAGGGTCTAGAGAACCAAAAGAAAAAGAACTACTTTTGGTTACTCTTATATATAAGTTTCAACCACACATGGGTTGGCCCTCAATTAGGTAACAAACATGCAAACATACATTTTGGTATGGTAAATCCCACATCAAAATACAACTTTTTCCACAAGGATGGGTACCAAGTATCACCATCACATGGACACACAAAGCAAGTACGAGGTATTCACAACACTCAAACGATATACAGTTACTGGTTTCTTACATTTACAGGGGTACAACTACATACATAATCCCATAGGGACATCCAAATCCATAACCCATGGGATACGTATCATAACTTTTCAACCATAACATTTTATCAGGTTTCTTTCACACTACTCATTTCCATAGAGTACATCATGCTAAATTAAAAGCCATGAACACGTGATCACTTAACAATTCCACTAACAAATTCATAGGGACAACCTAGTGGACTCAAATGTACCCAGAGTACCCAGTGTATGAACTTGGGGCTGTGATACCATGTGTAACGCCCTGCCACATAACCCTAGAGGAAGTTGCAAACAACTACTCAAACGAACTAATTTTTTTTTTAAAGTACAATTAACATTCAAGTTCACTACCCATTGCAAACAACCCTTAAGGTTACAAGACTGACTTTACTTAAAATCCAAACATACTTTACATTTACATCCATAACTTTTATTTACTAAAGAAATTAAGAACACATACATTCCATACAAGATAAATTACATCAAGGAATAAGAGATACCATAATATTTCAAATAACAATAATTTAATAAGGAGATTACATCACTCATTCCCCGAATAAGGTAAATCCAATAAGCATGACTACAAATTACAACTTTCCACCTCGAGTACAAATGAGGGGTAATAAATTACAAGAATCAAATGAAATGAATAAAGCATGA
Organism: Sequoiadendron giganteum; assembly: GCA_007115665.2. Taxonomy (NCBI): domain Eukaryota; kingdom Viridiplantae; phylum Streptophyta; class Pinopsida; order Cupressales; family Cupressaceae; genus Sequoiadendron; species Sequoiadendron giganteum. The sequence goes on from CM021109.1 coordinate 419,657,516, forward strand.
AATGTAACTAGATCCCACAAGCTCTCTAACTGGAAATCTCATCAACACGAACAAGAAGAAAACCCAACGGAGTAAGGTGCACGTTCCACCCAACCAAGTGGTACCCGAAGGCCCACCCCCCATGCTAGGAGATAGTAACAAGGATCCCTAGACAAGACCATCTACCTCTAGACATAGGCTGACTCACTGACTCATATTGATACAACCAAACACATGTACACCACAAGTATAACTCTAACATGGTCACATTGCTTCTAGATATAAAATAGATCAGGTATGTTAAGAAAACCATACACATAAAATCACGTACCAATTGTTGTCCTAGATAGAGTGTCATCGCATAGCTTGACATGGGATATCCTATGGGAATCTTCATAGGCTTTGACCCCATTATGGGTTATCTTGGTGGCCTCAACCGAATCTCGACCCCCATACTCACTCATGCGAAATCAAATACCTTTCGTAAAGACAAGATAGATGACCTTGCCATTCCAGGCCTTCCCACTCATGCCAAGCCTAAATGAGCACTTGTGTCTATGAGTGAGGCACAATTATCTTGATTAGTGTGAAATACTACCCAATCTCCTAAGTACATTGTTTTAGCTATCACTTGATTAAACCACCTCCGAAGGTTATCCAGTTTACCTCTTTGGGCTTTGGTACCTAACATAGGCCACTCTTCTACTTGAAAACATACCAAACAAAACAAAACACCAAGGGAACACCAAGCGCATATAAAATAGATATTACAACCACTCCAACTCTAGGAGGATACATATAATGAAACTCTCTCCAAACATTGGAGACAACAATTCACATAATCCACTCCTTCCAAAGGAGGCACAAAACATCCCGTTTCGTGGAAATTAGGTAATTTACTGATAATGCGCCATGCACTACCCAAGGGATTCACAACAGGTTGACAAACATAATACGACAACCCACATAATTAAAAAACCCCATCTAGAAGACTTATCAATGCTTCTAAACAATTCCTCCAAAGTGAAACAAAAGAAACTTACATTTCAAAGAGCAATTAAATAGGAATTAAATTTGCTCTTGATTTACTAAATCCACTTCCTTGAATAAAATTCAATATATTATTGCCACAATAAAACTAATTTAATAATGTCTCTCTTTCAGACAAAAGAAGAAATTTAAATCAAATATTTAATCCTTAATTGCTTGCAAACAATAGTAAAAGAAACTGTTACTTCTTTGATTTAAAACATATCATTTTAAAATAACTATCTCTCCTTTGCAAAATTAATCATTTCAAAATCAATTAATCTCGCTATTAAAACATATTACTTTTAAATCTAATAATTTTTCTTTCAAATATATTATGTTAAAATAAAATCAATAATTTGACTATTGCATATTGATTTATAATTTTCTCAATTACATTTAAACATGCCATTAATTAAATCACCTTTTAATATATATATATATATATTATTAATATATATATATATTATTAATATATATATATATATTATTATTAATATATATATATATATTATTATTAATATATATTAATATTATAAAATATAATATATATTTATTTTTATATATAAAAAAACCATATGAAAAAAGACCACCCGCACTTTTCCCTTAGGCCGTGCACTTTTCTCTTGGGTCATGCATCATTTAGGGTTGGGCATAGTTGTGTAAACACAACCGACCCACTCAGTGGGCGGTGGCTATGTAAACATAGCCGACCCACTTTGTGGGCGGCGACTGTGTTAACACAGCCATCCCCTGAGCGGTGGCTGCAGCGGCAATGAGGGTGTGGGTGTGGGGGTCGCGCTGGGTGCGGCTCCCGTACATGCCTCCCATGGGGGCGTAGTGGGTTGAGCCCCTAGCGTCCCTCCTCGAAACCCTGCGATTTAAATTGTTTTTTATATATATAAAAAAATTCTTGTATAAACCCCTGCGGATTTTTATCTACCAGTTTGACAGGGGTATATTTTCATTTAAAAATAAATAAAATTTACCAGCATAACACTAATATATATAACTCAGATTTACAATTTCTCAAACAAATTGAGCCAATAAATTTTAGAAATGAAACCACTTAAAACTATAAATAAATATTTGAAGAAGTTCATTTCTAAACATAGATTTCAAGTTTTGAAGTAAGATTTAACATGGATTTTTTTTTGAAAACCAAATAGAGTTTTAGAATATTTTCAAACAGCATAATAAAATTTAAATCAATTCAAAATGAAGTAAATCCAACTACAAGAAAACCTGATTCCAAAAGCTTGAGAGGTTGATAAAAATGATGCAAAGCCTTCTCCTCATATTCAAGCTCCTTCCTAGCAAATCAACAAACTTCTCCATAATTCCAATCCAAAAAACCACGAAACCAAAATCTTGTTCTTCCTTCCTTTTCTTTTTCTTTTCCCCCTTATTTCTTTCAATTTTTCATGCTTATAGCAAAATTCCATGAAAATTCAAGAAATATCTATTCAACAACCATCATAAACTTTTAAAAACAGAAATAGAAAATATCTCCAATTTCAATTTTTGCTTTCAAAAACTTTCAAAATGCATCTTAAACATTTTCCAACTTTCAAACTTAATTTTCTTTTAACAATTCTAACAATGTAACTTTATTTCAATATAATTAATTTAATTAATTCTATAAAATAAATCTAATCCAAGATTAAATTATTTTATTTATTAAATTAAATTAATTAATTAATTAAATAACATCTTCCAACTTAGTAACTGGATTAATTTAATAGACAACTTAAATACTTAATGAAATTTAATTACCCTTTTAAAACTTGAAATTAAATAATATCAAGAGAACTAGAGCAATCTTAAAGCAATTAAACCCGACTTAAAACCGACGACACACTATGACTAGGGTGATGACTTGGCACATAAAACCTAGCTACTATCTCCCAATCAATTACTGTTGGGCAATGGATACGCTCAAACCTGTGAAACCAGGTGGAGTCGATGTCTTGTACCTGTAAACCTGCGAACAAAGAGTATATCGAACATGCATATATATCATAATAAAACACACCGTGAAGAGGAAATTGCGGAATCCCAGGGCGCTCACAAGCGAGTGGTGCAATCACATCTCCTTCACCACTACAGTGTTACTAACTGATGAATCTAACATCAATAATTTAATCAAGGCATAAAGCATCATTAATTCGAATATTCACAATGCTAATCTAAATGATGACATAATGATAACATCAGAATAAAATACCATCACCTCAAAATATAACTTTCACATCATTTTATAGATAGCGATCAAATAGTAACCAAGTACCATAGTCAAAGTACCAACAGAAAATAAAGCATAACAAAACAAAACACTGTTCGATCAAAAGAGAAAAATGGAGGGGTATTACAACACCCATCAAAATTACATTTTATCCAATCTATCTGAGGAGGATGCCACACCGTAGTCATTCTGGTAAACATCATTGACCAATTGAGCTTAGTGAGATCCCTCCTTATACCCCAGTTTTGTTTTATCCTAATATATTTGTAGTTAGGACAAGCTTTGGAGAAGTTGTATCTTCCTGCCTCAATGTTCTCCTTAATCTAAGATTTTATAATTATGCTTACCTCTCAGCTACTTCTCTCCACTTCTGTAATACCCCTCCATTTTGTTTCTTGTTCAAGTTGCTTTATGCTATGTTTGGTTGCAATTACTTTGATACTAGATACATTTTGTTATGATGTTTTGATCGTTACTATTGAGTGACAACTATTATTGTGGGATGTAGTTATCTGATTTTGTTTCACATGCATTATGGATTAATGATGTTGTCGAGTTAACATGAGATGTTATTATGAGATTACTGGATTATGATGGAAGTGTCAGTTTCGATGAGTGTATTGGTGAAGAGGACGAGTTCGCATCACTCACTTGCGAGCGCCCTACGAATCTGTAATTCCTTCTTCATGGTGTGTATTATATGCTGGATATATTGTATGATGTTGTTTACTTGGTTGCAGGATTGCAGGTACATGACATCGACTCCACCTGGTTTCACAGGTTTGAGCGTGTTGATCCAACGGTTAAGTTGAATGGAAGATAGTAGCTAGGTAACATGTGTCAAGTTTACACCCTAGCCTTAGTGTGTCGTCAGTTGTGTGTGTCGAGTTATTGTCTGTCTTGTTTTAATGTTATTTATTTCTGAAGCATTCTTGATTTGGAAATAGATATTTAGAATAATTGCATTTAAATCATGTTGATGGTTATTTAATTTAAATAATGCAATGTGGATAAAAGTTTATACTTAAATTAATTAATTATATTTAGTTTATTTAATTAATTAAATTTGATCCAAGGGGTTGAATTTAGTTATTAAATAATTAAATTAATTAATTAAACGTGATGCAAGAGAATGAAAGGAAATAAAAGAATTAGAATTAATTTTGGAATTTAATTCCAACGTGTGGAATTAAATTAGAAATTGTAATTAAATGTTTATTTGAGAAATTGGTTGCAACTTTGAAAATTAATTTATTATTTGAAATTTCATTTTAAATTGAAAGTGGGTTTTTGAAAATTGAAATTGAAATTAAAATTGAAATTGATTGAAATTGAAATTGAAATTGAAATATCTAATTTGCATGTAATGTGAATTAGGGTTGTAAATATTGAAATTGAAATTGAAATTAAAATATCTAATTTGCATGTAATGTGAATTAGGGTTGAATTAGGTATTTTTGATTTATAAGAATATATGTTTTAATTTTAGGGCAAGAAAGTTTTTAGAAAAATACATTTTTACAGCAGGGAAGAAATTTTGGAAAATTTGCACAAGGGTTTGAAGAAAGTTTGATTGTAAAATTGATTGAAGGAAAAATTGTTTGCATTTGTTGGATTTTGGATTGGATTCATTGGAGGATTGAAGAAAATTCAGGAAATCTTTGGAGGAGGCTTGCATAAAAAATTCATCTCTTCCTGTAGCTTCTTGTACTAGGTTTTCCTCTTTGTATTTTATTGTTTCTTGATTGTTTTTTTTTAAAATAGTAGTGATTAAAGATTTATTTGTTAAATCTATTTTAGAAAACAAACTTGATATTAGAAGAAAATAATTAAATAAATTTACAGCCTTTGCTTGTGAAAATTCTTGAGTGAAAATTGTGAAAACCTTAGTTGAATTTAAATTATTTGGGGAAATTGATTTTATTGTTATTGAAATTAAACATAGAGATTGAACAAGGCATTTAGAATGTTTTTAGAAAATGAAACCCTCTGTTATTATTAAAAATCGGATTTTAAAATCTGCAGTATAGTTATATTTTCATGGTAAAATGGTCTGATTGCGTCGCCTATAACTTTACTTTCACAAATTGGGTTTTCACGAAATTTAAAGGGTTTTTACATTTTGCAATTTTCTAATCCCTGTCCAAATATCTCAAATATCCAGATCGTAGTTTTTGAGTTATGCTTAAAACATGAGACTGCTATTAAACTATTTTCCCATGGCTGTTCTGAAAATAAAATAATAATAAATTGATATTTATAAATATTAATATTTTAGGTATTGTTATTATAATATTAAAATATTATTTAATAATATTTTATATTATAATTTATAATACTAAAGTATTATATTTATTCATATTATTTTAAATAAAATTTGTATATTTGATTAGTGGAATTAATATTATAAACGTATGGGGAAATTATTGTTTATTTTAAAATGGCATGTTAAAGTTTAATTGAAGGAGTTAAATATTTGATTTAGATAATGCATAATTTAAAATTTAATTTTGGAATTTAAATTCATGTGTGAAAGGTCCAATTATTAATTTGATTTAATTGAAAAAATATATATTTATATTTTTGAAATATTGATGATAAAGGATATTTTATTTTGAATTAATCAATTTGATATTCTGCAAAGGATAGAAGATATGTTGATGATTAAATATATTTAAATATATTAATTTATATTTAGTATATATATAGTGAAGGTATATATCCATTTGAGAGAATAAATAATATTTCATCTTATTTTATTCTGTTGTTTGCAAATTGGGTATTATTAGTGTTTTAAAAGAGATAATTAGTATGTGTAGAAAATATATAGAGAAAGATATTTTTTAATAGAAGTAATTACTTGATTTAAAAGGAAATGTTTATTTTGTTAATATGATTGAAGAAAATATATTTAGATGTATATATATATCCATGAGTATTTTCAATCAATATTTACCTTGTTTTATTTAAGTGCGTGTAATTTAGCTTTGCATGAATAATTTAAAAGATAAGTTACGAATGCGTGGTCAAAGAGATAAGCCAAAAGATATTTTTGTACATTAATGAAATTGCATGTTTTAAATAGATAGTTGAAGAGACATAGATTCCGGATAAAAAATTGAAAAGATTGTTTGCAATAGTGTTAGTTTGCATTAGAAGTAAATTTAGGAACTATCTCTATTGAAAAAGGCAAATAGTTATTAGGTTTTATTTCCATAAAACAAATTAATCGTTGTGATTGGAATATTAAAGAATCTATATAATTGAGTTTATTAATATATATGTTTGGTGTAGATATAATATGGAGCATGTAAAATATGTCAAGGGTAAATTCATTATCGTATTTCATTTTTATAAGATGTATGCAATGTATTATTGAATAGAGATTTAAAAATGGATTGATTAGTGTATATGAAAAATGGATAGAGAACCAATATGTTATTATATTAAAGTGATTGAATGTTTTAAATAGAAAATTGAATGAGATATAAGATTTGGTTAAGAAATAGAAAGAGTTACTTGCATGGATTTGTGTCGATTCAAAAGTAAATTAAGAAGTATTATTGATGAGACAATCAATTATGTTATTTATTAATTTCTATTTAGATTAATTGAATCATTGTGATTGGATTATAAAAAAGGTATGGATTTAGTATATCCAAAAGTAGTATCTTTCTCATGATTATCTTAAAGGATTTAATTCTTTGTATTCAGTAAAGGGAAGTAAGTTTAATTGTTTTAGATTTTCAATAATGAAAAGGGAAATAGGGGTTATGATTATTTTAGATGATCTAGTTATCATGACTTTGACTGTTCTACACTACCTATTGAATGAATATGGATTTAAGAAATCCAAATATTAGATTTGAATGATGACTTGAATGCTTTTGTTGCTATGTCGTCAAGTTGCATTGTTGGTTTTGGGATTTAGTGTCAGTCCTAAATTACAAGTCTTCCAGAAGAACTTTGAGGATAAGGGTTGTTGAATCTTTATGCCATCCAGTTGTTTTCTCTTGGGTAGTGCATATTCAGTTTTACCCGGTTTTCACGAATGGGGATGTTTGCACCTCCTTGGTTTAGGAGTGGATTATGGGATCCGTGTCTCCTTGTATGGAGTGACCTTATTATGTGGTTTCATCTTGTTACCTCCTGTGAAAGGAGTGTACTATGTGTTGTTGCCTCCAAGATGTTTGGAGTGAGATATTTTGTACCTCCTGTGAAAGGAGTGGACTATGTGTTGTTTCCTCCAAGACGTTGGAGTGAGTTTCTATTATTTGTATCCTCTTTGTGTTGGAGTGGATTATGATGCCTAGTTGGTATGCACTTGTGGTTCCCTTGGTGGATTGTTTGGATGTGTGTTGTCAAATAGAAGAGTGGCTTCTGTTAGGTGCCAGAGCCCAAAGAGGTAAACTGGATAACCTTCAGGAGTGATTTAATCAAGTGATAATTAAAATAATGTACTTAGAAGATTAGGACTAACTTCACATTAATCAAGATAATTCAATCCTCACTCATAGACACAAGGGCTTGTTTAGACTTGGGATGAGTGAGAAGGCCTGGAATGGCAAGATCAACTATCTAGTTCTTGCGAGAGGTAGTTGATTCCGCATGAGTGAGTATGAGTGCCGGGATTCAGTTGAGGCCACCAGGATTACTTGTGCCGGAGCCTATGAAGAATGCCCAGAGGAGATCTCATGACAAACTATGCGATGACACTCTATCTATGACAACTGTTGTTAATTATTTTATGTGTATGGTTGTTTGAACATACTTAATCTACTTTATGTCTGAAAGCAATGTGACCTATGTCAGTGATGTTGGAGTTGTACTTGTATTGTACTTGATTTGTACTTGATTTGTACTTTTATTGTACTTGAGTTGTATTTGATTCGTACTTGTATGGTGAATGAGTAGTACTTGTTAATTCATTTGGATGGTTATGTCAGTTTGAGTCAGTATGAGTCTGCCTTTGGTTAGAGGTAGTAAATCTTTGTCCATGTTACTTTTTTACTATCTCCTAGCATGGGGAGTGGGCCTTCGGGTACCACATTGGTTGGGTGGAACATGCACCAAAATCGTTGGGTCCCCTTCGATCTTCAGTACTTGGTGGCGAGACATCTAGACGGACAGCTTGCGGTTCTTGTTGTAATTTCTTGTATTGTAATATTTCAGTTTGTATATGATACTTTATCCCTCTTTTGTAAGAGGTGGAGTTATGTAATTGTAATACATTTGTACTACTGTCTCATTCTGGGAATGAATGATGTAACTATTGAATTAAGATAATGTTTATGATATTGTATCTTGGTTGATTGTCTTATTATGTTATGTGGTATTCTTATGATGTATGATGTTTATCTCATAAAGTTCATAAGGCTATGGTTATATGTAATATGTATGTGTGGGTTTAAGTAATCCTAACCTTGTAGCCTTAGAGGTTGTTGTTAACTAGTAAGTGAATGTGTATGTTAAATGCACTTTATAAAAAAAAAAATTGGTTCGCTTATGATGTTAATTGCAACTTCCTTTAAGGTTACTTGGCGGGGCATTACAACTTCCTTGAATATTCTATTATTTCTTTCTTTCCAAATACCCCAGGTAAGAAAAGGGGGAACTTGGTTGTAGAGGTCAACAATCACATTGTAGGAAAAAGGGTAGTTCGACCAGCTTTCAAGAAACATCTTCATTGAGTGAGGAAACACCCAGTTCGAGGACAACAAGGATAGGAAAAAGGACCACACTTCCTTGGAAAATTGGCAATGAAAGAAAAGATGCATAATTGACTCCTCTTCCTTCTTGTAAAGGGAGCTTCTATTAACCAATTGGAATCCCCTCCTAACGAGGTTGTCAATAGTTAGAATTTTTCCATGAGTAGCAGACCACCAAAAATAGTTAATTTTAGGAACGAAGTTCTTTAACAACACCTTATCCCAAAAATGATCAGTGGTGACATCCCTAGGCTTCTCGAGTTCCTCATAAGCCTTTTTAACTGAGAAATAGCCTGAAGAGCTACCTTTCCAAAGTCATTCATCTTCCCTTTCTCTATCAAACCACTTAGCCTCCCCAATAAGGTTGTGTAGCCTTAAAAGAGCCGGATCCCAATTGACTTGTCTCTGGCCTCTCAGATTATCCCTCCTTAATAGTAATTTGAACTCCTTCCAATTTGGGTCCTCCTTCTCCCAATTGATATAGTCAATTTTTTTTCCATAAATCCTGGTTAATCTTTGTTTGAGAGGATTGAGATCATCTATTGATGACAAGGTAGAAGTTTTAATCCAAGGGTCCTTCCAAAAGTTAGTATTCATACCATTCCCAATTCTCTTTCTAACCCCTTGCTTCAACACATTTTCTAGCTTCACAAGATGATTCCATAAGGTTGAACCACTAGGTAGGTCGAGCATAGAGAGGAAACAACCAGGGTTCCTATTCCTCAAGTACTTGGCTTGGAATAATTTAACCTAGTCTTTTGAGCCTTCTAGAAGATTCCATCCAATTTTAGCAGCGAGGGATTTGTTTAGCAAGGAAATTCTTCTTATTCCCAAGCCCCCTCTCCTTTTAGGAGTACACATTGTTTCCTAACTGACCAGGGATAGTCTATTTTTTTCTTCAGTGCCTGACCACAAAAATATTCTCTAAATTTGTTCTATCTTTTCCCCTATAAAGAAAGAATTTTGAATAGAGATAGGTAATAAACCAGAGTATTCTGAAGAGAGGCCTTTAGCAATTGGGTCTTACCAGCCAAGCTAAGCAGTTTCCCCTTCTATCCAACCAACTTATTTTGCACTCTCTCAATCAGCTGATTCCATTAGTTATTTTCCAATTTCTTGGAAATCAAGGGAAGACCAAGGTATGCATTAGGTAAGTCTGCTTCCTAACATCCCAGAATTTTCACCACTCTGTCCTTTATTTATTAATTTATGTTGAAGAAGTCTATCTTGCTTTTTTCATAGTTTATGCATTGGCCAAAAAAACATCATACTCATTGAGGACCTGTTTCCAAATACTAGCGTCCCCCACCAAGGCTTCCCCAAACATAAGAGTTTCATCAAAAAATTGTTGATGGGAATCTGACATGAGAGACGAGGCCACTTTAACCCCTTAAGAACTATAGAATCCACCAATTTTTGGATGTTCCTCCAAAGTAATTCTGCAATTATAAAAAGGTATGGAGAGAGGGGATCACCTTGTCTAAGACCATGGCCACAAGAGAAAAAAACTTGGGGGACACCATTAACTAAGACATAGCACATAGGAGAGGTAACACAATAAAATATCAATTTGAGGAATCCACCTTCTATCCCAAACTTCCTAAGAACAACAAAAAGAAATGGCCAAGAGAATATTTCAAAGGCCATCCCAATATTATTAGAGTGGTCCATAGAATGGATAATTTCATGGGTGGAGATGACAACATCAAGGATATTTCTTCCCTGGACAAAACCTTTCTGGTTTAGAGCAATCATTTTACCAAGCACCTCTTTAAGCCTAAACACCAAAATTTTAGAGAAGATTGTATAAACTGTGTTACACAGGCTTATAGTTCTATAATATTTCATAGAAGAGGCATCAACATTTTTGGGAATAAGGGAATAAAAAGTGGCATTAATTTGGTTAAGAAGCCTACCCAAACTGAAGAAGTCTCTAGCAACATTGAAGAGGTCATTTTTGACAATTTCCCAGTAGGTTTGGAAAAAGGCAGGAGGAAACCCATCTAGACCTGGAGCTTTAAAAGATCCAAAAGAGAACATAAAATTCTTAAATGCTTCCATAGAAAAAACATTATTCATCATCTTTAAATCAATATCAAAAATAACTTTAGGGATCACCTCAAGAAAATCATCTTGTACTTGATTTACATTACCAGGAGCCATAAGGTGACAAGAGAAGAAGTTAACAGCTTATCGAGCAATCTCTTTTTCCATGGAGACCATGTAGCCATCCTCTTTGATAAGCAATTTGATCTTGTTTCTATTTATGTGCTTCAGTGTGGATTGATGGAAGAATTTGGTGTTCCTATCCCCTTTAGTTAGCCATTGAACACATGACTTTTGCTTCCAGAAAATATTCTCCTTCTTTTTTATCTTAAACCATTGAGATCCAAGGTCTCTTTCCTTAGCACATATCTCCTCATCCACCTGACCATCCTCTATAATGTCCTAAACTTCTTTTAAGTTGTTTCCTAGGATTTTCTTTATCTCAAAGATATTACCAAAGGACACCTTATTCCACCCTTTCACTCTTTGTTTTATTCTTCTTAGTTTTTCCACTAGGAAATACATAGGAGTTCTAGTTATAGGTTCATCCCACCAATGTTTTACAAGATCATAAAAATCAAGGTGGAGACTCCACATTAATTCAAATCTGAAAGGAAAAGGTCCCCTATTAAAATCCACATTTCTTTTAAGCACCAAAGCATTATGGTCAGAGCCTGACCTAGAAAGAGCACAAAGGGAAAGGAATTGGAATATATTCCAATCGGAAAAGATCAAAAAATTATCTAATTTAACTTCGATTAGGTGGTTTTTGCTTCTTCTATTGGACCAAATGAAATTTTTACCTTGGAGAGGGATATCTATTAGACCAGCCTGAGTTGAAAAAGTTAGCAAGCTCCATCATACTATCAAAATAGTCGTCAGCCCTCTAGACTTCTTAGAAGGAAGGAGAGGAGAGTTAAAATATCCTCCAAACAACCAATGGTCATCTTTTTTATGAGAGATGGCATCACTTAGCTATTCCCAAAGAAAAAATCCGTCCCTACTCAAGTTAGGAGCATAGATGTTAATTAAGTTCTAGCTCTCCTGGGAAGCCAAACCTTCAAAGGTAATCATCAGACTGTTCCTGCTAGCAACACATAAGATACCTTTTAGCTTTGAGGGATTCCAAAGAGTAGCTATACCTCCTGAAGCACCTTCAACCTCACTGAAAAAATAATTTGCACCAGGCCAGATACTCAAAATAGCCTTGGCAAAAATCTCTTTCTTCATCTTAGTTTCTTGAAGGAGAACATCCACTTTATTGTCAACAATACAGGTTTTCACTAGGAACTGTTTATACGGGCTATTTAGGCTCCTTATATTCCAAGACATAAACTTCATGGATAACTACTTTACAACACCACCCTCTTCCCCCTGAAGCAATGAAGGTTACTTCTTCTTAGACTTCAATCCAGTGATCAAATCCAGAGTTCTTTGTTTTCGTGCAGCCACATCCCTCACTGTATCTTTAGTTCTTGAGTCCTTTTGGGAAGGTCTACCCACCTTATTCCCCCCCCCAACATTTGGCTTCTTTTTCTTTTTAGGTTTAATAGGTGCTTGAGACTACTCCTCATCTTATTTATCACTAGACTGAGTAGGAAAGCCTAGTAAAGCCAAAGAGTCGCTTAGGTTTCCTACCCCCTTTTGGGAAAGGAAATGAATTTCTTCCAGAGATAAGTGTGTATCCGGACACACATACTCGCCTTCTTCAAGCTCCTCTCCCTCTCCAAAAAATTGCATCTTCGATTGGGGAGCCATCTCTTTTTCCTCCAAACATGGGCCTTCCTTAGGTTCAATCTCAATAGAAACCTCTTCCCCATCTTTCGACATTACCAATTGCAGAAAGCATGGGGCAGGGAGGCCGGAAGTAGGGGTCGCGACCTCAAGGTTCAAGCAGATAGATTCATTAGTTATAAGAGGTTTAGAAACAAACTCCAAGCCTGAAACAGGGTCAACCTTCAGTTGGGGGACAAGCATTGCCTTCACAGGGGAAGCAAAAAGCTAAGCTACATAAGCCATTTCATTAGCAGCGAGTTCCACTAACTGGTTTTTCTCCTTAGCACAAGTACCCTCAACCAGTTTTTGTCCACAAGAGTCAATGAGGTGTCCAAAATTCTTGCACTACTGGTAGAAGAGATGGGAATTTTCATATTCTAGTTGTTGGGACCAGTTTCCAAATTTGGACTTAAGAAGGATTGAGGAAGGTAAAACCATATTCACAACCACATTGACACAAATATGGGTATATACCAGTCTAGATCTTTCCTGAGTGATCTTATCAACAACCAGAAGGCTTCCAAAAGAGTTAGCTATACCTTTTCAAATTCTCATCTCTCAAAACTCCAAAGGAAGGCCTGGGAGGTGAATCTAGGTTGGAGCTCAGGCACCCAGGTCAATTGATGGGTCAAAGCCTAGTTTCCATTTGCAAAGGGATAGAAAGTATTTAAAGCCCAAGTCAAATGCCCAAGGACCTCCTGTTAAAACTTTCAACATATCTTCGTAAACCACAAAAGAGAAAAGGAAAATACCTCTCGACATAACATTTATGGTAAATTTGCCTTTAAGATTCGAAGTGGAAGTAACCCATTGACGAACCGGTTCAATATTTGGCTTATATGCTAGGAACTTTCCAACTAGCACGAGTTTGAGATTATCCATTGCCTTTAGCATCAAATGTTTTGGGACATCTACTTCCCAGCCTATCACTAAGTAGGAAGGAGATTCCAAATATATTTTACCCAAGGTTGGTGAGTTAGAACCCACCAGTTTGTCCACGTAGGAGACCGGTTCTTCCATAGAGAAGAAGGAGTCAAGCCCAAAATAAGGGGAAGTGGGTGACTTTCTTGAAATTCCGGCCAATACTTTCCTAAGGGACAAAATGGAAGTACGAGGAGGGGACGTCATGTGGGGAACAACAAAGCTGGTCATTACCACAACAGGCACAATGCTAGGCAAGAGGACAAAAGTGGCCTTTTTAAAACATGTAAATGTATGACTCATAATATAAGTAGTAAATAAAACTATATTTTAAAATAACTTTTTGTGGAAAGATGGATATGATGTTGAAGTTTGTTCATAATAATTTTTAATAATTTTTTAGTGTTTTTAATTTAATTTTTTAATAGGATTAAAATACTCTTAAAAATTCCTCGTGTATGAACCACATACTTTGACATAAAGTATTTGTAACATTATTTTTTCATTGTGCAGAGAATATGTCTAGATTGGTCAAACATTAAAAAAAACTTCAAAAGTTACTCAAAATAGTAATATATGTCATTTCAACTTTATGAGATTTTTTGTTTAGAAATTAATTAATAAATAGAAAATATGTTCAACACTACAAAAAATTATATATTTAAAAATTAAACATTTTTATTTATAATGAGCTTTAATCTCATCATTTTTTTCTCAAAAAAATTATCATTTATATTGCTAAATTTAGTTCATACTATTTCTACTACCATGACATTGTACTTGCAAGACTAAGGCTAAAGGTTGGGTTTCCAATTATATTCCAAACCTAAAATAAAGTAAATGTGTGGGTGTAAAATTTAAAATTTTGTGAAACATATATCCACTTTGAAATGTATATTATTTTAAAAAAAACTTAGATATTGTTTCTATTTTCTTCTTCCAAGCCATGTTTTGTTGTTGAAACAAAAACAGAAAGAAATAAGGTTGGTGGGTCGAAAAAAAAGAAAGAATTGGAATGGATATCCATTCCTAAATGGATAATTGTTATGAATAGATATCCATTACTAATATAACTCTAAACCTGAATGAATATTTATTCTTAATAAATATCTATTATTTTGAAAAGGATATAAAAATGGATATCTAATCCTTCTAAAAATAAATCCCTACTTTTTTCTACTAAAAGTGGACCCAAACACTTATATAACCCATTTAAAATGTGTTCATTCAAATCTAAATAGTAAAGATATTAAAGAAACTTACAACTCCTTTATCATTTTAAAACTTTTTATCTTTCACGTGAAATTGTTATTGTGTTGTCAAACTTTAGTAGATGTGACAATTGTAATAATAGTTCCTATTGAATAAACATTGGCAATTATGAAAATTTTGACAATTTTTGTGTTAAGGATGAATTTGTATACTCTACATATTTTTAAAATGTCTTATTGATATAGATTGTATTAGTCAAATTCAATATGCAATCATATCTCCTTAATAATATATGCATCTTTTCTTGGTTGTACTTTATATACATTGTATTAGTCAAAATAAATATGCAATCATATCTCCTCAATAATATGTGCACCTTTTCTTGGTTGCACTTTATATTGATGGTGTTTCATAAATAGATCCAATATATCTAAAGTAATAGTAGTTTCTTTTATTACATCAATCATATCATCGCATAATATTTATTTATTTTGCTTCTAATCAATTGTTGTTTTATATATTTAAAATCTCTTTCAAACACTTGTCACGATTTCATTTATAATTATTAGATTGTCCCAAGTGATTTATGATCTACATTTAATTATTGAGATAATCTAATGCATGGTGATGTGTACAAATATAGCATGATAAACAAATCATATTAATGTTGTATGTTTTTAAAATAATATATAGAGGAAGGAAACTAAGATCTTACCTATTTTTTTAATTTGACTTTTCTAGTTCATTTGTTTCAAGATTTCTCATTATTCCATAAAAAATGAGTTGTTATCACAAATTATCAATAGTGGATAAAATACAACATGAATTTAAAAATGTGTAGTAAATTTTGATTGGTAAAAATAATATTTGAAGTTAATTGTAATCTATTTGTTACTAGTGTATGTTACTTGCACAATATATGTTATGGCGTTATCAAGCATATGTCTCCATACATTATATGAAATTGTCTTTCTTATGTTGATATTCATTTTGTATTTGAGTTTTCAAGTAGAAAAGAAATAGTATCATCATAATTCTAATATGTATCTATTATGTAGATTTAAAATTTATTCTTATTCATGTTTAACAAGAAATTATTTATTAATTTTAATTGATTTTTCCTTTTTATGTAGGTTTTTCTATTGTAATATAGGAATCCATTATTGAGGCGTGATGTTTGTATATAGATATGCTAGTTTTTTTCTTGACATTATTTCATTCATTAGTTATTGAATTTAATTTACATTACATCAATCTTGCCAATAATTCTATATGCTTTAAATATTTCATCCACACTATTGACCAATTTATCTTCCATTTCATAGTTCGCAACAAACAACTTAAATAACACATCTAGTTTAAGTATACTTTTTAAATGTACAATATTTTCATGAAAAATTACATTGTCATAATTTTCTCCAACATCTAGAAATAATGATATTTTTTAATATTTATGTAAAGTTACAATTTTATTGGAATACAAAATATATGAATATTGGATCCCTTAGATTAGATCACTTATACTTTTTGTTTATGTAATTATATATCTATATATTTAAGAGTTACTTCACATAATATTTAAAATTTAAATAAATGTTCCATCTTTTTCATACACAATTGTTTATAATTGATAATATTGTAAGTTAGTTGTATGTAACTATTTATTTGTCAATGTATAAATATTTTTAAATATTAGACTAATTTGTTTAGGTTGTGCCTCATATACTGCGTAACATCATATCAATATTTTCAAAATATGTAGTTAGAATTTGTTGCATGTTGTGTATTATTTTATAAATAAAAATATAATTAAATTTGTTTTCAATCAAGGAATCTTGATCTATGAGAAAAACTTGTAATTGTTGGTAATTCTTTTGTAATAAATCTTTTATTATTATTAAGTGGAATCCAAATTTATTGAAAGATATTAGTAATGTGGAATGAATTATTATTCAACCTAAATTGTATGTTGTTTTTTGTGTGTTTGTCATTGTCAATTCTTTTGTCTTCAATGGACCATAAGAAATATTTTGAGTTGTAAATATATATTTGTATTTGAAAGATCCTATTTTCTATTAAATTTTTCCCTATTTCTAATCAATCAAGGTGATCCCATAATAGTGTGTTCCACTTTATGATCTATGTGGGACATTGAAATTAATATTTTTAACTATATTTTTATGTTTTATCACTTATAACAAGCAAATAATTAATAATTTTAAGTTGACTTGAACTAGAGATTTTTTTAGATTTTTGTGTTTAGATTATATACATATATAATTAAAAAAAATTATTTGTGTCAATTTAAGGTATTTTTAATGGAAGAAATTTATTTCATAACATATAAATTTTATTAGAAATAAAATAAATTCATATTTTTGTAAAAATAGATAACTAACACTAATACCTAGTGTGTGTAAATGTTGCATTATTATTAATTTAAAGGGGTTTTACTCCATAATTCTTTTGTATATATGTTTTTTTTTTAAATCAAAATAAGAACATCGATAAGGAGTGCATATATATTTTTCAATTTTAAAAAACAATTTGCATCAAACATACACCCTTGTGTTTGGTAAAGACATATGTCCAGTTTAAAATTAAAAAAAAACCATAATTAAATAAATTATATTACAAATTATACGTTTTGAAAATCTTACTCTAAAGCCTATAATGTCACAAAGTTTCGTATCAAGATGATTCCATTTGATGGTTCAGCCCTTAATTCAAAAAAAAAACTTTGAAAAATATGTGAGAAACAATGGGATGAAATCCTTAAGATCTTCAACTAAACACACATGTGAAAGAAGATACATTTTAAAAATTTGAATGAAGGTAGAAAATTCATTCAAAGATTCCTTCTATGAAGGATTTTGAAAATGAAACAATAAACATTAAAAAAAGGTCTTCTTTCAAACTCCACCTATATTTGAAGGTTACAAAACATTCAATAGTTAAAAAAATACATTAATTTAAAGATGTTTTACAAATTTTGACAATTTGGGATAATTTTTTCCCAAGTCAAAATTGCAACACATTATTGTGAGATCATCCACTGTTTAGAAATGAACTTGTATAATGACATTTTATATTCATGTGTTTTACATTCTTGTGTCTTTCAAAATAGCTTATTGTTATTTTTTTGATATTCTTTTGATCTTGTGATATTCTATATTATCTATAATATTTAAGGATTTTTTTTGACTTGAAATCCAATATTTTTTTCTTTTACTTTTACTTACAATAATTATAAGTTAGTTTTCAATTCATGTGTATCACATGTTTTTTGTTTCTCTTCAATTAATTCAAAAATGGAGGTTTCATGAGCTTCAACTTCTTAAATTATATTTTCAAAATCACCCCATGTATCAATATCTTCTCATATTCAATTTTATTTGTAAATTTTCACAAAAATCATGTGCATCTAAAAATATTATAAATTCATGTTTCAATGTTTCTACATAGCATTAAAAATGAATATATAGCCATAGTTTCATAATCCATACGATTTTGTATTTAATAAATCTATTTTTGTTTAATTTTATTATTCTAATATTTGCTTTTTATTTTATCAAATTTAGAAACAAATTAAAAAGACAAGTGTAACTAATTTTCTCTAGGAACCCCACATAATAGTCAATCAATACAAATTACTTTTTTTAATCACCATGTTCTTGTTTTAACAAGAACACTGATTTTTTGTATTAAATATAGTAAGAGTGAAAAAATACAGAGTGTTCTAGTGCAGTACTACTGCACTTTCCATTCCCCTTACATTACTGTTAGTGCCATATGTGAAGCTAGTACTCTTTTACATAGTTATCCACTATCAGTTTTTTACATTTCCATTAGCATATTTACAACATATACACAAAAGAACTAGTATCTTGGATCTAAGACATCATATATTTTATCAGATATATACATACAACATTGTATTTAAAAGTCACAATTGTCATAAACCAACCATAGTGTCTCTTCAAGAGGTTCATCCTTCATTTTGGGCTAGATACCTTATCCCCAAAAGTGCTTCAACTGCCTCTAGCTCCTCCTTGGTGAAGTCTTCAACCCTGAGAAGTGGTGGAAGGTCTTCTTTCTGTGCATCTCTAGCCACTTTATCATTAGAGTCCTTTTGAAAGACTTCCAAAGCTTTGAGGAAAATATTTGAACTTGGCTGCCCCACCTACCATGTGTGCCCAAACCTAACTTCCTGAAGGTTGATTTGTAGTGTACCTTCTTCTAGCAACTTAAGAAATTTGAACTTGGATACCTTCACTGTCATTGTGACCTACAAAGCAATATTGTACCAGGTGAGTCTTTTCATAGACTCAATAAGTGCCCTTTGTGTCCCATCAAACCTTTCACCATTCCTTGCTTTCCAAATTCACCACAAGATTTTAGTAGATACACAAGACCAAAACAAAATTTCCTCTTTCCCAAATTTATTATTTTTAAATAATTTTTTTTGTCCACTCTAGGTTTACAGTTTCCATCCAATATATCTTGATTATGACAAAAAAATATTCTAAATCTCCTTTGCATATATACAATCAATGAATATGTGTTGTATTGTTTCTAGCACCTTAAAAATCTTGCATATGTCAATGTCATCATCATTAGTTTTATATGGCAACTTGTGTAAAATCAAGAGCCATTTGAAGCATGCCTTCTTGGGCTCAATTGTTCAAAAGAACATTTGTCCAATCACTTTTGTCAATGTTGGTATTCCAAACCTTGTTCAGGTGGCTATGAGTCTCTTCTTGTTTAGTGAGTGTATTGTATATTAGTTTGGAAGTGATTTTATTAATACTGGTTCCATTAGTCCATTTGAAGTCCTTGTATTGCTTTTCATTCTATTTACAGACTATTGGCATGCTTATTTCCTTGCATTCTTCTTTTAAAATTGTGTATGTTCTCTAATGATAATTAGGTATATTAAACTCATATTTTAGTTTATTCCACTCCTCTAGAGAAGAACACCAATTTAAAATGAATGTACACTTATTGGTTCCATATTTTTTTATAAACATAATTTTTTTCAAAATGGAATTCAATAGCAAGGAAAGTACCATGTATAAAGAAAGTTAAGATGCTATTTTTTTGAGGTTATGTAATTTAAATTTCAAGAGTGTACATCATTTGGATAGCCTCAATCTTATTGATTCTAGGTTCTTTATGTATTCTCTTGAAATAGTTAGTCACATGATTGTCAATTTTTATCATGTATTAGGTCTACTATATTACTCCAATATATGCATTAAGCATAAATTGAGAATAATTAAATTGTATGCAATAAAAAAATCAAAATTATGTATAATATTACAAAATTTCATGTCATGACAACTCTATTTGATGGTTCAAACCCTACTTCAAAATTAAAAAATCTCTAAAATCTCTATGAGAAATAATGGTACATCAACCTTAAGACCTTCAAATGAAGGTGCCTACAAAGGAAGGAATATTTTACACCTTTGAATGAAAGTAGGAACTTCATTTGAAGATCCTTTCTATTAAGGATTTTGAAAGTGAAAAATTAAAAAAAAGGCCTTCCTTCAAACTCCACCTTTATTTGAAGTTCATGAAATATTTGACAATTGAAATATCTATATTTGAAGATATTTTATTATTTTTTGCATCTTGAGATCATTTTATTCCAACCCATAATTGTAACACACTACTATGTGATCACCACCAATTAAAAATGGAATTATATAATTATAATTTTATATTCATGTGGCTTTTCATTTTTATTTATTTCAGAATAACTTGTTGTTATCTATTTAACTCTCTTTTGATCTTGTGGTATTTTGAATCATAGAAGATTTAAAGATTTTTTTTGTAACTAAGAACCTAACATTTTATCTTTTATTTTATAATTACAAATCAATTTCCAATTCATATTTCTCATATTTTTATTTTTTATTTCTTTTAAATTAGTTCATAAATGAAAGTTTCACGAACTTATTAAATTATATTTTCAAGATCATCCCATGTATAATGAAGTTGTATATCTATTTATGTTCATTTTTATTTGTAATATTTTTTAAAAAATATGTCATAAAAAATGTTGCAAAAATCCATGTTCTAATGTTTCTACATAGTAGTAAAAAGGAATATATGACATTAATTTCATAATCCACATGATTTTTTTATTTAACAATTTTAATTATATTTGGTTTTATTGTTTTTCTATTTGTTTTCTCTAGGCACTCCACATAATATTCAATGATTGATTAATGTAATACATTTTTTAATCACCATGCTCTTGTTTTAGAAAGCATGTATATTTAAAAATGAATGATCATGTATGGATTCAATATGTGATTATAAACATACATTTTTTCAAAATTGATTCAATGGAAAGGAAAGTACCATGTACATTTGTTTGAGGTTAAGTAATTTATATTTCAAGATTGTACATCATTTAGATAGTATTAATCTTACTCATTCTAGGTTCTTTGTGTATTCTCTTGAAAGAATTAGCCATATTTTTTTCAACTTTGATCATGTATTAGGTCTAATACATTGCACTGATAAATGCAATGAGCATAAATTGAACAGTTGTAATTACATGCAATCATCATGAAATTTCTTTAGAAAATTATTGTTCCAGATGTTTGTAGTTTCTCTTTCATAAATAATGGTTATTTTTTTTATGTTGAAGGTATTACAAATAGTATGCAACTTTATCTAAGTTATTTATATTTGTTTCATGTAGTCAATCATTAAAATTAGTGGATCAATCATGTGGTTATTATTTCACAATTTAAAAAAATTCAATGGCATTGGCTATTAATTTTTTATTAGTTATAATTGGTGCAAGTATTGTTCTCCTTCTCATTAGAGGCATTAGAAAATTGAATCTATATTTAAAAAATATATATTTTTGGTAAATTTTTGTATATAATGTATTTGTAGTTTCACAAGATTATTTGGAATTAATTTGATGTTACAAAAAATATATGTATCTACAAAGTCTACAATTTTACTAGAACCTTATACAATAACATGTGTAACCCAAAGCATGGTCATATTGATTTCCTCTATTTTAAAATTTTGAAACAAATAAATTGTAATTTTGTAATGCCCCTCCATGAAACCCTAGAGGACAACACATCTAAGCAACAATAACAAAACATTTTTTTTTTTAAAGAATAACAAGAAATGTAAATCGTAACTAAACATAGCATATAAGCTAAGCTATGTTCTCTAAGGTTCCATGGAATCATTAATAGAAAAAAATATTACCAAGATCTAAACATACATTACCATATTATGACATCAGATAAGTAACCATCAAAGATCATTTATAAAGAACTAGAAATACATATACAAGTTCCCTTCCATGAGGGTACATCATTACATTGTTACAAGCTTACATTAATGCTTCCATAAATACAATGAGAAGAATACATCAAAATTATATTACATGGTGCAAGTGATATACAAATCTCTAGTACAAATACAAAGAAATTGTCTTCCCGAACTCGAATTTGTTACACGGGGTTCATCCTTCTCACACACGAACGACAAAAAGGGAAACCCAATCGAGGAAAAAACACAAACCTCCTGACCATGTGGAACCCTAAGGTCCACCCCTCGTGCTAGGAGATAACAATAAGGTCCCACAACCAGTACACAGTCACAAAGACAGAAGGATAACATAACAAGGCTAAACATGACTCCAACACAACGCATAACAACATGAACATCACATAACACAAACATTGCTTCTAGAGGCATTCACACAATAGAAGGGGAAACACAAATAGAGAATTCTAGATTGCAAGAAGAGTTTCATCGCATAGATTGATATGGGTTATCCATGTAGATCTTCCTAGGCCTCAACCCCCATCTTAGGTTACCCTATTGACCTCTCCCGATCCCTGGCCCCCATACAAACTCATGCGGAATCAACATACCTTTCATGATGATAAGGTAGTTGATCTTGCCATTCAAGGCCTTCCCATCTCATCTCAATCCTAAATGAGCACTTGAGCCATGAGTGAGGCTTACCATTATCTTAATTAATGTGAAATCTACCCAACCCCATAACTCATTTTAGGTTATCACTATATTAAGAAACTCTCGAATGGTGTTGGGGATATGAGATGGGTCTGTCATCATAGAACGAACGTCTAAGACAACAGTGCCTTAGTGATTTTCATTTCTTCAAATCACATCAAAGACACAAACTATGCCATAAAGTAGAAATAGGCACAGTGGATCCCCCATTGATCTTTCTGAGAAAAGTAAATGCATAACTTATAACAGATTCAACACAAGCATAGATTCAAGAAACTGAATCAGATAACCATGAAAGAAAAACATGTGGATACACAGATTTAGGTGGGGAAAACCTTTTCAGGTGAAAAACCCCACCCTCCAAAACACTTAGCTCAAATTGTATTATTCAGCAACAAACAGTTACAATACAATCTCAGAGCTATGCTCTTCAGAAGATTACATCTTGTCCATCTGGAGAAAGCAGGCAACACAATATTTAGAACCTTCACACAGTTACAATGTCTTCAAATGACATACTATATAGATTCCCTTCAGCTCCTCAATCGACTGTCACAGCCAGCCTCTAGGCATCTTAGGTTCACATCTTTGTTGATATGAGAGTCTAAGTGTTCAAAGTTATTTTGCAATATGCAAAACTTCTTGAACACTCTCAACCTCTCTATCTTCGCTCATCATCATTTATTGTGCACACGAGATTAATTTATAATCTCTTACCGTGTGCCTACCTGTTCTTCCTATTCAAGCAATCAACGGTCATCAGGATATTTAATTATCCCACCTACAAGCTTCCATCACTCTCTCATAACGTGCACTATCTTCTACAAACATCAAGCCACCCAACATTAAAATAATGTAGCCTATTGCAATCAAAAAATAATCTTTCAGCCAATCAGATCTAAAAGATCTTTCCACTTGTCACTTTCACATTCGCTCACTGCTTTGACCTCTGGTCAAACTTAGTCAAGCTCGGTCAGCCGAGCTCTGAGCTCATCCCTGTCTTCCACTGCGCTACCACTTCGAGTCCAAACATCCACTGCGGTATGGTGGTGAGCCAGCTTGGTCTACCCTTAGCCTCCAACCATGCTACCACTGGGCTTGGATTTTTCGACCATGCTATGGTGGTGAATGCTAGGAAGACTACCACGGTCACACCCACGCTACCGCGGAGGCTGCCAGGCCACCCCGTAGTAGGGCGGTGACCGCCCTGGCAGACCGCCAGTGGTCATACCGCTGCCACTGGGGTGAGGCAGATCACCGCCCACGATGGGGCGGTAACCACTAGGCTTCACCACAGATGGCATATTGTGGCCATCGTGGTCTCTCTTAGCACCGCTCGCGGTAGGGTGGTAACCATCACCAGACTACCACCCTTCAAATGCCAGCAGTATATCGCACCCACCGCAGCTTAAAGAATGAGCCTCCGTGGTAGGGTGGTAATTGTAAAACCTGACCGCTGCTGCTACCGCGCCACCGTGCCACCAATGAGCAACCTCCACAATAAGGAGGTAAGATATCACTTCGCCATCGTGCCACTCACCGTGCTACCGTGCCACCTCCGAGGGAACCCTGTGGTATGGCGGTAACCACAATGCCGACTGTCACCGCTCATCGTGCCACCGCCAGTCCAGAAGAAGACTACCGCGGTAGGGAGGTAACACTGCCCAACCACCAGACCAAGCAAGGTGGCCCGCAGTAAAGCGATAAACCGCTCAACCGTGCCACCAAGGTAAGCTTGCAGTGGTATGGCGGTAAAGGCCAGAAACATGAAGAAATTGCCCAAGTCTTCAAGGGAAACTAGAATGTTGAGGCATAAATTTCCCAACAATCTCCCACTTGACGAAGACATATTGGCTTCCTCCAAAACATGAACAAGGACCACCACCATGCTTTGATGCTCCAACCAAGACACCTGCAACAACGTTCGATAAATGTCCACCATCTCAAACAACAACTCCAAACATCCAACATAGGAAGAAAAGTAACAAGCCAAGGCGTACATGCACTAGTCTCTAGAACACAAGCATCATATCCTTCAAGAAGAAAAGGCACCATAGTAGCAACAATGAAGCACAACACAAACACAAAATGAGAAACCATTCTCTAGAACAAGATAAACCATCAACTAGAAAAGCAACCATAAAACTGACTGCCCTCATCCAACTAACCAAACCCACACGGCTGAAAACCAGTACCCACAGCTCGTGTTAATTCATCCAACCACCCATACCTCTTGATATGAACATCAGTGAACTCATGCCATCACACAACCAACCTATCAAGAATAAATACAAGCACCATTTGTCAACTAGTCAAACAACCAAACACGTCTAGGTACTCCCACTACAAAGGTATTATCCAGATGAATGCAAACAAAGCACCATCACACGTGATTCAGGTATACCAAGTCCACCAAACTCTACTCATAGACAAGAGTAACCATGTAGTTACAAGGAACACCCACACTGATATGCACAACCTACAACCACCTGCTGCAAGAAACATTTCTCTCAACAGTCTTCCACAGTTCTTCCAAGGTCCTCATATCTGACTAAAGAAGGAGGCACAAGAACCTTCGTGTCATCACCCAAGTGACAACACATGACCACAAACAAGTGACCAACATGGCTCCACATAGACATCCCACATCTAAAGTCAAGAACATTCAGGAAGAGAAAACCAGAATAGAGAGAAACAACAAATTATAACATGTAGCATCCTCCTACATACACTTCTAAATGCCAGCTGTGTCAAGAAATATATTCTTCCAAAAGAACTTCACTGTTGAGTAGACTAGGAAGAAAAAGATGCTCCTCCAAGATATACAAGCCACCATGACTTACCCAAGAGCACTCTCCTCCATGGTCTCTGTTGAACTCGCATTCAACTAAGGTGTAGGCTACTCAGACTTTCAATTGTAACCAGTAACATTCTTAAAAGAATTCCAGACTCACCTTATTCTTCATGCATCCATGAGCACCAACAACCTGTCATCTCATGCTAACTCCAATCTGCATTACAACACTTAACATGAAGTCCTCAAGCATATGACTAGAGTACTCAAAACATAAAGAAACCCTAGACCATTGTCAAAGCTCCAAACTAGCTAAACCAGGAGCTTATCATGACACCATTATCTTACACATCCCCCTTAGGAGATACCGTGCTTCAAGTGAACTATCCATGGTCTCAAGAGCAAAGCAACATGCCAAAAATCTAATGCACACGCAAGAGTACACATGACATCAAGCAAACAAACTCTAAACCAACATCACCTATCAAGTACCACCAACATCTCAGCCAAAGACTACCAATGTCCTCCATGGCTCCAAGATGTTGCACATCTTCAAATAGTGACCATGTAGATACAAAAGAACTCTTCTGTAGCAACGGGATCTAAGAGTCCCACCAGAAGCATCTGCAACACCAAAGAAGATCATTCATCACCAATGATGAATCCACTCTTATTGCTAAATCTCCCATTGAATCGTGACACCGAACTTTCCAAGCATCATGACCGATCACTTGCTGATCCAAACAACCTCCAGGTACAACTGACAACATGTCCACTGGACAACAATGCCGAACAACACCAAGATCACCAGATCACGTAGTCCACACCATCACTGTCAAAGAAGCTTACACTAGCCAATGTATCAAGCTCTTCATGAAATCATGATTCACATGCTACAGGTCCCCATAGATGACTATTCAGGTACTCAAATTCCATCCAACCTCTCATCTCAAAACAACCACACCAATGCACAAGTGACCATAGACAAGGTCAGCTAACAGATCTACACCACCACAAAAGAAATCTCGTGGATATTGACAGTCCACTTCCAAGTTTTCTCACAACATCCATGTAGGTAAAGATAGCCCACAACATTGCACAACTCATAGATCCACTTCAATGAAGCTTGAAAATCTATCATCACACTGGAAATTGCAAAATGTAGATCATCAAAGAGAACAACCAAAGCAAACAAACATGACTCAAACACTAGATCAACAATAGATCTGATTTTCCAATCACGTCCACAACTCAAGCACCATAGTCTAGGAAAACAGCAAAGCAAATGCCACAAGAATGCTGAATGAAAAAAACATACCAACATTCCCACGCAGAGAAGACATCACACCTCCTCAAAACATGTCGAACTACAACTATCTCATCCAGTCACACCCCAGAAGCAAGGGTCTAGAAAAATAGTTGAACAACAGCTCCACAAACCACAAGTTTTCCTTGATCATGTAAAACCTACAAAACCACAGTGTTTATAAAACACCCATGCACGTCCATATTCACTGATCATTTGGAAGACTTAGGAGTCTGTACACAACCATCATGGTTAACTAGAACAATGAAAAATATGAATATGCATCATAAAATTTTTAGGAAAATTTACAAAAAACTTTCAGAGCCAAAGACATGAAACTGAAACATGCTAGTGCAAGATATAGGTAAGTAGGAACAACAAGTTCATTTTAGACTAGTTTCAAAACCACAACCATGCACAAGCATACAAGAGAGCCAGGCTATACAAAAGTTAAAGGTCACCCAGATCAACTTCATAGCCTTCATGCAATCATAGCAATAGGGAAACCGCCTTCAATGCTACGTTAGAACACCCAACACAAGCACAATACTCCATGGCTAAACAACAACACAAGCAACTCCAGACCGCCAGGGAGCCTATCGCATGAACACCTAGTATGAACCACGCTCTGCTGCAACACAACCATAAGCATACCTCACACCCCTTGCATCAGGATCATTTGTTGCCAACCCAGAGCTTTAGACCATATTGCCACAATATGATCAACTCTAGTCTTCTCTCACATCTTCCAAGCTGCGTGTTGAATGAAAGAAGCAGGAACTTCCACCCATCGAAGGATCAAACAACAATAGATTCCTCCAGATTTCCTCAAGCTTGCCAGGCTAATAAATCTTCACAGGAGAAATGCCCAGAACTTCAGTAACCAAGAGAAGGCTTTGACACCAATTGCTGGTATCATCAAGCCTTAACCTCCCTTAACTAGCTCTGATACCACTTGTTGGGGATACGAGATGGGTCTGTCATCATAGAACGGACGTCTAAGACAATAGTGCCTTAGTGATTTTCATTTCTTCAAATCACATCAAAGACACAAACTATGCCATAAATTAGAAATAGGCATAGTGGATCCCCCATTGATCTTTATGAGAAAAGTAAATGCATAACTTATAACAGATTCAACACAAGCATAGATTCAAGAAACTGAATCAAACAACCATGAAAGACAAACATGTGGACACACAAATTTATGTGGGGAAAACCTTTTCAAGTAAAAAACTCCACCCTCCAAAACACTCAGCTCAAATTGTATTATTCAGCAACAAATAGTTACAATAAAATCTCAGAGCTATGCTCTTCAGAAGATTACATCTTGTCCATCTAGAGAAAGAAGGCAACACAATATTCAGAACCTTCACACAATTACAATGTCTTCAAATGATATATTATGTAGATTCCCTTAAGCTCCTCAGTTGACTGTCATAGCCAACCTCACAGCCAACCTAGCCTCTAGGCATCTCAGGTTCACATATTTCCTGATCTGAGAGTCTAAGTGTTCACGATTATTCTACAATATGCAAAACCGCTTGAACACTGTCAGCCTCTATATCTTCACTCATCATCATTTATCGTGCACATGAGACTAATTTATAATCTCTTACCATGTGCCTACCTGTTCTGCCTATTCAAGCAATCAACGGTCATCAAGATATTTAATTATCCCACCTACAAGCTTCCATCACTCTCTGATAACATGCACCGTCTTTTGCAGACATCGAGCTGCCCAGCATTAAAATAATGCAGCCTATCACAATCAAAATATAATCTTTTGGCCAATCAGATCTTAAAGATCTTACCACGTGTTGCTTTCACATTTGTTCGCTACTTTGACCTTTGGTCAAACTCGGTCAAGCTCGGTCGACCGAGCTCTGAGCTCATCCCTGTCTTCCACCACGCTATCGCTCCAATTCCAAACATCCACTATTGTATGGCACTGAGATAGCTCAGTCTGCCCTCGGCCTCCAACCATGCTACCATTGGGCTTGGCTTTTCCCACCACGGTATGGCGGTGACTGCTAATCAGACCGCCACAGTCACACCTGCGCTACCATAGAGGCCGTCAGGCCACCCCACGGTAGGGCGGTGACCGCCCTGGCAGACCGCCAGCGGTCATACAGCTGCCACCGTGGTGAGGTAGATCACCACCCGCAGTGGGGCGGTAACCGCCAGGCTTCACCACATATGACATACTGTAGCCACTATGGTCTCTCTGAGCACCGCCCGTGGTAGGGCGGTTACTGTCACCAGACTGCCACCCTTCAACCGCCAGTGGTATATTGCGCCCATTGCAGCTTAGAGAATAAGCCTTTGAGATGGGGTAGTAACCGCCAAACCTGACTGTGATTGCTACCGCGCCACCAATGAGCAACCTCCATGGTAAGTACGTAAGACATTGCTTTACCACCGTGCCGCTCACTGTGCTACCGCGTCACCTCCGAGGGAACCCTGCGGTATGGTGGTAACTGCCACACCGACTGTCGCTGCTCACCACGCCACTGCCAATCCAGAAGAAGACCACCGCGGTAGGCCAGTAACACCACCCAATCGTTAGACCAAGCAAGGTGGCCCGCGGTAAAGCGGTAAACCGCTCAACCGTGCCACCAAGGTAAGCTTGTAGCGGTATGGTGGTAAAGGCCAAAAACATGAAGAAATCACCCAAGTCTTCAAGGGAAACTAGAATGTTGAGGCATAAATTTCCCAAGAAATGGGTTACCCTAGACACCGCTTTGGGTTCTGACCCCCATTGAGAGCCACTCCCCTTAGTTGCAACTAGTAAACCCAATACATCAAATGGGGTAAAATCATCTTGCACAAATTACAAAACCAGATGAATACACACATAGAGTGAGGCATGAACCATCTCGCACACAAATCCCAATCATATAGTGAATAAGTTGTGCAAGGCTAAATACCCTCTTGTACACATCTCAAGTATATAAATAACTATTTTCAAAATAAAATATTCATGAATCCAACACTCAAGCTAATTCCCCTAATCCTCTGGAAGTCTCCAATAACAACTTTACATAAAAGACTTCAACTCTTGAACAAAACAACAATACACCATATAAGCAAACAAATTCAATACTGTAATTACAAAATACAAGGTGGATTGACTTCTTGTGCATTAAGTAATTGTAAGAGAAGCCATTGCTCATAATTAACAAGGAAAGTAATCTAATTATCTCATTTATCATTCCTCTAATTACTTAAATGTAAATCAATCAATCTTCACTTATATAATCTCCAATTTGCTTACTATATTATCAATTATTATAAAACATAAATAATCTTTTTCCTAATATCAAAATTTATATACAAACATATATATGTATATATATATAAATATAAATATTTATATAAATATATAAATATATAATTTGTAACAAAATGAGTGAAAAATGTGCGAAGCGGCGAAAACCAGCATGGTGGCAAAGTCTTGCGAGGTGGAGCAGACGAAAGTCTGTGAACCGGAGAGGGGTGTTGAACAACAAAGTGGGGAACAGAAGCCGAGGAAGGAGGAGAAGCAAAGGCATGAAACACCAGAGGCGAGCATTAGTCAGCAATGGAAATCGGCATCAGAAAAGGAGGCAAGAAGCAAGGAGAAATGGAGCAAAGAATTAGATCGTACAATACCCTTTGAAGAATTCAGGGAAAAAATTAATAAGGGTTGGACGACATATGGAAGGACGGATTGGGACTCTGGACTAGAAGCGCATAGGCCTCAATGGGTGATGGAGAATGGTATCTGGGTGGATAAATTCCATCGTTACTATCAACACTGGTATCAGATAGAAGCGGATCAGAAGTGAAGGAGAAAAGGGGCTCGGCAGGCCCAAGGGCCTCCATGGGTGAGACCTAATCACTTTGCAAATGGAATATGGGAAGGAAATCGGGATTTCAACAGTAGGGGGAGGTGAAATTCCACAAAATCAAAAGGGTGGTTCAGGGAAAAGGAAGGAGTAAAAAGAGACTTGACCAAAAACTGGCGCCAAGCAATCCCGAATAAAGCATCATTGTCCAAGACAACCAAGGGTACTGCATCAGATAACCCAGACATAGTAAACAAAGGTAAGCCCACACCAACTTCTATACCCTTCCTAAGCATCAATAATGAAGTCGTTAAGAATATTCGTGAAACCCTGCAAAAGATAGGAATGTTTGTCAAATGGGGGGGAGAAGGACAAAAAAAATGGAGAACTATGGAAGAATGGTGTAGGGCAACCTGGGGGAAAGAGACATCAGTAAAAGCCTTGGAAAATAATTGGTTTTTGATTAAGCTCCTGAACTAAGAAAGGAGGAATAAGGATTTATAATCAGGGCCCTACTTTCTGAATGGCGCCCAAGTACACCTTATAGAGTGGAGATCGAATTTTGACCCAAGGAAAGATTGGATTGAGGAAAGTGTGGTTTGGGTGAGGTTATACAATCTACCCTCAAAGTACTGGTAAGAGGAAACCCTAAAGGAAATAGGTAAACACTTAGGTAACCTCCAAGGTATAGACAACATCCAGGAGGATAGGAGAAAAGGACCTTACTTTCAAATGTGTCTATCAAAATCCCAGGGGTTAGAGATGTCTAGGGTGATAGAACTCATAACCGAGGAAGGATCTTGGTGATAGGAGGTGAATAGGGAAGATAGCCTACAAATATTCCCTAAATGCAAATCATTGAAGCATGATAAGAAGGGTTGTACAGAAAATTAGGAGAATAATAACATGGGTGAAACCAAACAGAATAAGGAGTTGGAGAAAATAAATAAATTAGAGACTGGACCATCAGTTGAGCTCTTGGAAAAAGAATTGGTGGAATCAAAGAAAATAGGACCGGAGGAGGTTGTGTTTGGAGGGAAGAAACCTTCAGACACTCGACAAGAGGACAATCGCACAACCTGTTGGCCAGTTCAAAATGATTATGTACTCTTCCTAGAAGTTGGTACATAGTTGGAAGATGGCTTTCCTCATCTCACAGACATCGGGTCTTAGAATCAATTAGTAGCAATAAAGGAAAAGGATGAGGAAAGCCAGAAGGTAGAGATCAAAGAGATATCAAATATGAAGACACTAAATAACTACAAGGGCTCAGAGGAAGGACCAGAGGAAGAATAGGAGTCAGGTAGTATGGAATCAGAATCAGAGGGTGATGAAAGCTATGAAGAATATCAGGAGGGCATAATGGCTAAAAGAGGAATCGAACAAATACCCTCAATAAGAAAAACACCAAGGATCAAATCGAACAGTCAAAGAGGTCATAAGCCCAATAAAGAAAAACTAAAAATAGCAGGTACAACAAAAGGCCAAACCAAACTAGGCCAAACAATCCTTAGAAACAGGAAGGGACTCACCCTTCCTAGGGAACCATGAGGATTATAAGTTGGAATACTAGGGGCTTAAACGCCCCTATTAAATGGCACCACTTTAGGCATTAGATAGATAGTAGTAAGCCAGATATTCTATTAATCCAGGAGACAAAATGGAGTAAGGTGGAATAGGAAAGGAGACTGTAAAGAATTGATAGGGGTGTCTAGGGGTCTAGGGATACTATGGTACCCAACCTCAGTATGCTGCAAATTCATGGAGGCAAAGCAGAACTGGACAACAGTCTCGACGTGGCTCTATCAGGATAACTCAGAATTCAATCTAATTAATGTATATGGCCCTATAGCCCCAGTAGACAAAAGACACCTCTAGGTAGAAATCTCCACCTTTCTGATACAATTAAAAGATGTAAAAATTATAATTGGTGGGGACTTTAATGCCACTCTAAACAATTCAGAGAAGCAAGGTGGATTGTAAAACCTAATAAGATCCCAAGTAGATTTCCAGGATTTCATAGACAAGAATATGCTAAGGGAGATAAATACTAAGAATGGAATATACACTTGTTCCAATAGAAGATTGGGCCACTCCGGAATAGCATAAAAATTGGACAGATTTGTGGTGACAGGGGAATGGAAGCAAGGAATGAATTTGATGGAAGCCTCAATTCTACCTTGGGGCAGCTCAGATCGTTTTCCAATATAACTTGAACTTCAGCTAGATATTTTCAAAGGTGGATCTCCCTTCAGATTTGAAAGAATGTGGATGAGGGACCCAAGCCTTTTCGAACAGATCTTGACTTGGTGGAAGGAAGTTTGGATCGGTAACCACTCACACCTTTACTCCTTCCAGAAGAAACTTTCTCATGTCAAAACAAGATTGCGAGTATGGAATAAAGAAAATTTCAAAAACATTTTTGAAGAGAGTGATAAGATAGAAAATGAGCTCAAAATCCTAAATGAGAAAATAATCAAGAATGGTATGGGGCAGGAGGAATACCTAAGAGAGAAAGATCTACTAGAGGTGCAATCCAAGTCCTTAGCAAGAATGGAATGCCACTAGAAGCAGAAATCCAGGGAACAGTGCCTCCAAGAAGGCGATAGGAACACTAGGTTCTTCCACAATTCAACCATGATTAAAAGAAATTCGAATAGGATAATGGAGCTGAGGAGAGATGATGGGTCCCTCACCAGAAAAACACAGGAAATCAATCAAGAAGCAATTAAGTACTTTGAGGCATTGTTTAAAAAAGAAGATCAAGTAGACGTAGGCTCAAGGGAGGAGTTCATCAGTGGAATCTTGAAGTTGATCTCAGAGAATTAGAATGAAGAACTCACTAAACCCATTAGTTTAGCGGAAGTCAAAAAGGCAAGATTCCAACTAGATGTAGATAAGTCCCTAGGTCCAGATGGCTTCCCGACCTCTTTTTTCTAGACATATTGGGAAATAATTAAGGAAGATGTAGTCAAAGCAGTGAAAGAATCAAGAAGGAAAACTGCAATGCTAGGAGCAATCAAGCATACCTTCATTGCACTCACTCTGAAAAAGAAAGAGGCAAGCTGCATGGGGGAATATAGGCCAATTTCCCTTTGTAACACAATATACAAAATAATCACGAAGATCATTGCCAATAGGCTCAAAATGGTAATAAATAAAATCATCTCAGAAGAGCAAAGTGGTTACATTCCGGGTAGGTCATTTGTGGAAGGGATAATAGTAGCACGAGAAAAAATCCATTCAACAAGGAAGTTAAGATTTCCAAGCATGATTCTAAAACTAGATATCCTAAAGGCATATGATCGGGTGGATAGGCAGTTCTTGCTGGATATGCTATTAGGATTTGGATTTGATAGGAAGATAGTGGGATGGATTAAAAGTTGCATAAGTGGTCCAAGATTCTCAATCCTAATAAATGGAGTCGCTTAGGGATTCATTGATTCTTCCCAGGGGATAAGGCAAGGTGATCCGTTAGCCCCTTTTCTCTTCATCATAATGGCAGAAGCTTTGGGTAGGAAAACCGTTCAATGTAGAGAGGAAGGTTCTTGGTAAGGAATAGAGGCAGCACCAGGGGTAGGAGCAATTACCCATCATCAATTTGTGGATGATACCATCCTCTTTGGGTTAGCTACAAGAGTAGAAGCAAGGAAAACCAAAGGAGTCTTGAAC
Source organism: Sequoiadendron giganteum (assembly GCA_007115665.2). NCBI lineage: Eukaryota > Viridiplantae > Streptophyta > Pinopsida > Cupressales > Cupressaceae > Sequoiadendron > Sequoiadendron giganteum. The sequence goes on from CM021109.1 coordinate 419,692,059, forward strand.
AATTATAGTAAGGCCTCCAGCCAAGCCATCAACTAGAGAAAATCAGAACCCTTTTTTCTCAATACCCAACCTAGTCTACAACATGATCTCACAAGAATATTGGGTATCAGAATAGCTAGCCTTCCAGGGAGATTTCTAGGGATGCCACTATTCGCTAGAGTAAACCACATCACCTTTTGGGATAGACTAGTAGGAAACTGCAGAAAGAAAATGGAACTTTGGAAAGGCAAATGGATAACATCAGCTGGCAGGCTCCTCCTGGTTAAAACCATCCTAGCAACGATCCCCATCTATTCAATGTCTTGCCTAAAAATCCCTGAGGGCATTGTGGATCAGCTTAATCAAATTATGAGGAAATTCTTTTGGAATGGATTGGAGGACTCAAATAGGGTTCCCCTACTGGCATGGGATAAGGTATGTAAACCACAGGTCGTGGGTGGAGCAGGAATAAGGTAGCTAAAGGAGATGAACTAGGCCATGGGTGCTAAACTGGTTTGGCAAATGTGCACTAGCAATCAAAAATGGGTTAGAATCTTGAGAAGAAAATACCTTGACTCAAATGAGCCAATAAGCATAGTCAGGGTACTCAATCCACCCAAAGGAACAACAATTTGGAACTTCATATGTGAATGCAAAGACATCATATATAAGTATGTCTCGTGGAAAGTCCATGATGGTAGAAAAGCATCATTTTGGGAAGATTTGTGGGATGGACACACTAAGCTAAGCAATATGATGGGCCTGGAGGCCATCAAGGAAGAAACTACAAGGGTATGGGGCCACAAGGTAAGTGATTATGGAAATTTTGTACGGGAAAATGGAGTCCATAAATGGAGATGGAAAGACCTAAATACACTTAGTGCCCTTGTAATGCAAAAAATGGCCCTCAAAAGGATATTGGAAGCTAGAACCTTCCCTGTCGGCGAAGGGGAAGATGTCCTGAGATGGATTGCCTTAGCAAATGGTGAGTATAAGGTAAAGATTGGGTACAGGATCAAGGAAAGGAGAGTGGAAGGGAAAACTTGGCCAAATACACTCTGTTGGGAGAAAAATGTTCTACCAAAATCCGGGGTGTTTACATGGTTAGCCACTCAGGGGAGGATATTAACTTAGGATAGGTTATCAAAGTTGGGTTTCAAAGGCCCTAATAGATGTATAATGTGCAAAAATCAGGCAGAGACAACATCCCATCTCTTGCTTATGTACCCCTATGCCAAATTTTGTTGGAAATTCATACTCAGACTTCTAGAATACCCAACTCCAATGTCACCAAACCTATGGGACAGGATAGCCACATGGCCAAATAAACTTCACAAAGGGGTATTCAGTAGCATATGGAAAATTGTTCCATCCACAATATGCTGGGAAATCTGGAAGGAAAGAAATAGGCGTATTTTTCAGGAGCAATCAATGGGGAGAGAAAAATTAGTAGGTCGACTGGTGAAGGCAGTGGTGGAACTAGTAAACAGTGCAGTAAAAATGATAACCTTTCCAAAGAGTGTGTTTTCCAATAGGGATATAGAACTTTCTAATAAATTCGACGGGTTACATATCCATCCCATTGTAAGCACTTTGAAGGCATCACAAAAGGAAGAAATTAGATGTGGAATGGTTTGGTAGAAACCACTACCGGGTTGGATCAAAATAAACTTTGATGGTGCCTCTTTGGGGAACCCTGGAGCAGCTGGCATTGGATGTGTGGCAAGAGATTCTGAAGGTAAGGTGATTGCACAAGAAGCAAAAATCATTGGGCAAGCAACAAATAATATGGTAGAAATTAGAGCGGCTCTGTGTGGTGTAGAATTAGGGAAGAGCCTTGGAGCAATGAAACTGCATTTAGAGGGAGACTCACTAATCATAATAAATTCCATCAGAAACAACTCCACTCTAAACTAGATATTGAGGCATTGGTTAAGTCGGATATGGACCTTGGTATCATCCTTCGAATATTTTCGTGTCAGCCACGTATACCATGAAGGTAATATCATGGATGACAGCCTAGCCAAACACACAGTAATGGGGGTGGAGTATGGCTCGAGTTAAGACAACCAAGCCAACTCTAAGCAAAGGGTCACGACAATAATAAGGGTGAAGAAATGGCGGCGGCATCAGAAGTTACAATCGGTAAGCGAGGTACTTTTGGGGAAAGGATCGAATGTCACAAATGGCAGGTAAATTGTCCTTTCAAGATCTATTCAATTGACTCAAGGCACAAAATAGTTACCTCAGGCAGACGGCCTTGAGAATGCAGGACTGGAGTAAAGGCTCACTTGTGGGAAGAGACGACGCATTTAAAACAGGGCCAGAAAAGGAACAACTGGCTATAAGAATAGATAGCACAGAGGTAAATGTCACAACTGCAACAGCTTCTAGTAAAGGTTGGCGGAGAGAATAATGGATGCACCTATGTTCCTGGAGACAACCACAACCATGGTGCCATTCCAGGGGGAAGTGACGAACACAAGGCTGTGAGGAATCCTCTTAGAAAAGGATAAACTGGTCATCCACGCAGTGAGGGAGGTACTGGGATGAGAGTTTATATGGTCTTACCACAAGCACCATCTCAACACCGATATCCCTGGAATGTTCCTACCAATATCACTCTACAGGGGAATGGAGAAATCTAGGATAAAGAATTTATGCCAGCGCATGTTCAAACACAAATACCTAGGTGAAATTGATGCACTCCTAGATAACATTGATGAGCTCGAGAAAATACCCATGCCGCAACATTACTACCTACTAAAGAGATGCGGTGGGAGGCTAGTTCCAAAATTTCCAATCCTATCAATGGTAGAGCCAGAGGAACTGGCAGAATGTTGCAAAGACATCGATAGAAATCTCAATTTCCTTCTTCATGCGATAGGGCTAACAGAGCCAATGAAAAAATAAGCACTGGGTAATTACATGGCCAGGGAGGGGTTCGATGTGGATAGCAATGAGGAGGATAATAATGGGATGGTACCCCCAGTATTACTAGACTCAGGGGAGGACTGGATAAAAGATGACGGATGGGACATGGAGGAAATTGCAAGTGGCCCTGCACACAAAAGATGTAGAATGGAGTGTCCAGTCAAGTCCCGTGTAGCACATGCAAAGAAGATGCAAAAAGAAGTGATGGATCGGGGTTCAGGACGTGGCGAATCCAACCCCCTTTTCACTACTCTACGTGGGCTATGGAAGCCAAAGGGAAGCAAAGTGAGGAAGCCATGAAACCGGTTAGCATAGAAGTATAGTTTGTGTTTAAAGATATGTGGGTAGTATAGTATTAGTTAGGATGGTAGAAATAATGATAAAAACTATGGATATTGGGCCTATAGGGCAACTCGAACTTTGAACAAAGCCGAAAGGCATCGCCTGTAATTTTTTTTGCCTGATAATATATGGTGCTGGCCATACCAGTTATTTACCTACCAGAAAAAATTAAAAAATTTGTAACAAAATGTTGTCTGAGATACATTAATACAATTTATAGTGATATGTATATATTTATATACATCTATATATACATATATATATCTTTTTATAAAACCAAATGTCGATCCTAATATATATATAGCAAAGTGAAATGAAACACAAGGCATTTTTAATTTCGTCGAGCACCATATAGCATGCTAGTGCATCGACTATAGCCATTTCACAGAATGTCACACATGATAATTAAACATTGCAAATCAATAACCATCGAATGCCCAAGTATAGGTAAATATACATCACACAAGTGGTATCATCAAATTTTACATATAGAGTCGATTTCCTATCAACAAACATGTTCTTCAAATTAAATTTATAGTTTTTAAACACAACTACAGGGAAGGTGTGATTATAAGTAGCAAATAACAATTTCAATGCCTCAAAGTCGATTTCAAGCATGATGGCAGCAATATGCAAGGGATAGAATTTATTGTTTGGCAGCAATAAAAGTGATTGCTAAGAGAAATTATAGCATACAACAGTTTAACAACCTATTCTCATCGATTCACATATTTACAACATAGTGACCATCAAATGCCAAGATAATATGCAGTCATCAAATCTTATAAGGGATTTGATTTCCAATCCAAAGTCCAATACAAAAAAGATTTAGTGCTACATAAGGTAGCAATTATCTCATATGATATGCCCATCGAAGGTACAAGGAATGCATCGGCTAAAGAAAAAATGGTGACTCTAATGCAAATCGATCCTATAGAGAGCTTGCAAGACGCAAGGAGAAAGGGCAAGCTTCAGCATAACAATACCTTCAAAGTTTTTATATGCAAATATATTAAACAAACCCCAAGAATTGTTGTATGAAGTGACTATCAAATTCAAGCGAATCTAACATAAAATAATATCAACCTTAGATATAAGAATGTACCATTGAATGCAACCAAACTTCATTCATCGAATAAAAAGAGATGGATGCACCCAAATACAAGAGATAATGATTTATGGAATACAACGATTGCAAATTATGCACTAATAGTTTCAAATCCTCCTAGAATAGAACAACTGTAGAATATATTAATATAAATTCATATTTTAATGGTTTCATTATGATAACAAAATAAATAAATACCACGTCTTCAAGCAACATCATGCGAACAGGAATTCATTTTCAAACACAGAGATAAAATTCAGAAGGAAAATGGAACCTAGATCCAATCACTTGGCAAAGCTGAAGATTCGATGTTGCAACAACCACCTCTTCAAAAATATTGGTTTCCAACGCGACTGAAACAAAGTTTGGTGCTGAGATAAAACTTCTATAGCAGCAACAATCCACTTCTCCAAAGCCTTAATCAATCTTCAAAAAAAATTCCCTAATTCATTTTTTGAAAAACAAACCCCGAATGCAATTACTCTACAGGAATTTTCTTTCAGACCAAGTTCTCTTTTTGAAAACCAAGAATCAATCATAATCCCAAAAATCTCCCAAAATGATAATTATTAACAAAAGAAAAGTTGTTTTGTTTCCAAAAATAAGAATTAGATAAAATTTCAAAAATATCCAATAAAACATCAAATTCCTTTACGACAAACAGTTCGAGACTATGCATGAACTTGCATGCAAAACCTTCTATCTTTTTAATATTTTAACCGTCTAATAATTACAACATTCCATTTTAATATTTTATTTTATTTTATCATGTTTCTCACACTTTTAGTTTATTATAATCCCAACATTAATAATAAATATATTCATATTTGATTGTCAAAATACTTTTTAACTTAATAATTTAATTTAATAAATTAATTAACAAGAACAAATTTTAACAAACCACTTAAACTAAACAACCCAAAACAATATTTATCAAACATCATGAAAGGGTGAATCATGGAGGGGCACTACACCCTCCCCCCCTAATATTTGACTTACTCATGTAAGTTGCAAGGTTAGAATATAATATACAATTAGTTTAAGAAAAAATTGTTAAATAATACCACGTTCACCTTTCCTTTAATGTAAATACAAGAAACATCAAATAATCAAGAAAACCAAATGTCAAAATATTATCTAAACCTTAATCAAGGTTGAGAAGTAGGACCAACTGACTAGAGACATCAGACAATGTTGATGAGGTAACGGACTGGATACTCATCCTCCTTGAAGATAATGGCTAGGGTAGGGGATCTTATGTTATCTCTAAACAATCATTCCATTGGGTTTGAAGCAAGCTCAGACTTACTAATTCAGATAGAGTCGATGTCTAGTACCTATAACCTTTAGCAAACAAAACGGTCAAACATATATATATAATCATACAATCAGGAACATCATGAAAGGAAATTACAGCATAGAAAGGTACTCATGAATGAGTAATGGAACGCTATCCCTTTCACCAAGACACATATGAAGACAAAACTCGGCAATCAATTCAGCACATAAACCATCCACTATATATCAATCATCAAGTTGATTCATTACATTAGAATGCTACACTTCCACAAAACACAAAATAATTATGCACACAAAGCACACATTTTTCATTAAATATTCATCATTTACACGTAAGACATTCCACTTTATTCCTTTTACAAAACTAAATCTCATAACATATGCGATAAAAGATCATAATTTTACACCTTTCTAGAAGCATGGAAACACAATTTATCACTTCATAAGCACAATATTCCAGATTTAACATAAATTCTTCACATACACACACCATTTACATCACTAGGAATCACATCACAAGGCTACACAAGGGTTGATAATGCATCCCCAATAGAAATAATATCGATGCATTGCACACTACACCGAGGGTCCAATCCTTTCCACTAGTTTTCTACAACATTGAACAAACACCACCAAAGGACAAATCTCGGGTTGCTAAGCAAGGATGGAAAAAGAGGAAGGACATAACCTCAAGAGTCTAAGCACTAGGACAACATAATGGGCCCATATGTATCCAGAGTACCCAGTGTATGAACCTAGGCTTTGATACCAGGTGTAATGCCCCTCCACAAAACCCCAGAGGACAACACATCTAAACAACAATAATGGAACAATTTTTATTTTTTTAAAGAATAACAAGAAATATAAATCAAAACTAAACATAACATATAAGCTAAGTTATTTCCTCTAAGGTTCCATGACTATATTACTAGAAAAAACTATTACCAAGATCTAAAAATACATCGCCATATTATGACATCAGATAAGTAACCATCAAAGATCATTTATAAAGAACCAGAAAGTACATATACAAATTCCCTTCCATGAGGGTACATCATTACATTTTTACAAGCTTACATCAATGCTTCCCTAAATACAATGGGAATAATACATCAAAATTACATTACATGGTGAAAATGATATACAGGTCTAGTACAAATACAAAGAAACTGTCTTCCCAAAGTGGAACATGAATTGGAATTTGTTACATGAGGTTCCTCCTTCCCGCACATGAAAAACAACAAGGGAAACTCAATGGAGGAAAAAGCACAAACCTCCCAACCATGTGGAACCCTAAGGTCCATCCCCCATGCTAGGAGATAACAATAAGGTCCCACAACTAGTACACAGTCAAGAAGACAAAAGGCTAACATAACAAGGCTAAACATGACTCCAACACAACACATAACAACATGAACATTACATAACACAAACATAAAGCTTCCAAAGGATTCACACAATAGAAGGGAAAACACAACTAGAGAATGCTAGACTGCAACAGGGAAAAGTGTCATCACATAGCTTGATATGGGTTACCCATGCGGATATTCCTAGGCCTCAACCCCCATCTTGGGTTACCCTATTGACCTCTCTCGATCCTCGACCCACATACAACCTCATGCACAATCAACGTACCTTTCATGATGACAAGGCAATTGATCTTACCATTCCAGGCCTTCCCATCTCATCTCAATCCTAAATGAGCACTTGAGCCATGAGTGAGGCTTACCATTATTTTAATTAATGTCAATTCTACCCAACCCCCTAACTCATTTTAGGATATCACTGTATTAAGAAACCCCCAAATGGGTTACCTTGGACACTGCTTTGGGTTCCAGCCCCCATTGAGAGCCACTCCCCTTACTTGCAACTGGTAAATCCAATACATCAAACGAGGTAAAGCCATCTTGCACAAATTAAAAAACCACATGAATACACACATAGAGCGAGACATGAACCATCTCGCACACAAATCCCAATCATATAGTGAATAAGCAGTGCAAGGCTAAAGACCTTCTTGTACACATCTCAAGTATATAAACAACTATTTTCAAAATAAAATAATCATGAATCCAACACTCAAGCTAATTCCCCCAGGCCTCTGGAAGTCTCCCAATAACCACTTTACACAATAGACTTCAACTCTTGAACAAAACAAAAATACACCCTATAAGCAAACAACTTCAATACTGTAATTACAAAATACAAGGTGGATTGACTTCTTGTGCATTAAGTAATTGTAAGAGAAGTCATTGCTCATAATTAACAAGGAAAGTAGTCTAATTATCTCATTTATCATTCCTCTAATTACTTAAATGTAAATCAATCAATCTTCACTTATATAATCTCCAATTCACTTACTATATTATCAATTGTTACAAAACATAAATAATCTTTTTCATAATATCAAAATTTATATACAAACATATTTATGTATATATATGCATATATATGTATATATATGTATGTATATATATAATTTATAACAAAATGTTGTCTGAGATACATTAATACAATTTATACAGTGATATGTATATATTTATATACATCTCTATATACATACATATATATATATATCTTTATAAAACCAAATGTTGATCCTAAAATATATACAACAAAGTGAAATGAAACACAATGCATTTTTAAGTTCATTGAGCACCATACAATATGCCAGTGCATCGAATATAGTCGTTTCACAGAATGTCACACATGATAATTAGACATTGCAAAGCAATAATCATCGAATGCCCAAGCATAGGTAAATATACATCACACAGGTGGTATCATCAACTTTTACATATAGAGTTGATTGCCTATCACCAAGCATGTTCTTCAAATTAAATTCATAGTTTTTGAACACAACTACAAGGAAGGCACAATTATAAGTAGCAAATAGAAATTTCAATGCCTCAAAGTCAATTTCAAGCATGATGGCAGTGATATGCAAGGGAGGGAATTCATTTTTTGGCAGCAATAAAAGCGATTGCTAAGAGAAATTATAGCATACAATAGATTAACAACCTATTCTCATCGATTCACATATTTACAACATAATGACCATCAAATTCCAAGATAATATGCAGTCGTCAAATCTTATAAGGGATTTAATCTCTAATCCAAAGTCCAATACAAAACAAATTTAGTGCTACATAAGGTAGTGATTATCTCATATGATATGCCCATCGAAGGTACAAGGCAAGCATCAACTAAAGAAAAAATGGTGACTTTAATGCAAATTGATCCTATAGAGAGCATGCAAGACACGGGGAGAAAGGGTGAACTTCAACATAACAATACCTTCAAAAAATTTATATACAAATATATTAAACAAACCCCAAGCATTGTTATATGAAGCGATTGTCAAATTCAAGTGAATCTAACATAAAACAATATCAACCAAAGATATAAGAATGAACCATCGAATGCAACCGAACTTCGTTCATCGAATAAAAAGAGATGGATGTGCCCAAATACAGGAGATAACGATTTATGAAATACAACGGTTGTAAATTATGCACTAACGGTTTCAAATCCTCCTAGAATAGAACAGTTGTAGAATATATTTATATAAATGCATATTTTAATGGTTTCATTGTAGTAACAAAATAAATAAATACTACGTCTTCAAGCAACATCATGCGAGCAGGCATTCATTTTCAAACACAGAGATAAATTTCGGAAAGACAATGGAACCTAGATCTAATCACTTGGTAAAGCTAAAGATTCGATGTCGCGATGAGTCCTCTGCTGCAACAACCACCTCTTCAAAAATCCTGGTTTCCAATGTGGTTGAAACAGAGTTTGGTGTCGAGATCAAACTTCTACGGAAGCAACAATCCACTTCTCCAAAGCCTTAATCAATCTTCAAATTTTTTTCTCCAATTCAATTTTTGAAAAACAAACCCTAAATGCAATTACTCTATAGGAATTTTCTTTCAGACCAAGTTCTCTTTTCGAAAACCAAGAATCAATCATAATCCCCAAAAATCTCCCAAAGTGATAATTATTAACAAAAGGAAAAGTTGTTTTATTTGCAAAAACAAAAATCAGATAAAATCTCCAATAAAACATCAAATTCCTTTACGACAAACAGTTCGAGACTATGCATGAACTTGCATGTAAAACCTTCTATCTTTTTAATATTTTAACCATTTAATGATTACAACATTCCATCTTAATATTTTATTTTATCTTATTATGTTTCTCACACTTTTAGTTTATTATAATCCCAACATTAATAATAAATATATTCATATTTAGTTGTCAAAATACTTTTTAACTTAATAATTTAATTTAATAAATTAATAAACCAAGAACAACTTTTAACAAACAACTTAAACTAAACAACTTAAAACAACATTTATCAAACATTTCGAAAGGGTTAATCATGGAGGGGCACTACAAATTTATATTATCTAAAAATTGTATGATCTTTTGATGTCATTTTTTAGGCAATTCATGTGATGCATGTAGTAGCAAGATCAAGTAACTAGGTTTTGTCTCATAAGATAGTTAATTACACAAATTTATATTGTTTATGTGATGCTTTTTATTTATTTTCATGTTATTTATTTAGTGTAGATATCAATAGCCTCTATTGGTTCTCTACACTTGTAAACATTAAGAAGAATAATATATTGGAGGTCCTAATTATCTTGTAATTGTAAGAATTATCTAAAAATATATATATTTACGTGAATAATTTAGAGAAATTAAATATTTTTTAAAATTAATATATCAAAATTAAGTTTAATATTCTATCTCACTTTTTATTTTATATGACATATAAAATATTAGTTTATGTTCTTTATGTAAAAATTTCCTAGTTTTTATTCTTATACTTCTAACAATTTTGTCTATGATGATAGTGATTGCCTTAAAAAGAATAAATTAGTGATATGGCTTATATATTGATTGAATGTAAAAGTTTCAATTTTATAATTTTTTTGATAACTAAACTCTTTTGGTATGTGTTTATCTCATGGTTCTTCAAATAATAGAGTTGGAAATTTCATCTCTTCTACATATTTATCATATAAATTTAATTGGACGATTCTCTTCACTAGATGGGATTTTAATTTTTTAATAAATAATATACACAACAAGGATTTATAAATTTATATATATATATATATATATATATATATATTAGTGTTTAGTTGGACGTTTCATGATCATCGCTATCTAAATTGGTATAAAAATAAAATAAAATCTAGGAGTGTTATTGTCCCTTTTTTTGGAAAACATGTTTCCAATTGGTTGTCAATAGAATTTTTCTATTATGTATATGTATGTTTGACATAATAACTTTAAGACTTTCATATAATAAGATTGCAAAATATTTTTCTATTTTTTGTGTTTTCTTAAATTATAATTTTCTTTATAATGAAATAGAAATCGTTATTGTTTCATCCATTGATCATGACAATATTTATTAAATAATATTAATAATTATGATTTTTATTTAAATACCTTATTTTATTATATACTATTTTCTTAATCTTATGAAATATTATGTTTTAGTTTTCATTAAAGATTTTCTTTGAGTTGGTTTTTTTATTGTCACATTTTATTAATTTATTTACATATATAGAGAGAGTAGACTATTTGTACATTGTTGTTTTATGAAAAGAGATTTATGTTATGTTCCCAATAACATTTATGGTGTTCAATATATTGTGATTTATTTTACTAGTATAGATGGAAAGTGCTCTCATAAAGACATAATGGTTGGCGAGCTTTTATTTGTACCATTTGTACATTTTTGTTAGAATGATAGGAACTTGGTTAAATTGCACACCATTACAATAGTGTATTATATTAGGTCAAAATTTAAAATCATAAAAGTCATAGTTGTGCACACAAAGACAAGCAAATTGGGAAAACCTCCAATATATGAACACATGTATCTTGAAATATTTTATTCATATTGATGTAGGAGCATCCAGTGGTGTAAGGGCAATCCTACATCACCCAAAAATATATTTACTTTCATTTAGATTTTTGTAGATGTTTTTGCATTTCTGGATACCCTTTTCGTCGAAGAAGAATTCCCAACTTTCAGAATTGCTTTTCTACTTTTTCTGCTCAACTACTATTTTTAGCAGGTATGAATTTGAAGGCGTGAGGAGACATAAATTTAAGGGAAGCTTCGGGACAAAATAATAAACACTTTGGTGAAAGAATCAGGCTAAGATCATTCGCGGTTCAAAAGTTATTCAAGTTTCAGTTTCTGCTTTTTGCCCTACAAAATCTTCGAAGCTAATTTTGAGGGACTTAAAGGCTCTGGATGGGCCCGAAAATTGGTAAAAAACAAAAATGGTTAACCTTTAGGCCCCACCTTTTAGATTTCAATTTCGCAAGACCTTTCCGAAAAGGTATTATCATTGAAGATCCGACGGTTAGATCTTGAGTTAGGGCTTTCGGAAGTTGGTGCATAATTAGAATGTTGTTTTTGGCTCCAAACGGAGAATTGGGCTATTTATGGGGTAGTTTCTTATTTTTGTGAGTAGTTTTTGGGGAAAGAATATCGCATGTTGCGAAAAGGGGAATTTCTATAACTTTATGTAGTTTGCATGTATTGCAGAACTCGAGGATTTGAGATCTTCTGCATGTAAGAATTTCATATTTTGAGAATAATAAGAATCTCTAGTTTTTTGCGTGATTTTCTGTGTCTCGGGTTGCACCCTCATCACATATGAAGTGTCATCTATAATATCTTAGGTGTTCTACAAATATCAAATGTGATTTTAATCTTAACTGTTGCAATCTTTTCATTTTAAATTTGTATATATATCCATGTTTGATCTAATTATTTGTTCTTAAATGGATAAACTGAGATGTGTGATTTTATTTAACTATATGAATGTATTCTCCACATTTAATACTGTTTGATTTCACATATTTTAATCATTATGTATTTAATAATTTCAAAATCCTTACAATATGACACATTTTAGAAACATACATTCACATAATCTAATTTTTAATGATATTTTTTAAAAGTTAAATTTTAAAAAAATCATTCACAAAACTCAAATTAATATACAAAAAGTTGCTTGCAAGGTCTTACTTCATGGTGCTAACAACCGCACAGAGCTTGAGGCTTTGAGTCTAGGTTTAGATTTGGCCATTTCAATGGGTATAAAAGATATTGTTATCGAAGGAGACTCAATGGTAATTTTTCATGTGATTTCTAACAAAAGAACATATGTATGGCAGTTGCAATACTTGTTCGAAAAGGTTCTATTGCAACTAAAGTTGTTTAACCGTTATTCAGTATCTCATTGTTACAAGGAAGCTAGCTGTATTGCTAATTTTTTAGCGAACAAAGCTATAGATGATCAAGTTGGTTTAAAGAATTTATGAAGGAAGAAATTCCTCCCTTAGGCAAATAATAAATTGTTGGCATTAATAGTGTTTTCCATTGATGCATTAATCAAACTTTAGTGCTGCTAAAGAATTTTGAGAGTTTTTTTGCATCTCATTGTTATAGTATGGCAATTGTCTATGCGGATTTTCTGGCTAACAAAGCTATTGATGGGAATTTGGTTAAGCATGCATAAATCATTCCTTTTCAGCTTCCTGAGTATTCTTTATCAATATTTTATTTAACAAGTTTCTTGTAGAGATGTGTTTTCTGATTTGAGTGTAGGCTTTTTACTTACTTTCAAGTGGTTTCTAGGACTTCATGGGTCTTTTTGGTATTGCTATTGGTGTTGGTTGCGGTTGGCTTTTTTTCAGGTCTTCTTGTTATGCTTAATTTTTTCAGGCACTCCTCTATAATTGCTTTGTATGAAGGGTTTTCGTGCCCTCTTCCTAAGTTGCTTTGTATGTAGGTTCTTCATTTTTGGGGATGCTTCTGTAGTGTAAAGTTTTGAATTGAGCTATAACCGGAGGTTTTCTTCCCGATTCTTTCCTATCAATATGCTCTTTTGAACTAGGTTTTGTAACATTTTGTTTTAATTTAATAAAATTGTTTAGTAGCTTTGCCACTTTTACTTATATATATATATATATATATATATATATATATATATTTGACGTGAGGGACCTAATTCAATTGACTAAAATAAAAATAATGAATATACAATATACAATCAATAATATACATTAAACAATTTTCTCAAATGATTATTCTATAATATATATATTTTTAAATATATTCAACTCTTTTACAACTTATACTCAATATTCAAAACTTTTTTATCATATCAAATATACCACATGCACATACTTAAATATGAATAGGTTGTACAAAATCTTGCAGAAAATTACAATATATTTATTTATACAAATCAAACAAATCATGATCACATTTTAAAAACAAAATACTAACCATTATGACCTCCTTTTATCATAGAACTGCAGAATATCTTAGACTCTAGAATTGTTTTGATTTTTTCTTTTCATCTCCCATAAAATAAAATATATTGTGTACAATGTGCACCGTTTGACAATCTGTTAAATCTTGACATTTAAACACCAAAAATCTTAAGCTAAAAAATATTCAGATTTATGAAAGATTATATGAAATTGGGTAGCTGTATTTTGAAAATCTATATTATATAGATTGAATGCTGAATATTATATACACCATTTCTATCAAGCTCTGAATAAAATAAAACATGTGATAATCCAGTTGATACACATTGACTTCCTAGTCTACCTTTTCATTATATTTTCTAATCTCATTCTTTTATTTAATGAATCTTCAGATTTTACTCCAATTTTAGTCGTTTGTTCTTTATATTTTCAGAAAATCCTTCAGCATGGTTTAGAATCTGTGTTTGAATATTAAAACACCCACATGTTATTTGAAGCTTTTATTATATTTTGATTATATTTATATATAATATATATTGTTGGGAACTTAACTTCCCCCATATTCTTATGGGTTCAGTTTTGGGTTAGAATGGCTCTAGGTTCATCCTAAGTGAGGGCAAGCTTAGGTAGACCCCCAAACCAAACTGATTAAAGGTGATTTTGCTTTGTTAACATTTTAAAAACTCAAAAACTCTTAAATAACTAATCTCATTCTAAGTGAGGGCTCTCAACTTCACTTGTTTTATTTTTTCAATACAAGTAGGTAAAACAACAATTTTGTTTCTAAATTAAAGTGTTTTTTTAAGGTAAAGACTATATGAGAGAAATATCTAAGGGAGAGGACCCATGTTTCAATAGTTGTTATAACATTTTTTGATATAATGCCTAATATTTGTAACAATATTGGACCAATAGTTGGGACTTTAAAGTTGTTAGTGTTGATGATGACTACCCATAATTAAATGTAATGTATTCGTTAGATCTATAAAACAACAAATCATGTGATGCCACATCAGCGCACCAATAAAACATGATTTAGTAAACAAGTATCGGTCTCACTTTTTTTGGGGTCTTTTTGGACACCTTGACAAAAAACATGTCGATGTGGCATCATATTTGATGGTGTGGCCCTAAAACCTTAGTTATAAGCAGGGGACTTGCCAAGTAAGTTGTTATAAAAAATTAGGAGTGATTTGAAAAATTTTGCGTTGGATTTTGAGAAGCGCAAAGTTAGGGTGCTCAACTACCGAGTCCTCTCCCCTACACCAACAAGAAAGAAAGAGTTGTACATAAAAGATTTATTTATGAAAAGTGAGTGAATCTTGTAATTTTTTCAATATTTTTGATTTTTTTTAAGATTATTTAGTTCCTTTCAAGTTTTGAATATTTTTAAAACTTTTTGTATATAATACAAGGGTTATAGTGCTGAATTTTCTTCTTCATTTTTAAGTTGTAGGGTTATACAAATTTACTATTTTTTAATTTTTTATGTTTAAATAGAATGACTAGTAGTTTTAGTTTAATTGTCCCACATGTAGAGATTTCATTTAAATTTGACATAATATCACCTCTTTAGCAATATACAAGCATAATTAAACTTCTTAGTGGTGGAGGTTACCATTGATGTTGCTTTGAAAGATCACATGTACATTAATACTAGCTTAGAAATAAGAATTTGTCTAGGTCTATATTAGGGAGTTGTCAAAGAAACAAATAATGAGATATATCAAAGAACAAAATGATGCCAATGTGGTAAGTGAATATGAGTTTATGTAGGTAATCAAACACAAAGAGACCAAGACTCTAAGCATTGAACCTAGATGATGAATGGTGGGCTCATGTGAAATATATTTTGAGTTTCATTGAGTCTATCATTCTCATATTAAGGTATACTAATACAAATTGCCCATATTTGGGTGAAATTTATGAAGTATGGACTCCATGGTAGAAAAATGACAATAAAAAATTCCAAGGAGCATGAATGCATAAAATATTTTTTAAAAATGGTGCAAGATATCATTTTTACCATTGAACTAGATGACTATGATCTTGCATCTCCTAGCATTTGATTTTTTTCTAGCTTAAAGATATTGTTTTTCCTAGGAGGGCAGCACCATAAGAGATGAAGAACTCAAAGACATGAAATTTCCATAGTCCATAATGATAGCTTGTATATTTTTGGATTAAACCATGTAATAATTTTTCTTCATCAATATTTTGGATCACACTATATGATCAATCATTAGAATGATAAGCAAGAGAAGATAATAGATATTTGTGTAACAAATCAATTAGCTAAATAGATGAGGGGAGGGGTGACAACAACCAAGGAGTGGCTACAAGGATGTATACAAAATAATGTTCCTATATATAAATGTGTAAAGTGTTGCCTTGAGTAGGTTTCATCATTTCACATCTTCAAAGAATCATGATGTTTGGTACTCTTGAATGTAAGTATACAAAAGAAGCTCGTGACTGGTTGAACAAACATTGACAAAGATTTGTTTATGTAAAAACTCTTTTAATACAAATTATTTGTATCTTTTTAGTTTTTAACTTTCTTATCTTTCTTTTGTTGCTATATATTATAATTTATATTTTGTAATGATAAATTTTGTATGCAAATTCAATAAATTGTGAGATTTTCTCTAGCTTTAAGTGAAATTGGAGTACATTTTCCTTTATTCATTCAATTAAACACAATTGATTAGGTGGAAAATGGTTGAGTATCAAGTCATTTTGTACTCCAACTTGTGTATTTTTTCATATAAGAGACTTGATTACAACGAGGCGTTGATGAGGAATTGGGATTTAACTTATAAGTGTGCTAACTTAGATGCTATAATTATATAGATTGGAGAAGTTTGAATAGGTGAAACAAATTTTACATATATGACATGGCTAGTGGGACTAATATTGTAACTAATTGTGGTTTAAATGAAATTGAAGTAAATGTTGACTTTAATGGTTTGAATAAAGAGAAATATAAAAGTAATTAAATATTAATTCTATTTTTATTTTTTATTGACATTTGAAAAATCATTGAATTATCATATTATGAGTTTATAATTTTTTTTTAAATTATGATATTTAAATATTTCATTTATTGACAATTATAATTATTATTATTTTTAATAATTTTAAATTATATTCTTGTTTTAAAATGATTATTATCAAATATTATCTTATTTTATTGACACAAAATTACCTTTAAATATATATGTGTATGTGTATATATATGTAAGTATTTATGTATATAGTACATACATATATACATATATTTAAAGGTAAATTTTTGTCAATAAAAAAAAGATAATCATTGATAATAATTATTTTAAATAGGAATGTAATATTAAAAAAAAAATTAAGCAAAAGGCATAAAAGCCTATATATAATTTAAAATGAGTTCTTACATATTCTTGAAAAGTCCCATTTTAGAAAGCCATATGAACAATATGTTGATAATTCAAAATTTAGTTGTCAATATCCAAAATACTAGTTTGATGATCACCCATTTACCAACTACTACTAATAAAAAGCAAAAATATTTTACTAGCTATAGTATCATCTCTTAATCAAAACAAAAAAAACTTCATTCTGTCCAAAATTCCCCAAACAACACATAACCTATTCTTCCATGAAGTCACCCTAGACAGAATTTTCATCTTGGCTTTCCAAACCCTCTGCCAATTGAAAGCCCCTCTCAAAAATTCTTCACCCACCAACAAGAGCATTAGAAAACTGTACTGGAAGAACCAACCTTGCACGAGCAGGATGGACATTGACCTGTAAATTGCTTGGTGGTCGAATGTAACTAGCAGACTATGCTTTTTGTTCTCCATGAACCAGCGAGGGAACCCTAAGTTGCAGGTCTAATTGCAGACTAGAGGTTGAAGCTCATGGAACATATTCCCTCAAGAATGCTAGGGCATAATATTTATCTTTAATATCCACCTCCATTACTATGCACAAGCAATGACGGTTCTTCCACAATGCCCGAAGTAGGATTTTGTCATTCTTATAATGCAAAGCCAACCTTATGGCTTCAAAAAATTCTTCAAAACCTTGGTGCCATTGCACAAATTCCTCGGGGAATAGATAACCAATGTACACATCTCCGCTAACAATATGGTATGCTTGCACTGCTTTAAGAACATCATTATCCAACAAAAATTGATAGTTGACAATTTTCCTAGACAATTCCTCAATTTCACCCAAGGATTGAACCAAATCCATTGCATTAGAGAGGAAAATTGATATCACCTGGGATGGGAAGAGCAGATGCCTAGCCCTCAGGTTGGTAACATCAACCCCCAAGACCATGTGAATGCAATCTTCAACTCTACCTCTGCCAACCTTGAACATGAGCTTGAGAGAGTCATGAGACCGATATTCTTCAAAAGGTCACTCCCACGGCTTGACTAGTAACAACACTCAAAGATTCCACGGGCAAAAATCCATTTAGTAGCTAACTCTACTAGCAATTTACCTACTTCAATTTTCTATGCACAAAAATTCCTATCAATACCCTTCACTTTGAAACTCGTTCTGTGGCTTCCTTTTAAAGCCGACATACACTAATGACATCATAATCTTTCATGATGAGAAAGAGTGAAAAGGGCCAAGCATTAGAGTCTCACTCTTCACAAATTTTGGCTTGTGTTTCTTGGTTGCTCGAGCCCTTGATGAGGATCCAATCACTTCAAAATATAATTATCATGTAGCTGCAACACAAATTAAACATTAGAGAAGATAAAAAAATAGAATTATATGATCATCCTGGGATATTTTCTTGATTGCCAGTGTCATCAGGTGAACGGTAGATGTCCTTTCAACTTGGGGCATACACCCATTTGGACCTTGATGAATCATTCCAATGATATCCCCTAAGACACATGCTTGATAAATGAGATCATCTTGCTGACATTTACTGGAGAGAGTGACAAATTTCTTAGGAATTTGTAAATTTTTATCACATTAATCTTCATATTACGGATATGGTGATGAGACATCTAAAGCACAATAGCATGTGGCTCCATCAGAGAATGTCATCATTAATTTACATGTCTCCTCTATCCCACCAGATTGAAATCTTTCGACCATTTATTAAAACACATGGACATTTATAGCCAAGTCACATAGCTACCTTCCAAGCAAGCACTACCAATATTTTAAAGGAAATAACTTTTCCTCATTTTTGACCCAATAAAATTAGGTTGAAAGAGGTTGCTTTTCCATAACTATTTCTTGAATATGAGGAAACCTTAACAAATCTTCACTATTTTTAATAATAAACAATTCTTGTTGATCACAAGCCAAATTGGCAAGCCCATCTATTAATATGTTTCCCTCCCTGTATGTATGAGAAATGTGTGTATCTTCAAAAGATGGTAACAAATCCCACACTTTCTGAATAACATATCTTATTTTCCAATTGCAAATACTCTTCAACTTACATGCATTGATTAAAAAAAGTGAATCCCCCTCCACATGAATCCTTTTGATGCTGAGATCCTTTTCCAAAGATGCATCTGCTAACAAAGCATGAAATTTTGTCATATTATTTGTACAAGTATTTAAATGAACTGCTTTGGTTGCCACCAAAAAACCCCTTGAATCTCAGATACAACATCCAACACCTGATATACCAGGATTTCCTTGCGAAGCTCCATCAAAATTAAGTTTGAAAAAATATAGACTTGGAGCTATCCATTTGATATTACTTCTATCCACCTTTCCAAATTCGAATGCATTGGAGCCCCCTGAAGTGGCAAGACAATATGTTTCCAGTGGTTTAATATAAAATTATCCCAATTGGAGTATAAAGAGGAAGTTGACTTGAAGTTGGCAACATAATAATTACAAACTTTTGAGATTGCCTTCTCTAACTTCACTTTAGTTCTATCAATTGAGAGAGTTTGGTTTCTGAAAATGCATTTGTTTCTTTCCAACCAAATTGACCATATTACTAGAGCAGGGGAAACTAGCCAAATGCAAGAAAACAAAGCAGATTTATGGAGAATTGGCCAGCTAGAAAACATGTCCCAAAGAGAATTAGGCAATGGGAAGGAAACACTCAATTTTCCCATAATGAAAATCCATACCTCATAGGCCATTTGACAAGAGACAAAAAGATAGTCAACTGATTCATTTACCTCTTTACACAGAACACATCTAAAAAATCTTGTTATTCCAAACCTCACCAAACAGTCTCTTGTGAGAATCCTTTTCCTCAAGGTTAACCAAGCAAAACTACCCACTTTTGGCAATTGTGCAGAATTCCAACAAAAAGCAAAGGCTCTTTGAGATTGAAACTGAGATGCTTGAGCAATGATTGACTTATACCCTTGTTTGACTATATATAAACCATTCTTGGAGGGTGTCCATAACAATTTGTCCGGAGAATGGGAAAGATAAACAATCCTACTCTTCAAAATATGTGATAGAATGTTCTTCTGAATATCTGGTATAGGGATAGTTGTTAAATATTTCCACTGAACCAGGCCTATTGTTGGGTGAGAAGAAGAAACATAATCCTTTAAGTATACTCCCCAAAGTTGTGAAAGAGTGTTTTCAGCTAGTTACAGATCCTGATTCAAATTAATTGGTGGTAGACCATTCCAAGAGTCTTTCCAAAATAGTACTTTGTCACCACTATTAACTTCCCATGAGAGAAAAGAGATAATAACATCTCGAGAGGCCACTATAAAGTTCCACATGACTGAGCCTCCTGTAGGATTAGAAATTTTAAATATCCTAGATGGACTATCATTATCCAAATATTTTTTCGACATCACCTTACACCATTTAAGATCCAACCTAGCATACATTTTCCAAGCCAATTTAGCCCCTAGAGCCAAATTCCTTGCAAACATATTATGGAAGCCTACTCCACCACTTGATTTATCAGAGCACATATTCTCCAAAGAGACTAGTGGAAGTTTCCTTTTATCATCTAGATTACCTTTCCACATAAAACCTTTTATAAGCTTTCCAATTTGATGAATAAAACCCTTTGGGGCTTGCAAAATAGCCAAAAAATAGCTTGGAATAGAAGCTAACACATACTTAATCAACAAAATTATGCCCGATAATGTCATCCACCTTGCTTTCCAAGAAAGTATTCATGCTCTTATTCTTTCTAAAATCTTATTCCAAAAGGGTGACTTGTTAGAACCCATAAAAAATGGTATGCCCAAATAAGAACACGGGAGCTCTGCTTTTTGAAATCCTAGAATTGATATCAACCTTCTAGCTATAGCTGGTTTGGTGTTAACAACACATACCTTTGACTTGGTTGCATTAATTTTCTATCATGAAGCCAAGGAGTACTTTTCCAACAATGATTTAACCTGAGTTGCTTCTTGCAAAGAATCCTTGCCCATCAACAAAGTATCATCTACAAAAAGAGAGTGAGTAGTTGTTATGTTTGTGTTAGGCATAGAAATCCCTTTCCATAAGCCTTGTAGGTGAGCCTTTTGAATTGATTTGATTAGTGCTTCTACCATAAGAATGAATAGCACCAAAGACAATGGATCCCCTTGCCTTTCTCCTTGAGAAGAGGAAAAGAAACCAACTGGAGATCCATTGATAATCACCGAGAATTTTTCTCCTAACAGACAAGAGAGAATCCACTTGCACCATTTATTGCTAAAGCTAAAAAATTTAAGCACCAAAATTAGAAAATCCCAACACACTCTATCATATGCCTTCATCATGTCCAATTTAATGATAAAAGAAGGGATGTTGGACGTTTTGATAGAGTGAAGCACCTCATGGGAAACTACAAAACCTTCTGATGTTTCCCTTCTAGGAACAAAACCATCTTGTTCTGGCAAGACTAGATTGGAGATGAGTGGTTGAATCCTCAGGTAAATAGCTTTAGTAAAAAAATTATACACTATGTTGCATAAGGAGATTGACCTGAACTCAACAAAAGAATTTGGATCTTTTACTTTTGGGATTAAGATAATGTGAGTTGTATTAAATTGTTTTAGCACTGTCCCCATCTTTCGTGACTCTTCTAATGCATGGAAAACATCAATACCAACAAAATCCCAACATTTTTGAAAAAACAAAGCTGTAAATCCATCTGAGCCAGGTGCTTTTTCAAGTTGCATAGAAAACACTACCCCTCTTCATCCAATGTGAAAGGTTTCACCATATTGTCATTGTCCTCCCTAATGATCAATACTGGAATAGAATCCAATAAGTGATTTGCATCAACATAATATGATAGAGAATTTTTGACTGGTGTTGATAGAAGGGATGAAAAAAACCTTATAGCTTCTTGGTGAATTTCCTCCTCTTTTACTAATTCTCGACCTAAAACAGCATCTTGGATTCTGAAAAAATAGAATTGTGTATTTTTTATCTATGCATATGCATGGATTTTTTTTTTGTTTCTATCCCCCTCTTTCAACCACATCTCCCTAGACTTCTGCTTCCAATAAATTTCCTCCCTTGCTACTAGCTCTGCTCATTCTTCTTGCAAAATTTTTTGTTTGTCATATAATTCTACATCTAACCCTTGGCTAATTACTTTCTCACTTATGTCTGATAATTCCTTAAAGACCCTTTCTTTTTGTTGGAATTCACATTCCAAAACTTAATCTGCTTTTTAACATATTTCAGCTTATGAGCTAACTAAAACATCCTTGATCCCACAACAAAAGGGGTTGAATTCCACCATTGGTTCAATAGAGGCATGAAAAGTGGATGGTGAAACCACATTTTTTTGAACTTAAATGAAGTCCCAGACTTCTTAACCTTACTTGATGGCTTAATGGACAAAGAGATGGAAAAATGATCAGAGTGAGATACAGGCAAGATTTCATATACTAGGTTTTTTCCAGCACCAAACCAATTTGCAGAAGTAAGAAATCTATCCAATCTCTCGGTTATCTGCAAAAATCCCCTTCTTCAATTCATCCATGTAAAGTGACCCTTTACAAGTAGCACATCAATCAAAGCATTATCAGAAATAAAAGCCACAAAATCATCTATAACTTTTTGCGGAGGGATAATTCCTCCTTTCTTCTCCTACATACTAGCTATAGCATTGAAATCTCTTGCAACAATTATTTTGTCCCTTCTTACCCCATCTAGAACCCTTGTTAAAGACTCCCAAAGATTCTTTTTGTCAACTGTGGTCGTTGGGGCATAAACATTCAACAACCAGAATTCAAAATCAAACTGCAAAACTTTAAGAAGTTGCCAATGCTTATAAGAGTTTGACATTTCAATTTGGAGTATCTTTGCATCCCATAATACTATCATATCACCAGAGGCTCCCTGAGCAGGGGGGTATGAATTTTTTTCCATTTTTTCCATTTCTACACTAACATTTGATACATTTGGTCCAAGGTTTTGGTCTCTTGTACCATCATTATATCTACTCCATAAGCTTCAAATTGTTGCTTGATCAAATCCCTTTTGTTAGGGGCATTTATACCCTTGACATTCCATGATAAAATATTCATTGGTATCGAGGAGAGAAACATGCTCTCCTCGATCTCTTATTTGCAGTAAACGACATTGTGTTGTCCAAAGTTTATTGAACTCCTGCTGCTATTTCTTCTTTCAATTTTGTCATGTGTGATTTTCTCCTTGTTTTTCCAAGAGTCTTAATAATAATCAAAAGATTGCTTGGGTTTTGGGAGATCCCCAATGTCTGAGAATAGTAAAAATTTCCCTCTTTTCTTCCTTGAGCATCCAGTAAATTTGCATCCTTTACTAATACATGTTGAATAGATTGAGGCTCTTCCATTACAGTGACATGGGAATTCTACTGCAACTGATTGCTAGTAGCTTCTTGAGGTGAAGCCTTGTTAGAAGGACCCAAAGAGAACATGAAATCCACTTCATCAGCTTCTTCGAGATCAAGGATATTGTCCATATCATTAAGAGGATTATTGATAGCATTATGATTTTCTTTGAGGACTTCATCAGTGATCCATTCAATCAGTTGAACCTTTCGAAACTATGATTTTATCTGCTAGTTCATCCAGGCGGCCTTCATGAAGCAGATTGTCAAAATAGTCTATATTTGATACCTCTTCTTCAACAACATCTAAAATCTGTGGGCCTTTGTGGCTTGAATCATGATGAAAGATTTTGAAAAATTTATCCTTTTGATTAAAAGATATCAAGCTTCTATCAAACATGAGAGCTTTAACAATATTGTCAATTTTCTGAATAGAAGTGCAAGAAAAAGCAAGGGAATACCAAAAAATTGATTGAGAATGCTGCAAAAACTCTGGAAAAATTAATGTGACAGTGGAATTAGGATGTAAGCCTAAGTTTTCCAGTTGCATAGCAATATCCTTCTTTACTACTCTTTTTGCAATGGCATTAGAATTTGATCTTTGTGACATTATGGGTAGTTTCTTCTTACTAACAAAAGGATGCTTCTTAATGATTTGAACTTGCTTAGTTTGAGTGGGCTGATTTTTCTTATTCTGAAGGGTATCCAAAAAATTATCCTTTTCTAAACAAATGTTTCCTGAATGATTGTTCTTAGTGGAAGAAGGTTGCTTCTATATGATCTGATCTTGCTAATTCTTAGTGGGTATATTTTTCTTATTGTGGACGATATCCAAAAAACTATCCTTTTCTAAACAAACGTTTCCTGAGTGACCAACCATATGACATTTATAGCACACCACTTCTGGATTCTCAAGAAGAATATTTTGATTCCACACCCCACATTTAGATTTTATTAGAATTTTCTTTGGAAATTTCTTCGAGGCATCCAACAAAGCACATAACCTAACCAATTTGGATGGATCTCTAAAAGAGATTTTATCATGCTTAAGGAAGATTTTGACTTGGTTTGCAAAAATTTCAATTAGATTAAGTTCTCTATATTTGAGGGGTAGGGAGGGCAGTTGAATCCAAAAGTGCATAAATTTAACTATAAATTCTTGAGCCCTAAAAATAGGATACCAAGGTTGCATGAACAAATCCGACCCTTGAAAAACCCATGATTTTATTTTAAAAATTGCATCTCTTTTCCCTTTTGACTCAAAAAGCACTAGAAAGATACATTTATCCTAGTCTAGATATAAAAAATTGATGGCCCCTATCCATTCCTCAAAAATCAAGTCTTTAAGAAGAGCAATTTCAAGATTTAGGCTCCAAAACTTACAAATTAGGGCTTGTTGACAAAGATTGGATACTTGTGAATCTAGCTGGTTTTTAGAGAGGGTAATTGAAAAAGTGACCTTAGTAGATGTTTGAGTTGCTTTATCCCATGTAGATTGATCTGCCTTTTCCATCTTGACCAAACCCTTTGTGGTACTTGCCTAATTAACCTCTGTGATATGCCTCCATTGCAGTTTTCCCTCATTATTTACTTGCAATGTCTTCTTCTTCTGAACATGTCATTTCTTCTTTTTTTTATTATTGTTTGGCTTTGCATGTTGCTTTTTCGTTGAATTTCCCTCTTTTTTTTTCTCTTTCGTATTCTCCCATGCTTGTGTATGTTGATCTGACTGTTCATGTTGTATATTTTCGGAGGCTAAAGGATTTCCCAACTTTTCAAGTGAAGAGGCATTTACTGACCGTGCATGCAGAGAATGAGGATCAATAGAAGCCTTTCCTTTGCCAAGATCTAGATCCTTCTGAAGATAATAAGCTTTGCCCACATCTTTGAGATCAGTTGTAACATCTATCTCTTCATTCTTGTCTCTA
Organism: Sequoiadendron giganteum; assembly: GCA_007115665.2. Taxonomy (NCBI): domain Eukaryota; kingdom Viridiplantae; phylum Streptophyta; class Pinopsida; order Cupressales; family Cupressaceae; genus Sequoiadendron; species Sequoiadendron giganteum. Next base: position 419,717,740 of record CM021109.1, read on the forward strand.
CCTAACTCTTGCAACACTGAAAACCAATTATGTGTAGTTGGATTGAAGGAAGCACCTAATTTTTCTGATCTTTTTGTATAAGGTTTCGTATATCATCACTCCTATCCTTTGTGGAAACCCTAAATTTATGTTTAGGTGGGGTAGAGTTTCTTTCATTCTCTTTTAGATCTCCTCTGTAATCTTTCCATAAGTCAAAATTCTCTTGTTTACCATGTAAAAGGCACCTATGGGGTCTTTTTGGGGACCCACATTCTTTGGTTATCACAATGAGAAGATTGTTGTTGGGGCCTATGATAATACATTTGTCCATATGCTTGTGGTCCCTGATATCTATTTTGACTTGAATAACCATTAGTAGGTCTTGTTTTTGTAGACAGGTATCTATTATTATATACTCAAGGGTCAATATTTTGCCGGTTCTGAGCAGAATGTAGAACTTGATTTCTATCTGCACTACTAGCCTCTCTAGAAATCCTTCTATGAAAATAATTTTGTCTTCTTTGATCAACACTATATTTCTAAGGGCATCTGTGAAAATCATCTACATATATGTGATATTCATTTTCAATTTTTCACCCGTTAGGGCGCCATGTTTTTTCAGATGCCATGTTTAGATTCTTAAAGTTTGGTATGAGATATAACAATTCTTATTGGGCTCTAAAAATTTATTTCATCTTTAGTTGTATATAGGAAGAGTACCGGTAACATTCTCCAAATAATATTTTAACTCTTAAATGTAATATAAAATCATTATTAATTATTTTAATATTAAACTATTCAATATTTAAGTAAAGTTATAAAAAAATTAAAATTCACAAGTTTCTAAAGAAAATTAGTAATGTTAATATAATATTTTTAATAACACCTAATATTTACAATATATATTGTGTGTAGGAAAAATATGTGTATCAATATGATAAAACAAAACACACATCCATGCAATGTATTACATAAAAGGAATTAAAATAGCATAATTAAATGACTATAACTATCCTTTCAAATCATTCCATGGTTCTCTAGTCTTAAGGACCTTCAAAATTTGTGTTCTTAGATCTGTTAAATGTTGCACATGAACCTGCAAAGATGACAACCTAAGAAATGAGAAGCTATTACACAATCTACATGCTTGTGTCAATATATTTTTGTGTTTTTGAAGATAAATGTTAAATGATCTATGATGAGATGTTGATGTAATTGAAATGATGTTAAAACTAATAATGGAAATCTAATGGTAATGTTGTATAAAAGATGCAATAAACTAAAATGCTAAAATGGAATTGCCATGATAATGCAACTATGGACTAAAATACTAAAAGCTAACTACAATGCTCTCACAATTCTCTCAATTGCACAAAGAATTCTACAGCATAAGTTTGTCAAATTCTCCTTGAAAAGCTATAGAAATGCCTTGTATTTATAGATTTTTCCAGGCTTGAGATGATGTGGCAATGATGGACGGTCAAGATTGTGATCCCGAGGCATCAACGATTGAGCACAAAGAGGTTGGAGAGAATCAGGGAGGTGGTTCCCTTCAAGAAAACACCTTGCCAAGTGTTGAAAAGAATCAGAGGAAAGAAGAAGCCATGTGTCCAAGGTGGTTTCAAATTTATTGCAATTTTGTAGATGATAATTCTCATTTTATAATTTAGAAACTTTAATTTCATGTGACACATGGTGACGTGGTAGTTGAGTTAGAGGTGGTTAGAAGAAATATGGAGACATGTGCTAAATTTGAATTAAAAATTCAAATTTAAATAAAAGAGGGAAATTAATTAAATAACAAATATTTAATTTTTCCATTTAATTAATTTAAGAAGAAAATGATTTTTAGAAAAGGAAGAATTGAGGTAATGAACCATATAAATAAATTTATCAATTTATTTATAATAGTAGAGGAATTAGGATTTTATTAATTAAATAACAAGTATTTAATTAATTTGTGCTCAAGACCATTTTTACGTGCATACATTGTGCCCCTCTTTGAAGTGATGTGCACAGACGCATTGCTTCAAAGAATAAATTTTATAGACCACGATGATAAAAAAATTGGCATGCCCCAAACGTTGATTTTGCAGTGATGATGAAAGGATGCCCCCTCGAGAGATAAATCAAGGATTTTTAATTTTTTTAATTTATTTGATGATTAAATGATTTTTCACTAAAATGCTAATGATCGTCAGGTTTGATGAGGATGACCTGATTTATCTCCTGATAATGATTAGAGTCCAGCCACATTGTTGATTAGTTGATTAAAAATCTCCTTTTGAAAAATTAAATAAATGCCACCATAATTACCCCTTAGTTAGCCCTTAAAAGGTCAGAATGGGCAAAAGAAATCTCATTTGTAACTTCTCCTTGTAAAAAATTGAGAGAGAGAAGAGCCAAGATGGATAGGACTCCATGCCACACTCACAAATTTGAGCGAGTTCACCCCCACTAGTGTCCAAACACATATGGACCTCAGGTATGTACCCTAGGAGCCGCCTTTTTTTAATTTCAAATTCAAAATTTCCCACTTTTTTATATTTTAAAAATTTGGATTTTTACACGTTTTAGCATATAGGGGTAGAATTTTAGCGCATCAAGAACTTGATACAATGCATAGAGTCACTATAATAGTGCATAGGGTTAGATTTAGGTCCAAAAATAGACTACCGCATCAGGTTGTCACTTTAGTGCATTAGGTTGCTAGAATAGTGCATAGGGATTTAGCGCGTCAATAGGATAGTGTAGCACATTGGGTAATTTAAGTAGCACATTCAGGAAATGGCGCATTGGGACCCTATTCTAGTGCATAGAGGCCATTTCTAGCACATCCAAGAACTGGCGCATAGAAGGTCTATTCCAGTGCATCTGGTAAATTTTCTAGTGCATCTGGTAGATTAGCGCATATAAACCATGTTTTAGTGCATTGAGCCAAAAATTATTATTTTGAATGATTCCTCCTAGATTTTGATGGTTGATCACGTCAGCCAATGATAGGATAATGTTGATTGATAGATTGATGATCGTCCTCATGATAGGTGAGGAACGATGATAGGATAGATGATGATGATTGATTGATTGACCTCATGACAAATGAGAGTCAGAGATAGGTTGATTGATTTTGATCAATCTCATGACAAATGAGAATCAATGATAGGATAGGTGCTCCTTAAGATTTGATCAAAATCTCAAGTGAGTTGATTTGAATAATTGATATGTTGATGTTAGGCTAATTGATTAATGTGCTGAATTGATATGTTAATTTGATTATAGGAGGGTGGCTTAGGGGTTCTTCAAGTATGAGAGTGGTTTCCGCGAATGTGGGACATGATCCCATAGCTTACCCCAGTAGACTTAGCTATTATTGATTAGTGCAAACGGACTTCCTTGATTGACATGCCCCAGTACCAGATTAATCGGGGGTTGTTGAGAACACTTGTAGAGCGGTAGCATAGTGACCACAACACCTTCCATTTGGTGACTAGTGAGATCACAGTTACACCAGAGGGCGTATATCATATTTTAAGGATATCACTCATGGGTAACTTAGTGGTGTATGATCATGAGGAGCAAGGTGGGACTGATGCCATTCGATAGATTTTCCATGATGGTCAACTTGGCGGCTACAAGATTTCTTGGTGAGAGTTGATTGCAACTCACCAGCCCATACCTTGTGTGCTAGCAGGATTCATTGGTGGCTTTCTCTACACCAACCATAGTTCAAAGGGCTTTTCAGTTGGCTAGGGTCACTTTTTAGAGGGCATGATTGCCCACCGCAACAAATATGCTTGGGGTCTGTGCATGCTTACACACCTGTATCATGATCTTCATCAAGTTGTTTATCTTCGGGCTAGTAGTCTTGCAGTTGGGTGTACATTATTACAGCCCTAGGTTTGGGGGCATATAGTAGTTACGTGGCCAGTGGGAGGGAGGGCTCGACCAGTAGGGCAATCATATGTTTTTGGTTACACGGGGCCACTTGTCCAGCATAAGCTAGGAAAGTTAGAGTATTGGAGGAGAGTCCTTGATGACCTAGATACTATTATATGGCGGCCATATCTTGATTGTGAGGCATGCCCAGAGGATGACACAAAGATTCCCTATATATTTTTTAGCATATATCTAATTGGTAGGACTTTGTACATCATTGAGAGATTCCTTTTTGGCCATGTGTATAGGTAGTATGACAAAGTTCAGGGTATGCCTCAAGGGGTGGCACATTATGCCAGATGGAGGTGGGATATTCCAAAGTGGAGGCCAACCCTTGATTATGATGCGTCTTGTGGAGAGTACTACAGCTTACAACCGATATTGTGGCAATACCACCTCGATATTGTGGATACACGGATGACAACATATTACGTAGAGTATTTTTATACGCATCCATTTTCATAGATCTCGAGTCCTGATGAGCTTGCACCCATTTTGGAGGTTGGGAGGAGGGTAGGAAGGCAGTGCAATGAGGAGATGGTGGTGAGGATGAGGCAGAGAAGGAGGTTGGAGATGATGGAGGAGATGGAGGGGGCGATGGTGGAGGCTGAGGATGAGATGTGTCAAATTTTGGGGTCATTCCCAAGAGGATGAGGTCAGCACCCTTTGGAGAGCGGCCAGTAGTTTTGAGGATGCCCTCCTAGAGGTAGCAAATGTAGATAGCTAGGTTGCAGGGTTAGGTGCAGACTCTACAAGGGTAGGTGCATGCATCATAGGCACAGTTATCCTAGGCTCGGGCTCAACTATAGGCACAAGCACTAGCCCAGCTACAAGTAAAAGGTTAGATGGTACAGCTGCAGGCATAGGTATCCACCCTCACCATAGAGATAGATGTCACCCGATGACAGGAAGAGTAGGTAGTAGCAGTAGCTGACACGATTCAGATAGCAGCCGAGGGTGTAGGGACTGGTGACCTAGTCAAAGAGCTCTGAGAGTCTGCCAAGGTGGTGGAGTACAAAAGAGTTTGATACTATGAGGCCATCCCAGTGGAGCGGAGAGTTAGCTATGCTTGTTCCAAATTTGTTTGTTCGCAATCTCAGACTACCAACAGGGGCATCACGCAACCACTCTCAAGAGGCCCACCAAGCGGAGGTCCACCAAGCAAAGATCCAAGAGTAGGGTCATCAGGGGCAGGTGATGTTGGGGAGAGGCCTATGACCTCCACGAGTAGTACCACAGGATCATGTGGTCACATCTGATATATATTGTATTCTAATTAAGAGACCTAGATTTTTGCCACATTTTTGATGTATCTATTCTCATTTCTTGACATCATTGTACACTTGACATTTTATTTTGAGGTTATATATGATATGCAATGATGATTATTGATCTATGTGTTATTTATGCTTTTATTATGGATGTTTATGATGGATGCATTTATTTATGTTCTATGTGATTACGATATTTTATATGATTATGTCATGGATGCTTTAATGAGATGGATGTTCTTATGCAAATGATATGAGATGCATTGTGTTTTTGTATTTTTTCACATGTATATATTGATGTATGGATGAATTAATGAATGCAGAAATGGTTTTATTATGTAATGAAAATGTATGATAAATGAATGAATGGCTTTTGAACATGATACGTGCATATGATAATGCTCTCTTTTTTGGATTTTTCATGAGGCGAAAATGACTTAGATGTATGGATGATTATATAAATGAGTTATGCTTATAAATGATGATTATGTATGGATGATGAATGTATATGCATGTACGATTTTATGTTATGCCCCAATGTATGATTATGGATTATGAAGCGAATGTTATTATGCCAATGAAATATAATGCACTTTTTCATACTTTTGGTATTTTCTATGCAAATATGTGACCTAAATGCATAAATGTGAAATGAATTATGATCATGAATGGATTATGATGTTATTATGAATGATTATGATGATGGATGCATATGTGGATGGATTATGGATGAATGAAAGAATGCATTTATTATGACCTCGATGTATGATATTGATTATGAATGATGATGGTATTTTGGAAAATGCTTTATTTTTGGAATTTTTCATGATGCAAATGTTATAATGAATGAATGCATGAATGATTTGTGATAGTGGATGTATGCTAGTTCTTTCCAATGATATGAAATGGAAATGTCAATGCAAATGAATGATTTTTTTGTTATGTCAAGTGTATTCAATCTTGTAGTGAGTGATAACATCATATTGAAAGGTACCAGCCTTGGAAAAATCTATAATACAAATACAAAACTAATATGAATGTAATCCTATTTATGCAATGTTGTCATCTTATTCATTGTGCTTATTATCATCATTGAGCATTTTATTATTTTGAAATTTAGTACAAACATCAATGGTATAATTAAACCATGATGACCTGAGTACAACTTCCATTGAGATTTGATAATAAAAGATAACACAAGCATCTAGGTATAATTAGACCAAGATTACCTGAGCATTACTTGCGTAGATAGACAAGAGTTAATCATGTTCCTATGCAAATTCATAATTTCTTCAATGATACTTTGTAGAGCATGTCCCACAACAATTTTCATAGTATTAATGATTGAATCATAGACAACAGACAAAGAACATATCATTATCAATCATAGCCCCTCTAGTTTGTGAAATCATTGAGGTACTCTAGAGAAATGACAACAAAAATCATGATACATCAATTGAAAATTTGTGCTAAAGTGATCCAACCATGATTCAAAACATAATCCTTTAGTGATGATTGATTTGATTTTGATGGTTGATTGATTGGTTTGATTGATGTTCAGTTTTAATGATGTGATGGTTAGAGTGATTGTTGAATTTGCCTTGTTGTTTGTTTGCTTGTTGGTTTAAATTCAACGGTTGTTTTCCCCCAATGAGAAACAAACAAAATTTATTTTGGGTATGTACCAGGATAACCAAACCAAGGTGGGACACGACCGTCACAGCCAGATATGGACATGAAGCTCGTTGTATGATGGACATGAATGTGCAGTGATAGCAAAAAGAAAACGGTCAACTCACCCTCAAGTAGATGGAGAAGCTGACTTATAAAAAATAATGCCTATTTACCAAGTTTTCACTACATGTTTTTTTTGCACTTTTTTAAATTTTATGATTTTTTCGTTATTACCAAGATGCATGTTTGCCAAGTTTTCACCAAGGTAACGATTTTTTTTATTTTTCACTTTTTTTTTGTATTTTTCTCTTTTCTAATTTTTTTTTTTTGGTGTTTCCGAGACACTTGTTTTCTAGGTTTTCATCAAGGTGGCCATCTTTTCAGAAAAGTTTCTGATATTTCTAATTTTTTTCAGGAATTTTTTCTTCTTTTTAGGATTTTTTCAAGACTTTTTTCTGCTTTTTAGGATTTTTTCAAGACTTTTAGGCATGCACCAGATGCATTATGTATAGAAATTTTTCAGATGAAGGTTGTTCATTGATTCTTCAAATAGACCCCCTTCTGTTGTAGATAGCCGATATGCCCCCAATCCAAACACTGATACAATAACAAAAGGACCTAACCAATTTGGCTCAGATTTTCCTTTCTTCTCTCGATCCTGTTGATTACGAGGATTTTCCCTCAATACTAGATCACCTACATAAAATTTTTGAGGTTTAACCTTGTGATTGTAGTTGCTTGGCATTCTCTATTGATAGGCCTTTAGATGATCCACTGCAAGTTAACGATGTTCATCCAATAATTCCAACTCTTGTAGTTTAGACACATGGTAATCTTCATCTGAAATGAAAGCTTTCAAGGACACACAGAGTGATGGTATCTCCACATCAATGGGAAAGATGGCTTTAGATCCATAGACCAAAGCATATGGTGTGGCTCTTGTGGGAGTGCAAATGCTTGTACGATAAGCCCACAAAGCAAGGTTCAGTTGAATATGCTAGTCAAGTCCAGCATTGTTGGCAGTTTTTTTTAAGATTTTTAGGATTGTTTTGTTTAAGGCTCTGCTTGGCCATTCCCTTGGGGCTAATAGGGCATAGAAAATTGATGTTGGATATGAAACCTTTCATAGAGTTCTTGCATGTCTTGATTCTTGCAAGGTCTACCATTATCAGTGACAATGGATTGAGGGATATCATACCTATAGATGAGGTAGTTTAGGATAAATGATGAGATTTTCTTTCCTGTGATGGTGGATAGAGGCATGGTTTCAACCCATTTGGTAAAGTATTATGTAGTTCTGATTATGAACTTGTGTCCATTGGACGAAGATGGGTGAGTTTTTCCTACAAGATCCAATCCCCACTGACAAAACGACCATGTTGATGTGAAGGGTTGTAACTCTTGTGCTAGTACATGGATGAGATTACCATGGATCTGACATTTTTGACACTTCTTGACAAATTGGAAGGAATCTCTCTCCATAGTCAGTCAATAGTACCCCAAACGGAGGAGTTTCTTAGCGAGGGTTAGACCACTTGAATGAGAGTCGTAGATACCCTCATGGACTTCTTGTAAAGTCATTTCAAACTCATTGCTTTCTAGACATCGTAAGAGAGTTCCATCAAGACCTCATCGGTATAGTACATCTACAATAAGGGTATGATGAGAAGCTTGGTGGATGAAATTTAATTTTTGGTTTCAGGAGAGGTCAGGAGGTAGAATACTATAGTTTAGGTAAGTGTAGATCTTCCCGTAGATAGAGGTATTGGCATCAATTAGGTGGCATATGATTCGGGACTTAGGATCGCCATAAGTGGGGGTAAATAGTTGTTCCACCATGAACTCATAACGGCTTCACTTTCCTAGAATTTGTAGTAAAGAAGCAATGGTAGCCATGGCATCAACAACCTTATTGTTGACTCTTGGGATTTGAGAAAACTTGATGTCAATAAAATATTTCTTGAAGTCATCAATCATCCTTTTGTAGGGCATCAATTTATCATCTTATGTTTTTTAATCATCGTTGACCTAATTAATGGCTAATTGAGAATCCCCATAGACTTGCAGCTTTGTTATTTTCCATTCTACTGCTATCTTGATGTCGATGATGAGGGCCTCATATTATTTTGTTTTGTTGGTGCAGGGAAACATTAGGCAATATGACTTCAGAATGGTATGTCTTAGGGGAGTGATGAATAGAATTCCTACTCCTGATCCATGTTGAGTATATGATCCATCAAAATATAGTACCCATTGTTGTGTTGTTATTGTGAAGACATCAACATCTGGAAATTCCACATGCAGGGTATGATCATCATGAATCGGTGCCTCAGCTAGTTGATCAGTGATAACTTGTCCTTTGATTTCTTTTTTGTCAACATATTGGATGTCAAATTCACTGAGTATCATCACCTACTTGGCTAACCTTCCTGTCAGGTTTTCTTTGCTAAGGAGATATTTCAAAGGATCGATCTTGGCTATGAGTCTAATGGTGTGAGTCAACATATAGTGACGCAATTTTTGCATAGCAAACACTACTGCTAGACAAGCTTTCTCAATGGGTGTATAGTTGATTTCATAACCATTTAGATTTATGCTAATTTAATAGATTTCTCTCTCCTTTCCTATTGAATCTTCTTGTGCCAACAAATCTCCCAATGATCGATCAGTCGTGGTTATGTACAATAAGAGAGGATTTCCTTCTACTGGTGGTACTAGGATAGGTGGACTCATTAGGTATTGCTTCAGTAGATTAAAATATTTCTCACATTTCTCATCCCATCGAAAGAGAACATTCTTGTGCAACAAGTGTGTAAAAGGATGGGTCTTATTGGCTAGTTGTGATATGAATCTTTTGATTGACTGGAATCTAACTTGAAGGGATCTTAACTAGCTAATATTTTTTAGAGGTGGCATTTCAATGATATCTTTCACTTTTGCAGGGTCTACCTCAATACCCTTTTCTAACACTATATATCCCAGTATCTTTGTTGATGTTACCCCAAACACACATTTCTTTGGATTTAGGTGGACGTTGAATTTCTCTAGCCGGGTGAAGAGTTTGTCTAGTATCTCTAGATGTCCTTCTCTAGTGTAATATTTGGCCAAAAATTCATCCACATAATCTTCCATGAAGGTATGCATCATGTCATGGAAGATGGTTTTCATGGCTCTATGGCATGTGGCCCCTGTATTCTTCAATCTGAAGGGCATGAAATTTCAATAGAAGGTTCCCCATGGGCAAGTTAAAGTTATCTTATCCTAGTTTTCAGGTGCTATCTTGATTTGATTATAACTGGAAAAGGCATCCATTAGTGACAACATGTCATGACCTATTGTTAAGTCTACAATGATATCAATTTTTGGCAAGGGGAAATCATCTTTCGGGAATGCCTTGTTGAGGTCTCTAAATTTTGTACAAATTCTTATGCTTCCATTAGGATTTGAAATAGGTACAATGTTGGATATCCACTCTGAATAATAAATGGGTTTGATGAATCCTACATCCAATAGTTTCTTTAGTTCTGCCTTCACCAATAGGGCAACGTGAGGATGTATTTTTCTCAACTTTTTCTTGATTGGTTTATTTCCTGAATGAAGGGATAAATGATGCATGATGAGATCTAGATCTATCCCTAGCATGTCTGCATATGACCAAGCAAACTTGACTTGTCATTCTTCAAAGAACTTGATAAATTTAGGCTTCTCTTGTTCTATAATGATTCTTCTAGATGGATATTTCATTGTTTCTGCATTACCGAAATTGATGGACTGTGTTGGTTCAATCAGGACTTTGGATCTTTCTTGGAAGTGGTCAGGAAGGGTGTCAAATTTCCCATCCTTCAGTGTCTCAGAGAGGTTTTCACCGTTGGATGCACTCTTTATTTTTATTATTTCTTGATCTGATACTGCCATGGAATGGTTTTGACCATCAAATCTTTCTCTTGTTTCATTCATTTTGCAGTTGGGAAATTTATCACTCCCCTATCTAGGAGCTTCGATATGATGTTCAATTGTGGAAATTGTTTCAAGATTACCAACGCAGAGGAAGTTGAAGATGGCCTTATCATTTTAAAAGGTGGGGATATCAATAGGGTCAGTTTGATCCCAGTCTATAAGTTTAGGATGTACCAATGGTAAGGAATCGTCAAATGGGTTCAGGTCAAAGGTTGTAAGGGTCCTAATGGAAACATTTTCATCGAAAAATACAATGGCAAGGTCAAGTTCTATGATGTTACTCTCTTTTGAATGATCCACCTCACTAGGAGTTTGATCGTCTTCACTCGATCCATCGATATTTTGTGATCCTAATTCAAGTGGTCAGAACCCTGAGCTTTGTCCCTCCTCGAGTGTGGGAGTGTACTTGTGTATGAAATTAATATCCTTATCATAGTAGGTCTCTTATAATAGTGAATCCCACTAATATTCATTGGAATTAGTTTCATAATGATCATTGGCTTGCAATTGTAGGATCCTTTCAACAAACTTTTGTTTTAGGTTCTATTTTGTTTCTTGATTCTCTTGATGCTCTTTATATCCCAACCCTGTCTTGTCATTTGGATTTTTTATAATGGGTTGGATGGGTTTGAAAATACCTTGTTTGCTTTTTCCAATAGGTCCTTTTCCATCATATCCCATTTTTTCCAAGATTGAGAATCCTTTGCCATATTTAGTGGTTTGGACATTAGCCATTGTTGCTTGAGAATCTGTGTCATCTTTGTCATCAAATTCCTCTGCTTGAGTGCTTGCCTTTACGAATCGACCATTAAAAAGTGTGATAGGTTGTGAGGATAATAGTGATGAGATTGATGGTTGACCATGGGATTTTGGTGAGATTAACTGTGAGAAGAAAAGGGATTGTTCGATGGAGTATTCACCTACACCTTTGTCTTTGACTTGGACTTTCTTCTCAAACTGTTTGGTCAAAGTATTAAGTTGGGCTTCAGGATTGGTAGATGTTGAGGGGCTAGGTTCTTCCTTTTTCTCGAGTTGTTTGGACGAGGAACTTGGGTGACTCCATTCATTGGAGGATGTGGCTAGCAATTTTGACAATGGATTGGCTTGACTTAAATTATTGGAGATTTCAGAGGTGGAATCGGGAGCTTTTCGGTTATGAGGCGCAAATACATCCTGGAATGCTTGAAGGGTGTTACAATGTTGGGGACTATTGGAATCAGTAGGAATAGTGATCTATTTCCCATTACAGGGAAATTTCAAACACTGATGGTATGTTGAAGGGACAACTTGCATTTCATGGATCCAAGGATGACCTAAGAGTATATTATATGTCAAATCCTTATCTAGAACTTGGAAAACCACATCTTTTTGAATTGGCCCTACCTAAATGGGTAATACAATCAATCCCATTGAATCTCTTTCCTCATCGTCATATGCTTTGATGGTGATCTTTTTCCTTGCATCTATTGCATTTTTAGAGAACCCTAATGCACAGACAAGTTTCAAAGTGCATATATTAAGACCATCTCCTCCATCTATTAGGATGCGCTTGACATGAATTTTATGGATTGGGACCTCAATATGGAGCATTGTGTTATGAGGATGGGCGAGAGATACATTGTCATTTTCTAAAAATGATAAGCAATGAGGCACAATTAAATGTCCCACCATGGCTTGGAAAGTGTAGACTTCCAAATCATTTGGGACTATTGTATCAACTAGGGCCTTTTCCAAGATCTCCTTATGGGCAGGTGATATTTTAAGGAGCTCCAATATTGATATTTCTGTGAGAATTTTCTGGAGTTGATAAAAAATCTTATATTTATGAGATGGGGCATTAGGTGTTTTGGAAGTGTTTCCTTTTAACACGTATTTGGTTTGTGCCCTTGTGGTCGTGTTTACAAGTAAATTATCTTTTTTTCCTTTTATTTTGATGACATTAATTTGATTATTTGTTGCAACCATGTCTTGTTAGATATTGGGGACTTGATTGGAGGGAATGTTGATATCATTGATTGGATGGTTGGTTGCAACAAGATTTGGTGTTTTATTGATCTCAATGTTTTTGTGTGATCTTCAATGGTTGAAATATGATAAATGGTACCATCATAAACATATTTCACACCTTTTCCTTTTTTGTTCATGTTAGAAGATTCCCCTTTATCATAATCTGGCAAGGGATTTTTGAACACCCCATGATCAGTGTTTGTTTGAGGTTCTTCAATTTGTATGAGCTTATTATCAATCAAGTCTTGTATCTTGTGTTTTAGTTGCACGCAACTATTGGTTAGGTTACCTTTGCATCGATGAAATTTACAAAAGTGGTCCTCATTCCACCATGATGATTTAACTTTGGGTTCAAACCCTCGAGTGTCAGGTAGAGTAATGAGATTTTCCGCAATAAGTTCCTTCAATGCAGATTCATATGATTGACCCAAAGGTGAAAATTTTGATGATTGTTTGTTGTTTGATATGGTAAGGTCTTGGATGTTGTGTTGCTTTGATTGTTTGAGTATTACCTTGGTTGGTATTTTGGATGTTGCTTTGGTTGGTATTTTGGGCGGTCTTTTGATTGGTGTTCGAGGTGCTTCCTGACAAATTGAAGACCGATTTAGCATTATGCATTTTGGCTGAAGTATCATTACCGTTATTTTTGTACTTTTTCCAAAATTTTGGTTTGTCATTGTTGGAGGAATTGGATGAATTTTTTTCATTGTAAATTTTTAAAATACCCCTCTTGACCAAGGCTTCGTCAATTTTGATCTCATTTTCAATTATTTTTTCAAAAGTTGGAGGACATTGTAATTCAAGCCTATAATTCATGTCATCATTTAAGTTATCAATGAATACCTCCATCTTTTCTTTTTATGGTATGGGACGGGGGTACCTTTTTTATAACCTTCTCCACCTTTGTAAAAATACTAGAAATGATTCCCCTTTCTTTTGTTTGACATTGCAAAGTTCCTTCATTGTGACTTCATGTTGAATATCATATGAGTATTGGGTGATAAACTTTACTAATTCCTCAAAATATTTGATCCCTAAGTGTCTTCATGGGAAAAATCGAGTCTCATAGTTCTAAATTCCCTTACATGATCGATGTGATCTGAATTTTCATTGTATTTGTCAAATTTGGGGAATTCACAATGTTTGGGGAATGGTATCATGTTGACATTGGGATCAAAAGGGTAGGGGAATATATCATGTATTGAGTACCTCTTAGTGGTTCTAGTTTTCATTTTTTGCATTTTTTGTTGGAGGGTTTTTATTTTTTGTGTTAAGGTAGCCATTAGGTCATTGGTTTTTGCTTCCTTTCTCATTTCAATTGGTATTTCGGTTTCTATCCTCTTAGGAGTTTTTTGCAATTTTGTGATATCAAAATTGCTGGGTAATTTGACTTCTTTGTTTGCTAACATCAAAAGGTATTTCTCACCCTCTTTTTCAAAGATCTTCTCCATGAATTTATAAAAATTGGGGTCTTCTTGTGCTTGTTCTATGGTTTCCTCTGTTATTTCTTCTACCTCCTCTTGACGAATTCCAAAGAAAGGGTTTTCCTCTCTCTCAGCCATGGTTTTTTGGTTTTCAATTTCTCTTTTTTTTCAAGTTTTTTCTTTTGCAATCTCATTAATATGGGAATACAAGTGATGAAAATTTTCTAAACATTTGACCAAAGTTTGGGAGTGCCAAAAGGATTGGTTAGAATCTGATTAAGAAAGCTTTATTATAGGATGAAGGATGATAAATCTTGATGAAGGATGATAAATCCTTATGGTGAAATGTAGCTACTAAATCAGAAATGGGTGTGATGAGGATCTTTTGAATGTTTGATCAACGATTAGATGAGAGATTTTCACTTGAAAATGTTGGTTTCTCTATTGTATCAACTAATTTTGATGGTTGGAGTATTGTATTGTTGGTTGCAGAATGTAAGAATGATGAATGGGTTAAATATGATTATTCCTTTGTGAAAGAGCTCTTCATTCATAATAAGCTTGTGAATTTAAAGGCTCTAAAGCAAAATCATCAATATATCCTCTATCAAAGTTGTGATATCTATGGATGAAATTTCGATAGTTAAGCAAGACCTTTCTACTTTGGTACAAGAAGTGTCTCCTTTTCAAAAATTTCTTGTAGCTAAGTTGTTTCTTTGGTTCACTGATTCTTTTAGTAAGGGATTTCTTGACAAATTTTGTTGATTTCCAATCCCTTAACATAAAATGATGTTGGTTTCAACAAGTTGAAAGAAAATTTAGGACAAGGAAAAGATGTTGTTTGAGAAGGAATCTTCGAATAGGATATTAATTGGTAGTCAGGAGGTCAATTTTAGCTTTATGTTTGTAGATATATCGGATGCACTAAAAACAGTGCCCAAATGTGCCAAAACTCAGATGCGCTATGGAATGGTACATATGCACTATGGGAAGGGCTGGATGCACCAGAAAAATTAATGGATGCACTATAATAAAAAATTAATGCGTTGTAAGATGGTACAAATGCGCTATAATAGAGGATGGATGCACTAAAACAGTAAATGGATGCGCTAGTTTATGACAATGATGTGCCAAAACAGTAGCAGGATGCGCTAAAAGATGCAAGCTATGTGCTAGAGCATTTAATAGATGCACTATTTTGGAAAAATGCTTTCTATTTTTTGGTAATTTGACAGATTGTTTTGGTTTCAATAGTGAATTTTTGGACTATTTGGTTCGGATTTTCTTCTGAATCAATAGTTGAACATGTTTGTGTGATTTTTGTTTGGATATTTGATTTAAAAACACATTGGTAAAGACACATCAAACAAGCACAATTCCTTGGTTGTGTGAGACAATATTCTTTTGGATTCCATGCGGATTTTAGTCCAACCGCACTTATTCTTAGTGGGTAATTTAGAAGCTTGTCCGCACAGGCTCCCCCTTATAGTGCACTCACTTCTCGGGCCAACCAAGCTTTGAAATCCCATGAATCTCCCATGGAAAGTTTTTCACCTCTACTAAGAACTACGAGAATGTGGATGTCTTGGCAATAACCGTTGTTGCACCAAAGAATAGATAAGGGCAACTTTTGTCTTACTACAACAAAGGGGTTTTATTAGGGGTATTATGTTCATGGGGGATCATCCATCCAGAAAGAGACCATTGTTTCCCTTCTTTTCAAAACAACCTCGTGATACTCTAACTTTCCTCGAGCACCCAAATTTATATCCCCAGTGGAAGTCACTTGGCTTTAGCGTGTTCCTGGTTGAGTTGTTCCCTCCTTTTGAAGTGGGGAGGAAGGCCCTCTAAGGTTCAAAATAAAATAAAATAAATGTGTCTAGTTTTTTTATCACCCAATAAAGGGGAGAGCATACATGCCTACTATTCCAAACACAACAAGCATGGTGTAAATTTATCCTTCCTAGTTATGCTAGATTCCTAACTTAACCAAAGGAAATGACAACTAGATTTAACCCTGCAACCAATTTGTTAGTAGTTTCAGCCCATTATTCTTTGACAACATTCTTTCTTTGTATCAGCAAGGTCTCTAACTACATATAAGGTTCCTGCAAAATAGAAAAGCATAGATTAGTTTCAGGAATCTAGAAAACTTACCCTAAAAACTAGATGCACCATTACAGTAATCGAATGCGCTAAAACTCAAACCGAATGTGATAAACTAATGAATATGCTAAAACAGGCAATGGATGCACTAAATGATAAACTAAATGCGCTAAACTAGAAAAGCACAAAATGAAATTTAAAACCCCTAATGCATTGAAAGAACAATTGGATGCACTGAAACAACAACCCGATGCATCAAAACAGAAGTCGAATGCACCAAAAGAACCACCAGATGCCAAAATAGGAACTCAATGCACTGATAAATCTGTCAGATGCGCTAGAGAAAAATTCGGATGTGTTGTTTCAAAAAAAATTGACGAAACCTGCGAAGAAAAACTCAATAGAAAAAAATATTAAAGATGGGGCTAGGCCCCATGGTGGTCGCTAATTTATGTGTGTGGGAAAATATGTGTATCAATATGATAAAACAAAACACACATCTATGCAATGTATTACATAAAAGGAATTAAAATAGCAGAATTAAATGACTACAACTATCCTTTCAAATCATTTCATGATTCTCTAGTCTTAAGGATCTTTGAAATTCATGCTCTCAGATCTGTTAAATGTTGCACATGAACCTAAAAAGATGACAACCTAAGAAATGAGAAGCTATTACGCAATCTACATGCCTATGTTAATATATTTTTGTATTTTTGAAGATAAATGTTGAATGATCTATGATGAGATATTGCTTTAATTGAAATGATGCTAAAACTAATAATGCAAATCTAATGGTAATATTGTATAAAAAATAAAAATAAACTAAAATGCTAAAATGGAATTTCTATGATAATGCAACTATGGACTAAAATACTAAAAGTTAACTACAATTCTCTCATAATGCTCTCAATTGTATGAAGAATTTTGTAGCATAAGTTTGTCAAATTCTCCTTGAAAAGCTATAGAAATGCCTTCTATTTATAGATTTTTTGGGGCTTGAGATGATGTGGCAATGATGGAAGGTCGAGATTGTGATCCTGAGGAATCAGCAGTTGAGCACAAAGAGGTTGGAGAGAATTAGGGAGGTGGTTCCCTTCAATAAAACACCTTGCCAAGTGCTGAAGAGAATCAGAGGAAAGAAGAAGCCATGTGTCCAAGGTGGTTTCAAATTTGTTGCAAGTTTGTTGATGACAATTCTCATTTTACAATTTAGAAAACTCAATTTCATGTGACACATAGTGAGGTGGCAAGTGAGTTGGAGGTGGTTAGAACAAATATGGAGAGATGTGCTAAATTTGAATTAAAAATTCAAATTTAAATGGAAGAGGGAAATTAATTAAATAACAAATATTTAATTTGTGCATTTAATTAATTTAAAAGGAAAATGATTTTTGGAAAAGGAAGAATTAAGGTAATGAACCATATAAATAAATTTATCAATTTATTTATAATAGTAGAGGAATTAGGATTTTTTTAATTAAATAACAAGTATTTAATTAATTTTTGTTCGAGACCATTTTTGCATGCATACATATATAACTATCCAAATTAAGGTAATCTATCTAATTATTTAATAGCTTCTCGCAACACTATCTTTGGGCTATAAAAATACTATTTCCTTATTAGCCATGATATCAAATCATACTAATAATATCCTTTTTCTCCTAGGATATAGCAACACCCCAACAAACATGAACTGAACATCTAAATTTACTCAATATCCATGGTTTCCAATTATAGTCCTCATCAAGCACCTATTGGACTACATGTATAATGATAGATGCCTACATCTTGAAGATAGTTATTCAAATTGCATCTCTAATAAACCTCACAAGAAATCCATTTATCATCACTTTACAATCAATTATACACTAATATACCTATTACCTTGGAGAGAGTCTTAACATAACATATTAGAAATAATTTCCAAACATGATTATAATTCATCTTCTCTATATAATTAGTTCATTTTATTGAGCAATATAGTTGCATTATATCTCATAATATACTTGATCTCATCTCCAATGTGAGCCACCTACAAGGAATTAATAATTCTCAATGCTTATGGTGAAGGGAGACTCTACCTTAAACACAACCTTACACAAAGAACATTCAGGAATAACAAACATGCAACTTTATTACACTTTTATGAAATCATCTACATACATGCAATCAAATGTAATACAAGTATCTAGTCACAAGATTGCTATTACAAAAATATGAACTACAAATACATGCAAAAAATAAAAAATGCAAGTCTGTGAATGGAAATAATGGCCACTGAAACCCCAACCTCCATTTAATGTTGAAAAGAAGGAAATTAATCTATATTCCCATCCAGAATGGATCTCTTTCCATTCATGACCACTTTATATGATTTTTCCACTTGCCAACAAACTGTCACTTCCATTTTGGCACCAAACAAATCTAGTTTTCCCTTTTTTAGGCCTAAGAAGTTTCCTAAATGTTAGTACAACTTTCAAGAGCCATTAATTTTGACTTGAGAATTGGATTGATAAATCATTTACACCATTGGAAATCTCTCAAAAAATTGAAGGTCCGCCAAAGTTCTCTTTAGTGGACTTTGGATTTTTGGCCATTTTTTGAGCCCATCCAAAACCTCTAGATGCCTCAAAATTGACTTTGCATATTTTTAAAGGGATTTTAAAGACACAAAATTAGTATCTCACAAATGAAAAATATTATTGAAGTGATTTCTTCATCATTGGTTTCATTTCACCATTCTAGATATTTTGTGTAAGATTTCATGTCAATACATGCACAAATTCCTACTTACTAAAAATAGTACAACCCTACCATTTTTAGCCCTTCCAACTTACTAAAACTAGCAACCCAACCATTTTATCACTTATTGAAAATTTATTCACCAAACCTAATATAAATCAAGATAAAAAAATTCTAGAGATGCAAGATTTCTCTTACACCCTGGTGCTCTTGGATCAACTTGTGTCAAGTTTTTAGCTACATGTGAATCCAACTAACATCCTTTAACATGTATTTAGAATTATTACCCATTTACTAGTATTTATAATGTCGTGGTCATGCAAGATTAGATAATATTTCAAAGTCATTTCACATATTCACCTCAATATGTTTTAGATACCCAGTTTTATTCTCAATGGCATAGTTTCCAAGTAAATATGCTTCTTGGTTTTCTTCTCTATATACATTTTATATAGTGAAATATATGAACATGTCAAGGATGGTTCATATATAATTTTTGAATGTTGATGATTTTATAATTTGAAATATCATTTTCCATAATGCATTTATAATAATATATGACTACCCTTCAATTTGAACAACATTTATTTCTTATTTATTTTAGACCTAAATACTAAAGAGAAGGGCTTAATATTTTTCTTTAATATTGAAGCCATTTTTCAATTTATGTGAACCTACACAAATGATATTTACCCAACCATTGCAATATATACATCCTACTTTTAACCCCTATGTTTCCCATTGCTACCCTATTGAAGTTTGGTTTCATCCATCTAATAGTGGGAGTTGTCAATTAATCATTTCCTTGAAGAGATGACTTGGTATTAAATTGCTAGCCCATGAATGGGGGATATGCGAATTATTTCCATTATAAAATGATCTCATTATTGTATGATGTGACTATCCTCTTTTTTATCCCTCGACATATCAATCTAACTTGAGAAACTTCCTCAATATCTATTTCTAATTTGATGAGAGCCTACCTTTTAATAATTGTGTTTAAATAAATAATTGTACGCTTCTTCCCTTCCATATTTCCCATATTAGTAAGGAAGGGGAGATGGTCCAAATAAAATAACATATAGAGTGTTTTTGGATATTGGGTCATGATTGAAATATTGCTAGGAGGTCAACTACGAGGACACCTAACCAATCCAATCTAACATATATCCATTAATAACATTTGACTCCAAAGGGACAAGTTAAAAAAAAAGTGATTGATGATTTCTTTAGCCATGCAAAAATGAGTGCATTTATAGGGGCCTTCAAAATCAATTTTGTGTAGCTTTTTTATAATAAGAATTTCTTAGTTTTTATATAGACCATGCAAATTCTCCCATTCCGGGGAGAAAAAATTATGCTAGCACTAATGAGAGGCTCAATATTATTTTATCATAGCTACTTGTTCTACCTTGTACCCCATCTTGACAAAGTAATATCCAAATTTTGAAAAGCACCATGTTATCATATCATGTTTCATATTGATGAATATTTTCTACAAAGATAATTCTTCTATAAATATTATTAGTTGTCTAGTTAGAATACCAAAACCATTTGCATCACATCAATTTCATTCAATGATGATTTCTCTAAAATTTGAATGAATATAATAGTCTCATATCAATTTTATTCAACGATGATTTCTCTAAAATCTCGATAGATATAATAGTCTCATTTTTCACCTAAATTCATTGCAAGAATGTCTCTTGCAATGTTTGAATTCTCCTTACATGCTATTTTTGAGTAGCTATTCTAATAGACCATCCAAAATTTTATGCTCCTCCAATTATTCATTTCCCATGTTAAATGATTTGTAATGATTTATCTCTATGCGATCATAAAATTATAGAGGTGGGAGCTCCATGCAAGGAATTTTTCAATATTAATAATGTGGGTAGGGTAATGGGAGTCAAGGTACTTGTTTTATAAAATATTTGAGAAATTCAAATTGACTTTGGAGAAAAAAATTAAAACTAATTTTTCTCCCAATATTTATTTTGTAAGTAACTTTGTCTCCATCCCATCCCACTAGTCACAATTTTCCATTTTAGTAATGAGAAATTGTGTTCCTCTAAATTCTATTCCTAGAGAAACATCTCATCATTTTTTACAATTCTTTAAATGTTTTGATGGATAATTTTGAACAAAAATTAGATTATAATTGCTAAGGAAACTATTTTCAACATTAATATATCTCATTCAAAAGATAATGATTCACCCTTCCAAGAATTCACTTTGTCTCTACATTCACTTAACAAGATTTATGTGAACACAGATTTGTTTACTCACTTAAATAAAAGGTATGCCTAGATACTTCCTAGATAAGTCCCCTATTTAGAAACCTAAGCAATTTTTGGTCATGATTTGTAGATCTAACTTGACATTAAAAAGAAAAGATTTGATTTTTCTTTGTTTATGATTTCACCCAAATCTATAGTACAAATTCCCGAGATACTTTTAATTTATAAAACTTCATTTATACTTACCTCCCCAAAGAGAATGGTAACATTTTCAAATTGTTAATTGGAAATTAAATTGTCATTATTAGTTATCTTGATGCCTTTCCAAATGTTTTTGATTAAGGAAAAATAGGTTTTGAAGGGGCCCCAAAACCCTTTACAACAAGAATAGGCTGCAAAAGAAAACACATGGATAGCAGGTAGCCACCAAAAAAATAAACTTAGTTGTTAAAGAATAAGCAATGCAAAACCCACAACTAAACCATCAACAAAACATCAACCAAAAAAGGCACTAACAATAGAGATTACTGTAATTGATCTAATATCTTAGCAACTTCTAAATTACTAGAGATGGCATTCTCATGCATCTCTGCCACATCATCCAACTCCTAAAATGAAATGGCAGCCCTCTTCTTGGTCTTACTTTTAGTTCTCACACACGACCCCTCTTCCTTATTCTTCTCCATCAGATTTTTCTAACCTTCAGCAACAAATTCTTGCACGTTATCACCAATATGAAGTAATTTTCCATTCCACAAGCAAGATTTTTCATTTATAATAGTGAGCCCCTAGAAACTAGCATGGAGAGATTGACTACTAACCTGCATAGAAGTACTCATGTCTTCACAAATTTTATTAAATTTATCCTCAAGAGAAACCAACCTATCCTCATGGTCTCTACCCATTTTAGTAGCATTGGTCACCACCTTCTCAAGGAAAATATTCATAGTTTTGACCTTGTTGTGCATAGTCCATTCCTTTTTACTTTTATTGACCAAACCAACATTGATATTGTGCAAAGAATTCATTATGATATTGATTTATTTGACCTCCGACAAAATCCATTTGAACATAGAGATGAAATTTCTTGTTCCATCCTTAGTCATTCTAACCACAACATTCATGTTTATCTTCTCCTAATTGAGAGGCTCTTCCATAGTCAACCTCTTTGATTGGTCCTTAGCCCTACCTTTACCCTTCTAAACACCATATATAGGAAAATCATCTAGGTCGACCACTTCAACCTCAACCTCCACCTTCTTGGATTTAACAATGGTGTCAACCAACATATCTAGATACCTTTTCAAATGTTACTTCTTTGAGCCACTTGAATTTTTCAACCAAAAGCCAACAATGGTTGAATTGTTCAACCAATAGCCTCAACCATTATTATAAAGAGGAATATGGATAGGGGGTCTCCTTATCTAGGCCCCTCAAATATTTGAAAAATGAATGAGGATTACCATTTATAATAATTAATAATTTTGAGCTTTAGATGCAACTAAACATCTAATCAATCCAATGACCATAAAATTAAAATTTATCACAAATTTTATTAAAAAGATCTATTTAACACAATCATAAGCCTTGCTTATGTCTAGCTTGAAAATAATACCTTTTTCCTACCTTTATTTATTTAATTAAAGGCCTCATGAGGCTTCATGAGTAACAATGGTTCCATCTTATGAGATGTTGAAGCTGAAACAAGTTTTTGAAATGTGGATTGTGGCCCTTCAAGAGAAGTTGGAAAGGGCTTATCTAAAATTGGACAAGGTTATGGATGATAGCAAGTTTGTCATGAAAAATGAAGCCAAGGGTCAGAACATCCTCAATGAGAAGGCGAGGTAGTGGATGGAGGAAGCTTTAGGTGGGAAGGATGTTGTTGGTAATGTGGTTGGCCTTCCTAGTGTTTTGATTAAAGAGGTAAGTGATAAGGGTCCCTGTACTAGGATGCATAATAAAACTAAGCTGAACTCTGGGATTCCTGCCAAGGAGATCACTAAGGTGATGGAAGTGCATCACAAGATTATTGATAGTGATATGGAGGTGGTCAATATTTTAAAGAATCTGTAGTTGTTTTTGCTCCTCTTTTTGGTAGTTTTTTATCTTTTGGTTTGTTGCTTGTTGGCTACTTGTTGATTTTCATGCTTTTCTTTTGAAGTAGTGTTATTTTTTGTAAAGGGTTTTAGGGCCCATTCAAAACTTGTTTTACCTCTAATAAAAAATAATGATTCCATCAAAAATAAATCTTTCAAGATTGAATTCACTTTATTCTCTATAAATTATCTCTAAGAGTTTTAATTTCTTGGCTATTAATTTGGTAATAATATATATAGTATTACAAAGTGATATTTGATGGAACTAATCAAAGGTTAAATTTACCTGAATTTTGAGAATTAAGACAATTAATGTAGTGTTAAAGTCTCTTGTTATTTTTATAATTTCCTAGATTCTTATGTTTCCAACCTATTGGGTTTCAAAAACGTAGGTTTGAACCACGAGAAGTTGCCAAGCTCTCACAATGCTTTTGGCCAACTAACAAGGCCAACCAATATAGTTGAACCTTTTGCTCTTCAAGCTCTGCAAAACTCAGGTGGGTGCACCTATGTGTATGTTGCAGATTTAAAATGTATTTCTTGGTGAAATAATCTATCCACAATGGCAAAGGGAAGTGGATAGATAAAATCACTACAACTACTCCTACTCCTACTACACAAATGAAAGGTTTTTGAATAAATTGTTTGATATGAATTTGTATCTCTGGGTTGTGGCAGATCAGTGCCTTCTATCCACATGGGCAATGGAGTCAAAAATGATATGTGTTTCCTCTTATTGGCTTAACTCTAGTTGTTAGGCACTCTAAAAATTCTATGGCTGGCATAAAACTTTACTAAGTCTATGACTTGCATAAATAGTGTTGGAATGTTTCTCTATCAGGTTCTTCTTTAACTATCCAAAAGAAATCTTAAAACCACTGTGATTTATTAAGAGAATTTAATTTTGGCTTGCAAACACCAATTAATCAAATCACACAAAATGGAATATATTTTGATAAATCAGGGAATATGCTTGATATGCTAATTTGAATGATTAAAAGACCTCAAGTTGGAGACAACCAAAATAAAGAGTATAAATTGATGCAACGCAACAACTGAATACCAAAGATAAATTCACCAGTTTAAAACATTAGTCTTCATTATTTCTGCTTCAAGAAAATTATATACATTATTTCCATCCCAGTCCCTTCTCGGGAAAATCTCACTCCTACAGTCTAACTACTGCCTATTATCTACTCTCCCCCTACAACTGATTTTCTAATGATTTATACAATACAAACCAAGGGTCATGACCCTTCAATTTTCTATTACATCCGTTTACATTCCATGGTTGAAACAAAATATTTAATTAGTTTCCTATCGACAAACTAAATATTTTAAACTATAGTCTCGCTTTCGATTTTCTCACTTTATACTTTTTCCTGCCTTTGATTTTGATTTCCCATGGCTTCCTTATGCTTACCGCAGTCAACCTTATTTTTCCCTACGGTACAACGGTGTCTAACTTTGACTAGTCGCTACTTCCCTTTACATCGCACTACCACACCCTTCATTTCCTCATCCCATGGTAATGCAGTGACCAATCACTGGTCGCCTTCCCCACTGCTAACCACGATGACTATCTCCATGTTTGCCATGCTACCACGATCACTACCTTGACTGCCAGCAGTACCGCAGTAGCCACCCGCTGTTATCTTCACCACTTCTTAACTATTTGCCTTATGTTACCGCGTTATCGCGGTCTTCATTTCAACTATGTGTGGTATAGCGGTAACCACTTACCGATAGTCACCTCACCGCCTCGTTATTAACTACTTGTCTTTGCCGACCGCTTGATTGTTTACTGTGCTACCATGGTGTATGACTTGACCACATGCGGCATAATGGTAAACCTCATTGTGACAATTCCTAACCTTCACCGCTATACTGCGAGCCACTTTGCAAAAGGCCGCGGTAAAGAGGTGAAAGCCATGAAGGATGAGCGGTGGCAGTGTAAGGTATTTTAACGTTATGAATGGGAGTAGAATGAATTATTTTATGGAAAGATAGGAGAACGAATTTTAATGGGGGTAACACAGCCATCCTTAGCATTGTAAAAGGGAGTATATGATTTTTTATGGGAAAAATAATTAAAGTATTAGGCTCAAAATAGGAAAAAACCCTTAGGATTTTAATGGAAATTTTTAGTTCTAGTAGTGGCTCCTTTTGGGGATGAGTGATTTTGCAAATCACTGCAAGAATCCAAAATATCTTTGAGAGAGCAGACAAAGAAAATGATGAAAAATGAAAGCCATGAAAGATGGAGGGAATGAAATAGCATGGAGGAGATGGAAAATGAAAGATGGCAAACGGAGAAACCCTAGACTACTGTGCATGGAAAATAATTTTTAAAGAGGTATTGCTAAGAATTGTCCATGCATTGGCAATCCTTAATCCTCTATACCTACTATGGTTCAAAAAATCTAACCACAAGGGATGGCCCCAAGCCACCCAAAAAGAAAAACCTGCCCTTTCCTCTGTCATAGACCTTATTTTGTTTAGAGCTCATCAATTTTCTTTTAAAACTATCCATTCTATCTACCCTGTTACATGCACTGTCATTGAAAACCTCCAGAAAGTGATTATATTCAACCTAACACACACCACTCTGCAATTCATCATTCAATAAATATTTTTCACCCTCAGCATACAAAGTGTATCCACATTCAATAAAACATTCATAGGAATTCTCATTGTCATATGTTGCTAAATGATCAAGCAGTTGTATTGGGACCTAAAAATCTGAATGCCTTTCTTGGAAATAAAAAATTCTATCTCATCAACAACTTCTGAAATAATCAAATCACTTTCCATTGGTTTCCTATCAGCAGATAGCATTGACACACACATTTGATCCATACAGTCTTTTGTATACATACTTGAAAAAGTTGAACACTCATCATCAATGATATGCAAACCAGTATCTTTCTCTTGCAGGCAAAAATTATTCAAGTCACATACCTCCTTTTGGACACAAACAGATATTTGATCAACTTCAAAGAATTCCTCATCACTGTGAGAGATGCGCATGGGGTCATATGAATTATTACTTTCACTGTCAAAACAAATGTAAGTTGGAGCCAAAACTTTGGAATCATATTTATGTGCACATCTTCGGTATTCAAGAGTCAATAAATCTGAAACTTGCTCAATTTTGAGTGAACATGTTTCATCCAGATCTCCTGCTATTTCTCCAACTTCTTGATCTCCATATGAACTGCAACAATCATCCTGTTGTAGATCAACATCCACCATTTCATCTTCACAATCTGGATCACAATCTATTATGCAAGGGAGACTCTCCATATGTTCATTGTTGCATGGCACAATATCCTCTTCTAATTCAGCTTCTGAAGTAGTGTTGATGTACTCCTCAAATGATGTGTCCCCACCAATATCATTAATGCTGCAATCATCTTCCAAATCTGAAAAATTGTCATTAGAAATCCCAGTGACACATTTATCCTCCATTGGTTGCATTATTTGATCATTCATGATATCACTATTAGATTCATTGTTGACAGTGTCCATATACCTTGTCTCAAGCATGGAATCAAGAAATTTATTTACTACATCCGAGGCATGTTGTTTTGATGACTCTGACCAATAAACTGATTCAGGCTCCCAAGCTCTTGAAAATTGTGTAAAAAATGTGGGTCTTGTAGGCCTATGATGAGGAGGTAACTGCATACAGATGTCTACCATCCTGTTGTATAGAGAGTTTTCATCCTCTTCATATTTCCTTATGTCAAAAAATGTATCTAAGGGGGAAATTCCACATTCTAATTCTGTAATGGAGTCTTGGCTTTGAGTATGTACATCATCATATTTTTATTGATTATGTAAATAATCATCATCTTTGTCCTCATACTGGCTCAAGAATATTTCTTTCAGATCCTCCCATGAAGATATACTTTGCATAGGCAAACTTTTAAACCATTCCCTTGCACTATCCCTTATAGATCTTGAAAAACATTTTATAATGACATCCTCTGGATAAATTTGAAAGTTGACAATGACATTCCAGAATCGTTCCATATGCTCATAAGCTGATTCATTCCATTCTCCATGAAATTTAGGGATATGCATTAGCAGTTTTGTCTCATCGCAGGGGTAAGGATTTGGGTAACCTTGGACATTACTAAAGTTAAATGGTTTATCAATAATTGAGACAAAATTTGGAGGGCCATATGGGTTTTGGTAGATCATTGATCTTTTTTCAGGAAATGGAAGATGAATATTCATTTGATGTAATGGATGTGGTGCATAAGTGTTCTTCTGTGAATAGAACACATTACCTTCATTGTCAAAGTTCTCAGTTGTATCATGTGGTGCCTATGGTGTCCAAGATCTCCTGGTATTTGTGTCTTCACTCTCACCGTATGATGTCTTATTTGGTGATGTATTTAGAACATATTCGACTCCCAACTGCAATAGTCATTGTTCCACTTGTCATGTTTTTTGTTCCCAGTATAACCTTTGTTGTTCCAATTCTTCAAACTCTTTGATATACCGGTGTCTTCTTTCTTATTCTGTCATCTTGAAAAAATGTTACTGCTTCACAACATTCATGCATTATATATCAAATTAAAACAGAGTTGCCACCTAATTTTCCAAAAGTAGGAAAATGAAACGGATTGCTTTGGTTTTCACCCAGCGGAATCTCCAAAAAAAATGTGAAACTTTGTTGACTTTATAAATGGAAAGGCTTGAAATTTTTTTGAGTAACTCCCCAGTAGAATCGCCAATTTGTTGGGTCTCAAAAACGCAGGTTTGAACCACGAGAGGTTACCAAGCTCTCACAACGCTTTTGGCCAACTAACAAGGCCAACCAATATAGTTGAACATGCTGCTCTTCAGGCTCTCCAAAACCCAGGTGGGTGCACCTATGTGTATGCTGCAGATTTAAGATGTATTTCTTGGTGAAACAATCTATCCACAATGGCAAAGGGAGTGGATAGATAAAATCACTACAACTACTCCTACTCCTACTACACAAATGAAAGGTTTTTGAATAAATTGTTTGATATGAATTTGTATCTATGTGTTGTGGCAGATCAGTGCCTTCTATCCACATGGGCAATGGAGTCAAAAATGATGTGTTTCCTCTTATTGGCTTAACTCTAGTTTTTAGGCACTCTGAAAATTCTATGGCTGGCATAAAACTTTACTAAGTCTATGACTTGCATAAACAGTGCTGGAATGTTTCTCTATCAGGTTCTTCTTTAACTATCCAAAAGAAATCTTAAAACCACTATGATTTATTAAGAGAATTTAATTCTGGCTTGCAGACACCAATTAATCAAATCACACAAAATGGAATATATTTTGATAAATCAGGGAATATGCTTGATATGCTGATTTAAATGATTAAAAGACCTCAAGTTGGAGACAACCAAAATAAAGAGTATAAATTGATGCAACACAACAATTGAACACCAAAGAGAAATTCACCAGTTTAAAACATTAGTCTTCATTGTTTCTGCTTCAAGAAAATTATGTACATTATTTCCATCCCAGTCGCTTCTCAGGAAAATCTCACTCCTACAGTCTAACTACTGCCTATTATCTACTCTCCCCCTACAACTTTTTTTCTAATGATTTATAAAATACAAACCAAGGGTCGTGACCCTTCAATTTTCTGTTACATCCGTTTACATTCCATGGTTGAAACAAAATATTTAATTAGTTTCCTATCGGCAAACTAAATATTTTAAACTATAGTTTTGCTTTCGATTTTCTCACTTTATACTTTTTCTCACCTTTGATATTGATTTCCCATGGCTTCCTTATGCTTATCGTTATGTTTCCCCGCGGTATAGTGGTGTCTGAATTTGACTAGTCACTACTTCCCTTTACCACCACACTACCATAACCTTTGTTTCCTCATCCTGTGGTAATGTAGTGAACAATCACTGACCACCTTCCCCATTGCTAACCACGATGGCTATCTCCATGTTTACCACGCTACCACGATCACTGGCATGACTGCCAGTGGTACTGTGGTAGCCACCCATTGTTATCTTTGCCGCTTCTTAACTATCTGTCTTATGTTACTATGTTACCACGGTCTTCATTTCAACTATGTGCGGTATAGCGGTAACTGCTTACCGACCGTCACCTTGCCGCCTCTTTGTTAACTGCCTGTCCTTGCCAACCGCTTGATTGTTTACTGCGCTACTGTGGTGTATGACTTGACCACGTGCAGCATAGCGGTAAACCTTATCATGACAATGCCTAACTGTCACCGCTATACCACGAGCCACTTTGAAAAAGGCTACGGTAAAGCAGTGAAAGCCATGAAGGATGAGCAATGGCGGTGTAAGGTAATTTAACGTTATGAATGGGAGTAGAATGAATTATTTTATGGAAAGATAGGAGAACGAGTTTTAATGGGGGTAACACATCCATCCTTAGCATTTTAAAAGGGAGTATATTATTTTTTATGGGAAAAATATTGAAAGTATTAGGCTCAAAATAGGAAAAAACCCTTAGGATTTTAATGGAATTTTTTAGTTCTAACACAACCAAATCTCCTGATCATGGAAACTCCAAAATTTACGGAACAAACTAACTAAAAACCCATCAAAACCAGGGATTTTATTTGAATAGATATAGAAATTGAATTGTGGAATGACATATAACAAAATAATCACTTACTACAAATAAATAATCAACATGCACCAGCTCCTATAGGAAGCATCAAGATAGCAATTAAACTACATATGAGTATCATTTAAAAAAAATCAATTATAGACTAATAAAAAGATCAAATATAATGTGAAATTTACTAATCTGTCACATACCTTTGTCAAAGGATCAGAACTTGCTACTGCTATGACAACTCCATTGTCCATTGTGCCATGAACATTGTGTTAGAGTTATCATACAATAGCTAATAATTAATTAATCTTAATTGATTATTAGTCTAATTTATTCTCGTACCCTTAAGCTAAACTTAGGATTGCTTTATTAATTGAGCTAATATTAGATCATTGTCTCTTCTCATGTGATGTTGGCATTTGTCATGATTTGATCCCTTTCTCATTTAGGGCTTTTCTCTTATAAGCAATCAACCCTTATTGTAATTATCTCTTGGATATTATCGGAGCTTTCATATTTCTTGAAAGTCTCTTGTTGTAGCTTTTCCTTGTTGATGAATATTGCACATATTTGTTTACAGATCTCTTGCATGGAAGGTGTTTTTTTTTGTTGTTTGATCATGTGGCTCATGGTTTTGTGTTTGTTTCACAATTCTAACATGGTATCAGAGCGTGGATTCAGTGAACCCCTTCTCAATTTATGAGGTTTTTTTCTTCAACAAGGGTTGTAGGCTTCAGATCTGAATCCCCTTTTCTTTTTTGCAAATTTTGGAGGTGGGAATTTTTTGAAGCATTTTTGTGTAAAAAGGACCTCACCGTTGGATCTAGAGCTATCGAGAAAGTTAAATTTGGCTTTTGTTTCGCCTGATTTCGATTTCGTTTGTCAGATCTGTGAAGGTTTGAAGAAAAGGTTTTTTTGCCAGATCCAGGGGGTGCCTTTTTTTTGAGGCATTTTGAGCCCAGACAAACCTCATCGTTGCATCTGAAGCGGCCAAAAACCTTAAGATTAACTACCACATCATCAAATTATGAGTCTGGAGCCTCTGAGGCAAAACAAATTTTGCCAAAGAAGTCGTACGACCTCCCCAACATGCGAATCGAGGTGAAATTTTTAAAAAATAATTTTATTTTTTTTCCTACGGACAAAAAAATCAATTAAAAAATAAAATTGAAAACCCTTTTAAAAAGGGATGCTGCAGTTTTTTTTGTGTCTTACAAAAATTATATTAAAAAAAATATTAAAAGGGTTAAGGTACCCGAGGTACCTATCACCCCTACTACGACAGAGGTGGCAGGCCTCGAGCCCCACCCCTTCTGTAGGGTATCGCCGCCTGCCTTATGGCAGAGCGGTGGCCCTCGGGCTCTACACTTGGGTGGTGTGGTGGGCTCTACCTCCACCCCCCTTTTAATTAATTTATTTTATTTTTTTAAATCATTTTTTTTAATATTTTTTTTTAAAAAAGAAAAGAGTTTTTTTACATATTTTTTTCTTTTAAAAAAAATATATTAGTTTTTTTTTTTAAATTCTAAAAGATACATATATTTTTTATTTAAAAAAAATGTAAGTCTTTTTTGGCATTTTTTTTTAAACTTCAAAAATAAAATAGTCAGTTTTTTTTTGCAATGTATTTTTTTTGCAAAATAATGTAAATGCAACCAAACTGGACATTTTTTCCAGCATCACTATACTTGGCGAACCTCTATTTTTGGAGGTTTTTTGAAAAATTTGGAGGAGTTTTCTTTTGGCCTACTCAACCCCTCTTCGTTGGGCTTTTGAATTTTACACCTCAACTTCCAGAGGTCATATCTCAGCCATACGGTGGTTTTTTCACGTGCAATTTCTTTTGAAATGGGGTGAAATTTTGCGCTCTTCGCAGTGGTGTAAGTATTTTATAATTTTGACTTCTAGTTTTTTCTATAATTATGCTTTCTCAGTGTTGTAGTTGTCTAGTTCTCATTTTGGAGACTTCAACGGGCCATATCGTCTACATCTAGAACATTTTTGGGTGTCATTTTTTTTTAAAGTGCATGTTTTTTTGTGTACTTCATCATGGTCCTATTATTTTCCTCTATTTATATTAGAGAATTGTACTTTTAGCATGTAGTCCTTTTTTGGATATTATGGGCTCACATTGCATGTATTTATCTTATGTAAACACACTAAAATAAAGTGCCACAACATGAGGTGTATCTTTTATGAGACTTTTCACATCACTTTGTGCCTTTTTATACTCGCACTATGTTATGAAGTGTCATGAGGGGGTTTGATGATTTGCCTTTGTTTGACATCTTACCTTTGTCAAGTGAGTGTCCCTTCCATGACAACAACCTCATGTGTGTCTAACTTTTATTTTCACACCCTTCATACGTGTTGGTACTTTCATTTTTGCACATTTAGATGTTCTTGATTCTTCTTCATGCACTTCTTTCTAACATTTAGTTTCAGTGTACCTATCACGCCTCTCCCTTTTCAACATTATGGGGGGGTTTCTACTATTGGTGTTAATGCTTCTTTGGTTTCGTGTTGGAGTGAGCTATGTATACAGTATTTGTTCCTATGTACTAGGCGGATGTAGTGACTGGTTACCTATGCATTTTGGTGAGATGGAGCACTTACCATATGGACACTCTTGTATTCCTATTTCTAGAGGCGACCTTCCATTTTCACATGATCAGTTCTTCAGACTTTTGGTAATTTTTCCATTTGTATCTTCGAGTTCCAGGTGTTTGTCTTTGTTTTCCATCAGATTGAGTAGTGTCATTGGGGACACTCATACGAATTCTTGTCTTCTTGATCCTGATCATTATATGTTTTAGCAGAGGTTCTTGTTTCAACATTTCAGTAGTCATTCTTCAATAGTGTTTGCAACTTCTTCATGCTTTAGTAGTGTTCTTTGTGTTCATCCTTTGTTCCTATCTTTTGGGACAAACTTGTCTTGTTTGGAGGCTTCTTCAGTCCTTTACTTGGCTTTCATCTCTTTTTGGAGTAGAGTTTTTCCCATGAGGTTTTCTCTATTTCTCCACATTATAGAGATCTTTTGTTTGTACATGGGTACCTTTTGGCCTTGTTTGTTGGGACTCATCATGCATTCTTTTTAGGGTTTTTAGCTACTCCCTAAGTTCATCTTAAAGGGGGGTGTTAGAGTTATCATACATTAGCTAATAATTAATTAATCTTTAATTGATTATTAGTCTAATTTATTCTTGTACACTTAAGCTAAACTTAGGATTGCTTTATTAATTGAGTTAATATTAAATCATTATGTCTCATCTCATGTGATGTTGACACTTGTCATGATCTGATCCCTTTCTCATTTAGGGCTTTGCTCTTATAAGCATTCAACCCTTATTGTAATTATCTCTTGAATATTATTTGGAGCTTTCATATTTCTTGAAAGTCTCTTGTTGTAGCTTTTCCTTGTTGATGAATATTGCACATATTTTTTTACAGATCTCTTGCATGGAAGGTGTCTTTGTTTGTTGTTTGATCTTGTGGCTTGTGGTTTTGTTCTTGTTTCACAATTCTAACACATTGGTAGGGTTGTTTGATGTCAACATCTAAAAATTAAACAAAAAATGTCATTCAATTACCAAAACTACTTAACATTATTTTACAACATTGGTTAATGAATATAGGTTACCTGAGAAAAAGTTTGTTGGGGATGAAAAGAGCAAGGTGTCGATGTTGAAGTTTCACAAACAAATTGTTTGACATCCAAAGTGTGTTATGAGGCAATCATTCATATAAGGTTCAACTATTCACATACAATAATTATTTCTTTAATACTGGTTACATACCTATGGAATTGAGGATGTAAAAAAATAGAGGTTTGCAGGAATGGTGCATGTATCATCAACACTCTGAACTTGAATTTTTATCACATTCATTCTACTAATTTACTTATGCTTACATTTCAAAATAAAATTTAATAAACAAAATTAAATGAAATTGCTGAAATTTACCTAAGTATCAATGTCGAATGTTTCATTCAACAAGGAATTTTTCATAGCCATATGTTATGCACCTGATGTATCTTGTGTAGCTACATCCTGAGCACTCTCACCATCATACGTGCAAAAAACACTACAAGAGTGACAAAAGTGGATTGGAACTCTAGGCCTATAAGACTTGACCACATCAATCTATACTATAGGCCTCACATATTGTACAAGGCTTTGAGTGAGTGAGCTAATTGAGTCCAACATGTCCACCTCAAAACTATCCTTCACAACTAAAAGAGCAGTCACATGCTCCACCATGGTTTTAGAAAAGGGTCTCAGTGCTAGTTGCAAATAATGTTGTGCACCACTCTATCATGTGTGGAGCCCCCACCTCTACCCTAAAAATTTAGATAGATTGAGGAAAAACTCACAATAGAGTTTCCTCAAAAAATACTCCGGGACCACATAGTTATTACACGTAGCATGGTAAAAACTGATCCACCACCACTCCCAAAAATTATTTTTAATCAATTCATTGTGGAACCAATGGATGAGTAACCTCCTACATCAAAGTGATAAAGGTTCATTTATAGCACCCCTTCTATTTTCTTATGTTTTCAGACAGTGCTTTTACTTTGATAGACTATGATACTATGATGTTATTTGATTGCTGACATTGGAGCGATGATGGTTTTTATATTTAGATGTGATGGTACACTATAGTGATGTTTATTGATTATGACATGCTTTCTGGTTAACATAATTTTTTATTTGATTTTATATTGATATATGTTCATCTCTAGTTATTCGATGTTTTAGTTTTGTTATTTTTGATGTGACACTATATTGGTGAAGGGAACGAGATTGCATCACTCGCTTGCAAGTGCCCTGTAATTCCGTGATTCTCTCTTCACAGTGTGATTGTTCATGATCTATATACATGTACGACATATATTTTGATTGTAGGATTGCAGGTACAAGACATTAACTTCACCTGGATTCTCAAGTTTGAGTGTGTCCATTGCCCAATGGAATAGTTGATTGGGAGATAGTTACAAGGTTTTCTTGTCAAACCACAACCCTAGTCACTGTGTGTCATCAATCCTTGTTTTGGACATGCTTTGTTGCCATGATGTCCATGTTTGCCTTGTTGTTTATTTAATTTGCAAGGTATGTTTTGTGGGAAATTATTTTTTATAATGTGTTTAATTGATTATTTGATTAATCTTGATTAATGTGGTTAGAAGCTTTATATTTGATTTAATTAATTAAATTAAATTTATTTTGTAAAGTAATTTAATCTTTGAGATTAAATTTATTTTATAAAGTGATTAAATTAATTAGATTAAATTTATTTAGAAATTAATATGTGATTTTGAATTATTAAATGCACAAATATCTTGTAAATATCTTAGAGGAAATTTCTATGATTTGGTTGGGAAAGATATTTTATTTGTGACATGTGTTAGAAAATTAATATTTGTTGTTGGGAATTAATTCTCGGAGAGAATAATTGCATTAACTGAAAGAGGAAAGAGGCTACTTCATAGGAATGAAAAGATATTTTAGAGGGGGTTGTGAAAATGGGAAGAGGTTGTTGAAAATTGTTGTTGAAAATTTGGGGAAGAAGCTCTCAGAAAATTGGCTCTAGTATATATTTTAACTTTCTGGAAAGAGGGATATTTGGAGGAATCTTTGATAACATTAGAATCTAAAGGTGAGGCTTTACTTCAATCTTCATTTCTTCAAACATCTAGAAGCGGGTTCTTTAAATATTTTTATTTATATGCAAATTGGAAAGATTGCATGTACAAAGAAGAATATTTTATTTGTTTAGAAGCTTTAATATATTTTGAAAATTTGAAAGATTGTCGTGTTTGGAAAATTGTCATAAAAGCTTAGAGCTTCTGTAGAAATTGTTTTAAGCTTTGATTTGTTTGGAATTAGAAATTGCTTTAAAAGCTTTAGAGCCTCTATAAGAAATTGATTTTAAACAATAGAAATCCCAAAAGGAAAACAATAGAAGATTTGGAAAATGTCTGTAGGAATGGATTTAAAATCTTCCTATCAAAATTTGTAGAAAATCCTCTAAATGTATTGGAAAAGATCTTCCTGTAGAATATTATTGTTTTTCTTCCCAATTAGATTTATTTGGTTGGGAAATGAAAACCTCTGGTATGTTCTAAAAATATCCTTTGTATAAAATTTTGTGGAAAATTTGCTCCTACGGAGCAATCATTCTTATATATATATATATATATATATATATTAGTATATATACATATACATACATACATACATATATATATATATATAATTGTTCAAGCCTCTGTAAAAAAAATTATATTGAAAAATCCCAATGGAAAAGTCCTTATGGTGATTTGTAATGAAATTACAGTTTTATTTGAAAAAAATTATGAGTATTTAACCTGTGTATGGGAGGTTGGGGGCTACCCCACAACCGCCCCATAGGGAGGCGGTTTGTGAAGGCAACACCCATTGCCTTCACAGGATGCGGCTCCCCATATGGCGAGTTGCCTATGGATAGCCAACCCAACAACCCATACGATTTTTCTTTAGACAGTCGTGTGCCTTTAAATTCGTCTACCTTCAATTTGTATGCATGTAAATAGATATTAATATATATATGCTTTTGCATTTATAAGCCCCTCACTGGTTATGTATATATTTTATATTGTGTTGGAAAAAATTGTAATTTAATTTTAAGATATCTAAATAATATATTAATATATGTATAATTATATATATAATATATATACTTATATATAATATATATATAATTATATATATATTTAAATATATATTTAAATGATATTTTATATGAGATGCATGTAAATGCACAATTAGATGATTTTAAAATGAAATGATTTTAAAAGGGAAATTGATTTTTTTATAAGATATAATTGGGAAATTGTTCAACTAAACAATTAGATTTAATTTCTTTATTATTTGTAAATGAAATTGCTTTAAGTTAGAATATCTGAGCAATGAATTATTGTCTTCTTGGAATGGAAATTGGATTTAGGAAATCCTAATGATAGCTTTAATACTTGCTTGAAATTGCTTATTTATTTATAATTTATTTTGTTCACGTAAGTGGGGAAATATGTTAGTTGTGTTTGTAAGTCTTCCAAATGTAATTTTAAGAGGGGGTTGTTGTGATTTATGGTTCAACCCTTTGTTTTCCTTGGGTAGTGCACTTGGTTGTAATTCAGTTAAACACCCAGTTATTACGAATGGGATGTGTTTCCTTTTGTATATTGGTTGAAATTTAATATTCGTATTGTGCACTATGTTTACCCTTGGTTATTGATTTAGATCCTTGTGTTGTCAGTAGGGGAGTGGCTCTCAATGGGAGCCAGTGCACAAAATGGTGCCAGGGTAACTTAGGTGAGAGTTAGTTAATTCAGTGGAAATTAAATAAATGTATTAGGGGAAAGGGTAGCTTAAAACATATAACTTGTTAATTGTGTCTCGCTCATGGGCTCAAGGGCTTGTTTAGACTTGGGATGAGATGAGAAGGCCTGGAATGGCAAGATCATTATCTTGTCCCTTTGAAAGATATTTGATTCCACATTTTTTTGCATGTGGGGTTGGGGGTTGTGAGAGGCTACCAGGATAGCCCAAGATGGGGGTTGAGGCCTAGGAAGATCTGCCAAGATAACTCATGCAAATTTGTGATGACACTCCTCCTATGATAACAGTTTGTATTGTTCAGTGGATATACTTGATTCTTTTACTCTAGAAGCAATGTAACCTTCATGTATTGTATTGTACTTGTATAGTTTAGTCCTCTGATTGCCTATTTCTAGAGGTTGTTGGTTATGACTAGGAAGCCCTTTTACTATCTCCTAGCATGGGGAGTGGGCCTTCGGGTACCACTTGGTTGGATCAAACATGCACCTTACACTGTTGGGTTTCCACTTCATGTTTGTGATGGCAGGATCTTCCAAATTGGAGAGCTCTCATGTTCCAGTTGTTTTGCACCATCTCTCATGTTCTATTGGATTAGTTAGGTATCTATGTATATGTACTACTCCTCATTTGTGTTCGAGGATGATTCTTGTATCAATGTAATTGTAACATTATTGTATGATCTACCTCATTTTGGAAATGAGCTTTGTAAATGTTATTTTGAATGAATGCAATCTATGTATAGTTCTTAAATGTACTTTGTGTCTTATGGAATGTGTTTAATGCTTTTGGATCTATGTTCTTTATTTCATGAGTATAATTTATATGCTATGGATTAGATTACTTTTGTATGTTATGGGATTTGAATGTAAGCATTGATGCATACCTTAGAGGATGTATGTGTTAGTGTAGTTCGCTTTACTTGTTTTTGATTAAGGAAAATATAGGTTTTGAAGGGGTCCTGAAACCCTTTAACAACAAAGAAGAGACAGATATAGCAAGAAATAGTATCAATCAGAGAATAGTAAGCTACTAAAAAAGAAGATCAAAATAGAACTAGCCCATAGGCAGCACCACAAAAAACTAGCAAAAACCCAACAAAAGTCCAGTGACTAAGCCAAATTCCTCAAGATGTTCACCACCTCCTACTCCAGATTGTTCATATTTAATGATGCTTTCTTTATCTCTTGAATATTAACAGGGGCCTTGTCAACCTTTCTCTTCAGATTCAATCTAGTTCTTTTTCTCGGGCTGACACCCTCCGCTTGGCTTTGTTCTTTTTCAGCGTCTAGATCCACATCAGTCCTCACCTGATAAACATTCTCTAGATTTTCAACCATCATATTCATTGTGTTTGTAGTATATTTTAAAATCTTGTGGCTCATTTCCATCACCATCTGGATAGACGTTTTTATATTCTTAAGCTTGTCCTCCATAGCAGAAATTTTATCATCATGGTTACTCTTAAATTGCTGAAGATCTTCAACTATTTTCTTGAGGCAGTCCACCATGTATTTCTTTTCTTCCTCAGTCCATAAATCAATGTCCCTTTCTTTGTCTCTTGTTGTGTGGTAAATCAGATCAGGCCCTTCCAACTTGCTGCTAATAGCCCTTTGATTTAGCTTAATTTCCTTAATCTTAAAAAACACCCATCTCATCAGTCTGAAAAAATCCACAAACCCGTTACGAGCAATGGTGAGGATATCAACAGGAAACTCACGTTTGGCTTTGAAGTAATGGTCATCAACCTTGAGATCACTAGAAAAATGAGGCCTATCGTCTATGTCAGTGGTAGGGTAGCTAGAATATTCTGACGAGGGGGCCGACTGAGAATCATCTTGATTACTATCATAGGAGGGATCCTCCAAATCCTTTCTTTTAACCTTCTCCTGGGGGGAGACAATAGATTTTCCTTTCGCCTTAGATTTAACATCTTCAAAACCCAGGAAAAGAACCTTAACTGTGCCTTTAGAGGTCGTAGAACTAGGTTTAGAGGGGGCACTATCTTTTGAATTGCCTTTGCTACTACCCTTCCCCAAAGTCTTTGAGGGCCAACCAACCTCATCCTCCAAATCATTTTCCCATTCTTCCTTTTCCGTGTAACTAGTGCCCAATTCATCCTTAGCAAAAATAGAATGAGGAGAAGGGGATGAATGGGACAGAGCTGCCATAGCTTTGAAATGCTCAAAGATTAAGACAAGAAATCCCTCATGAAGGATAGGGTATCTAACAATGTTCAATCTATGGTCATTAAGGTTGGCATTCAAAGAGGTGGAAAGATAAAAAGTGAAAGAAACCCTATAATAATGCCAAAAGTGGTTCAGGAACACAAAATGGTAGCCAAAGACCCTAGTGTATCTTCCACCCAAAGTAATGTATTCCATGATCACCTTCAACACCTCCTGCCAGAGCAATTTAATCTTCTTGGAGTTGTAACTGCTCTTGGAAACCCTGCATAGGTCCTCTTTTTCCTTCTCTATCTTTGAAAACTTTTTCACAACCTGGTCTAAAATTTTCTTATCCCTATAAAATTTGAGACCCTCCATGGAAAGCCTTGTAATCTCAACAATTAACTACTCGTCGATGGCAACCTTTCTCCCAAAAAATTTTACTTTACCATTCTTCCATTCCTTGGTAAAATACCTAGTGATGTTCTAGTCCCAGCCATGGAGTTTTTCAATATAAGTGGTAATCCCACCCTTCTCCAACAGTGGCCACGCCTTAGCATTATCCCTTAGCTCCTCACAGTCCATCGGTTCCACACGGCGATGCTCACCACCCATATTGGAAGAGTTACAATCCCACTCAAAAGACTCTTGAAAGCCACATAAACTGATAGCCAAAATACCCAGAAAGTGTGTGAGGCACAAAATATCATAGTGGTTATTAAATTTTTGGTACTCTGGCCTTCGATATGAAATTATTGAACAACAATTATGAGACTACATGAATTGACACTCATATCCCATAATCATCAATTAAAAGGGGAATTTGAGACCTTCCAATGAATTCTATCATACCTCAATAAGGCTATGACATCAACCTCCAACTTGTCACCCCTTTGCCATGTGATTTTTTCATTGGCCTGAACACCCTTGTTGGCAAAGAATTCTGCCACCATAATAATTTCCCAATAATCATGGGAAATGAAGTAATTTTCAAAAGAGCTTATAATCCCCTTGGATAGATTAATCCAACTCTCTATGGTCCATGAAGGCTTTTAGAGGCCCTTAATACATTGGATGATATTATTTGAGTCCCCTTCTAGCCACACATTTTTGAAGTTCAGTTGATGGGCAAGATTTAAAACTTGGAAAGCCCCTATGGCTTCAGCAAGGTGGTTGGTCTGGGTGCCCAAGGGAGTTCCACCGCTGAAATAAAAATCCCATTCTTATCCCTTATCACTCACTTAGTTTTCTTTACTTGTTATTAATACACTTGAAAAAAAAAAATTGTTACACTTTTGTTGTGTTTGTGTCATCCTCTAGCATTATGTGGTGGGGTGTTACACATGGTATCATAGCCCAAGTTTAAACACTAAGTGCTCTGGGATAATTTTGTACCCATTAAGTTGTTAGTTGTGTTGGATTTAAGTTTGCGTACCTTGTCTTATACCTTGGTATGTCTATGTAGGATCATGCCACCTAGGCGAGGTCATGGTAGAGGTCGTGGTCGTGACCGAGGAGGCGATCATAGAGGTAGTCAGTAGGATTCACATCCCCATGTTCCCTATTACTCAAATCATGAGGAACAACAGGCTTCCCAGAATGCTCTGGGACACGATGACTAGAATCAAGATCCACCAGGGATCGAGGGTGCTTAGTTGCATCGATTGTTAGAGGAGACTCTTGCTCGTCTTGGGCCAAGGCAAGATAGAGATCAAATAAATATTGGTGAGAGAGAGGTTCCATCATAGTCAGAGGTAGTCACAGATGCTTATATGAGAGACCTAATTAGAGCCTATCCACCCACTTTTGATGGTTCTAGCAACAGACTTGAGGCCGAGACATGGTTAATAGACCCGAACTAGTGTTTTTCTATGCACCCTTACAGTAGCAACACCAAGGCCAGATGTGCTATCATGCACTTTCGAGACTTTGCATCTACCTAGTGGATATTGGAGAAGAAGAAGCTCTGTATTGACATTAATTATGTTTCTTGGGATATGCTCATCAAGAGGTTTAGAGCTAGATTCCTATTTGACCATTGGCGATAGTGTCATGGAAACGAGTTTCATGCTCTGCGAGGGATGGTCATGTCGATGGAACAGCATGAGCGTCGATTCTATGAGCTCAAATAGTTCATTGGTATTGGTGATGATGAGGGCATGCTTGTTCAACACTTCATTAGGGGCTTAAATGCCCAGATCAATGGTGGTGTTTGGAGATAGCAATAGAGAAGGTCAAACTGGTGGAGGATAATTTGGTGATGGCATTGGGTGGACATAATGGAGTACAAATAGGTAGTGCTTCAGCTGTAGGGCCTAGTTCATGTAGTGGCCAAGCTCAGGGAGTTGGACCACCTAGGACATAGCAGGTGACTGCACAGAGTGGTCAGCATCAAAATTCACAAGGGAAATGGAAGAATTTCCAACCTAGATAGGGAGACATATATCAGTCAAGAGGTGACAGAAATTGGAAGCATTTCAAACGCTTCAATTATGATCAGTTGGCACAAAGTACATAGTCTACCTATAATAAGGGTAGCGTTCAGTAGTCGAGTGCACCTCCTGGAGGTAAAGGATTTGATAGGGGTACAAGATGTTTTGCTTGTGGCCAACAAGGTCACATAACGCGACAGTGTCCCAATAAAGGCACATCAAATTATACTCAGAGGCCAGTGGTGTCAGAGACAACTGTTGGAGATGTGAGTAGAGGTCATCAAGTATTTGTTGTGGTTGACAACTGCCAGGCTGATCATCAGAGCATAGTGGTAGAGACTTCGGGTATGTTACAGGGTAACAAAGTTACCATATTATTTGATTCAGGAGCATCAAATTCTTTTATTTCGTCATCTTTTTTGGCACGTTGTAGACTGAGGGAAGTTAAGCAAGACATTAGGTGGTAGGTTGAATTGGCCTCTGATGCTAAAGTTGTAGTGCATTCCCTAGTACATGGTTGTAGATTGGAGGTTGGATCCTTTCACACTACAATAGA
The DNA here is from genome assembly GCA_007115665.2 of Sequoiadendron giganteum. NCBI lineage: Eukaryota > Viridiplantae > Streptophyta > Pinopsida > Cupressales > Cupressaceae > Sequoiadendron > Sequoiadendron giganteum. The sequence goes on from CM021109.1 coordinate 419,760,313, forward strand.
CCTCCACATTATACTATTGGGGTTGTATGACATTATCTTAGGGATGGATTGCATTGAGGCTCACAAAGTTGTTATTGACTGTCAATGCAAGTCGATTCGATGCATTGATGTATCTGGTAGGGAGGTCAAGATAGTGGGAGTTCAAAGACCCATATCATTGAGGATGATCTCAACTATGCAGCTAAGGAGATGTGTATGTCAGGGTTGTTAGTTGTTTGTAGTGACAGTAGATGACTTGTATTTGGGAGATAGTGAGGAGAAGGTTTCACTTGATAGCCACCCCATACTTTAGCAGTATGCGGATATGTTTCCCGATGAGATTCTAGGGATGCCACCTCAGCGTGATATTAATTTCAAGATTGATCTTATACTTGGATCCGAGCCTATTTCATGAGCCTCATACTGTATGAATACACAGGAGGAAAAAGCAAGAACTATGCTTACTGACTAGAAGGGGAGTTACTGAAGAGGTTTCATCCCTAATTGATGACCATCAGAGCCTACAATACATCTTCACACAGCCTAATCTTAATGCCAAGCAAAGACGATGGATGGAGTTCCTTTGTGATTATGAATTCGAGGTGAAGTTGATCCAGGGGAAGGAGAACGTAGTTGCTGATGCTCTCAACAGACAGAGACACAAGTTGTCAGAGTTGACTCTTGGTGTGGATTTGAGGAGTAAAACTCTTTCTGCACTTATTGTAGACAGTTGGTATCAAGAGGTGAGATCAGAGATAGAGACAGGCAGGACTCTTGAGGGCACATTCTTAGGTTATTCTCTAGAGTCAAATGGTTTGTTGAGACACATGGGACACATTTATGTTCCATCTTCTGGAAATCTTTGTACCTTGGTTATAACAAAGGCACATCGGGCACCTTATTTAGCTCATCCTGGAGTGAAGAAGATGCATGTCGATTTGCGACAACTATATTTTTGGGCAGGTATGAAGCGAGACATCATTGACTTTGTGTCGAGGTGTTTGGAGTGTCAATGGGTGAAGGCTGAACATCAGCATCTGATAGGACTTCTAAAACCACATTTGGTGCCAGAGTGGAAATGGGATATAATCTCGACGCATTGGATTCATTATTGGGTTACCCAATTCTTCATAATGACATGATGCCATTATGGTGACGGTGGATAGGTTGGAAAAGGTAGAACACTTCTCACATGTCCATTCATCCTATAATGCTTCGTCTGTTGCTAGAGTGTTCATGAGAGATATTTTTAGGTTGCACAATATTCCTTGTCGGATCATTTCTGACAAGGATCCTATGTTCACCTCAGCTCTTTGGACATCATTGCAACATGTCATGGGGACGTAGTTGAACTTTAGTTCGACATATCACCCTGAGATAGATGGACAGATCGAGATGGTCAACCAGATCCTTGAGGATATTTTATGCATGTATGTGATGGACTAGCAGACATGATGGGAGGACTATCTCCATTTAGTGGAGTTTTCTTATAATAACAGCTTTCAGAGTTTGATTGGTATGGCTCCTTTTCAGGCATTGTATGGACGACCATGTCAGACTCCTGTGAGTTGGGATTGGTTAGAGGACATAGTTGTATTGGGTCCTGAGATTCTTCAGGACATGGAGCAGTAGGTGATCTGGATCAGGGAACATTTGGTTGCTACACAGGATAGGCAAAAAAAGTATGCATATGTGCATTGGGTGGACCGTCAGTTTGTAGTAGGTGACTGAGTCTTTTTGCGAGTGCATCCGTGGAATATTCTGATCTGATATGGAAAGGGCTCTAAGCTCGCACCTCACTTTATTGGGCCATTCATGATTCTTGAGAAGATTGGGCTAGTAGCTTACCATCATGCTTTGTTGCCCAGTCTATCATGCATACACGACGTATTCCATGTTTTAGTACTCAGGCCTTACCACCCTAATATATCTCACATCCTTGATTAGAATGCCTTATAGGTAGAGGATGAACAATTGGTTTTGGAGCTCGTGGTCATCACACAACACAGGAGACTCGCCCTCAAGGGTTGAGATATTAAGCAGATTAGGGTCCAGTGGCATCCGAGAGATGACACATCAACTACTTGGAAGGATGCGACCAAGATGAGGGAGCTCTATCCCTATTTGTTCGCAGGCTTCTAGGAGTAAGCCTGATCCTGGGGGGGATGTAGCACCCCTCTAATTTGCTTATGTTTTCAGACAATGTTTTTACTTTGATAGACTATGATACTATGATGTTATTTGATACATTGGAGTGATGATGGTTTTTATATTTAGATGTGATGATACACTATAGTGATGTTTATTGATTATGACATGCTTTCTGGTTAGCATAGTTGTTTATTTGAGTTTATATTGATATATGTTCATCTCTAGTTATTTTATGTTTTAGTTTCATCAGTTTTGATGTGACACTGTATTGGTGAAGGGAACAGGATTGCATCACTCGCTTGCGAGTGCCCTGCGATTATGCGATTCTCTATTCATGGTGTGATTGTTCATGATCTATATACATGTACGACATATGTTTTGATTATAGGATTGCAGGTACAGGACATTGACTTCACCTGGATTCTCAGGTTTGAGCGTGTCTATTGCCCAATGAAATAGTTGATTGGGAGATAGTAACAGGGTTTCCTTGTCAAACCACAACCCTAGTCACAGTGTGTCATCAGTCCTTGTTTTGGTCATGCTTTTTTGTCATGATGTTTTTGTTTGCCTTGTCATTTATTTAATTTGCAAGGTATGTTCTATGGGAAATTATTGTTTATAATGTGTTTAATTGATTATTTAATTAATCTTGATTAATGTGCTTAGAAGCTTTATATTTGATTTAATTAATTAAATTAAATTTATTTTGTAAAGTAATTTAATCTTTGAGATTAAATTTATTTTATAAAGTGATTAAATTTAATTAGAAATTAATATGTGATTTTGAATTATTAAATGCACAAATATCTTGTAAATATCTTAGAGGAAATATCTGTGATTTGGTTGGGAAATATATTTTATTTGTGACATGTGTTAGAAAATTAATATATGTTGTTGGGAATTAATTCTTGAAGAGAATAATTTTATTAACTAAAAGAGGAAAGAGGCTACTTCACGGGAATGAAAATATATTTTACATGAGGTTGTGAAAATGGGCAGAGGTTGTTGAAAAATTTGGGGAAGAAGCTCTCCAGAAATTGGCTCTGGTATATATTTCAACTTTTTGGAAAGAGGGATATTTGGAGGAAGCTTTGATAATATTAGAATCTGAAGGTGAGGCTTTACTTCAATCTTCATTTCTTCAAACATCAGGAAATAGGTTCTTCAATTGTTTTTATTTATATGCAAATTGGAAAGATTGCCTATACAAAGAAGAATATTTTATTTGTTTAGAAGCTTTAATATATTTTGAAATTTTGAAAAATTGTTGTATAACTATATATATTTAAATGATATTTTATATGAGATGTATGTAAATGCACAATTAGATGATTTTAAAATGAAATGATTTTAAAAGGGAAGTTGATTTTTTATATTGATGTAATTGGGAAATTGAACTAAACAATTAGATTTAATTTCTTTATTGTCTGTAAATGAAATTTCTTTAAGTTAGAATATATGAGCAATGAATTATTGTCTTCTTGGAATGGAAATTGGATTTAGGAAATCCTAAATATAGCTTTAATACTTGCCTGAAATTGCTTATTTATTTATAATTTCTTTTGTTCACGTAAGTGGGGAAATATGTTAGTTGTGTTTGTAAGTCTTCTAGATGCTGTAATTTTAAGAGGGGGTTGTTGTGATTTATGGTTCAACCCTTTGTTTTCCTTGGGTAGTGCACTTGGTTGTAATTCAGTTAAACACACGATTATTACGAATGAGATTGTTGCCTCTTGTATATTGGTTGGGATTTAATATCTGTATTGTGGACTGTGTTTACCCTTGGTTATTGGTTTAGATCCGCATGTTGTTAGTAGGAGAGTGGCTCTCAATGGGGGTCGATGCACAAAGTGGTGCCAGGGTAACTCAGGTGAGAGTTAGTTAATTCAATGGAAATTAAATAAATGTATTAGGGGAAAGGGTAGCTTAAAACATATAACTTGTTAATTGTGCCTCGCTCATGGGCTCAAGGGCTTGTTTAGACTTGGGATGAGATGAGAAGGCCTAGAATGGCAAGATCATTATCTTGTCCCTTTGAAATATATTTGATTCCACATCGGTTTTCATTTGGGGTCGGGGGTCGTGAGAGGATACCAAGATAACCCAAGATGGGGGTCGAGACCTAGGAAGATCTGCCAGGATAAACCATGCAATTTTATGATGACACTCCTCCTATGATAACAATTTGTATTGTTCAGTGGATATACTTGATTCTTTTACTCTGGAAGCAGTGTAACCTTCATGTATTATATTGTACTTGTATAGCTTAGTCCCGTGATTTCCTGTTTATAGAGGTTGTTGGTTATGTCTAGGAAGCCCTTTTACTATCTCTTAGCATGGGCGGTGGCCCTTTGGGTACCACTTGGTTGGGTGGAATGTGCACCTTACACCGTTGGGTTTCTAGTTCATGTTCATGATGGTGGGATCTTCCAAATTGGAGAGCTCGCATGTTCTAATTGTTTTGGACCATCTCTTATGTTTTATTGGACTAGTTGGATATCTATGTATATGTACTAGTCCTCATTTGTGTTTGAGGAGGATTCTTGTATCAATGTAATTGTAACATTATTGTTTGATCTACCTCATTTTGGAAATGAGCTTTGTAAATGCTATTTTGAATGAATGCAATCTATGTATGGTTCTTTAATGTACTTTGTATCTTATGGAATGTGTTTAATTCTTTTGGATCTATGTTCTTTATTTCATGAGTATAATTTATATTCTATGGATTAGATTACTTTTGTATGTTATGGGATTCAAATGTAAGCATTGTCACGTACCTTAGAGGATGTATGTGTTAAGTGTAGTTCACTTTACTTGTTATAAATTACACTTTAAAAAAAAACTTGTTACGCTTCTGTTGTGTTTGTGTTGTCCTCTAGGGTTACGTGGCGGGGTGTTACATCATTGGTTCTTCAGTCCATGAAAAGGGCACACAAGTCAGTTTTGCTAATTCTCTTTCTTCACTTGCACATAAGAAAACCCACTTGCATAAAATTGTTTTAATTCCCCCCTCTTATTTGACCAAAAATTAAGTTGTGCACTCATTTCTCCTACATGAGATACAATCGACTGTAGAGATTCAACAATGTCGATACCCTATGAGGGTGTGGTGCAGCAGTATCATTTAAACTTGCAATCAATCTTCAAGTTCTCTTTTGTTGTTTTCTATTTGATTTAGAATATTTTTTTGTGTTCCTACATGATGTCTACAAATTGAGGGAGGATTTTGATCTTCTTGTTCGGGAGGGTCTTCATGAGGAGGTGATTGTGAATTTTCAATATTTGGAGGTGGAGATTCATTTCCTAAAAATTTAAACAAAGTTTAATTAAAAAACCTAATCCAGTCTACAATTTAATTAAAATTTGAAACTAAAACTATTAGAAACCAAGATCAGACATGCAAACCAAAAAAAACCTTCCACAAGAGAAAAACAAAAAAAAGAAAAACAATTTGCATGAAGATGTGCAAATGAATAATATCCAGGAATTGAGAAATTACAATGAGATGAATTGCTTTATAAAAGCAATGTATGCATAACCCTACGGTAAAACCTAATGTTGACCTAAAACTAGCTCAACTAAATAAAGCTTACTTATTAATTAAGTAAACTAATTATTACCTAAGTAAACTTAATAAAATGTAATTAAATAATTAATTACACCAACACCCCCCTTTAAGTGCAACTTAGGGAGACTAAAAAAGCATACACCTAATACTAGGATGAATACAAGAAAGCATGAATGGGTCCTGACTACAAGACCATGTTAGGTATCCATGTACAAATGCAATAAATGAGAAAGAGGAGAAAAGCCAGTGGGACAAAACCCCCCCTCAATGAGATGACCTATTGTAAAGAAGCATTGGAAGAACACTGGTGGAGTAACACTGGAATCCTGAATCTGACAAGCAAGGAAAGATACCTCTGTTTACAAGAAACCATATGAGAGTCACTAAAGGACTCAGGAAGAATCATAAAGCAACAACAGACTTGATGCCAAGGAACACTAGAAAAATCACACACTAGAACAACCCTGGAATATGTGAAGCAACAGTAGATGAATAAATGATGCCCCCCATAAGAGGGAATAATATGATGAAAGAATCTGGAAGCTATTTGTATCTTGATGTTGATGCCAAACTGTGACTAAAACTGATCCATAGGAGCAAGTACCATGAAGATTCTGGAACATTAACCATAAAATGAAAGACCCTCAAATTGAGATGTGACCCAATGTGATTTAGGATCATTAACCATAGTCTCTCAATCTGAGATGTGAACCGATGCGAACCAAAATGTGTCAAGCTATGAGCAAGATGTGGCAAAAAAAAACAATAGAATCCAGATACAACTCATGTGAGTTGTCATCAATACAAAGATGAGATCAAAGTGCAACTACACTCTAATCAGATTATTATGCAAGAATCCCCCTCGATGGAACTTCATGTAAGTTCATTTTTTACAATACCCCATGATTGTAAAAAGAGAACATGCAAAACATGCATAAATCAAAGAGAAAATGAAAACCTACTGCATGAAAACAAGAAAGAGTGCATGCACAAACCAATGTTCACATCTGCTTCCATGATTAAAAAAAACCTTAGATCTATGTAGAGGACTGAATCAACTTTCTGGTGCCACTTGAATCGCGAAAAAATGGATAATTGAGACAAAAAATATGCCCTCTGAAGTGAGAAAAATTTCACCTAACTTCAAAGGATTGAAAAATAAATCTGGAGCAAAATATGTAGAAAAAACCTCACCATTGGATCGGGCTCGGAACCAGCTTTCCAACGGTATCTCATTTTCAAAAAACGAACTCCGTATGCTCAAGATATGACCATTTTACTAAAAATGCTCATTTTGCCTTTAAATGAAATATTTTATTAATTTAAAGATTAAAAAATAAATAAAATATTTAGTTGTACTTTCATGGCACGAAAATTGAGGCAGCATAGAAATCATGGCACAAAAATCGAGGCAATTTTAGACCTTAAAAATATGGCACAAAAATTGATGCAAAATGGCACATAAATCGAGGCATCTATATAGATTTTTTCTCATAGTAGTTTTGAAAATCCCCAAAAACACAAAAAAATTAATTTTCAGCAAACCCTATCAAAAATTATATGAAAATAGGGATTTTTGGGCCTTCTGAGTGCACCCGTGAGGTCTGTTTTGTAGTAGCATGCACCGTTTGAGAGATCAAGGTGAAAATTTCTCAAAAAAAATGGAAAAAACCCTCTGATCTGGCAAAAACCTGTTGAAATAATGCTCAAGGTATAAAACCCTTGAGGAACTTCGAATGTGCTTTGCAATGAATTTCTCCAAAAATTGAGAAGGGGTTGCAAATCAAGGCTCTAATACCATGTTAGAAATCAAGATTAGACATGCAAACCAGAAAAAAAACCTTCCACAAGAGAAAAACATAAAAAGCAAAATAATTTGCACGAAGATGTGCAAATGAATAATATCCAGGAATTGAAAAATTACAACAAGATGAATTGCTTTATAAAAGCAATGTATGCATAACCCTAAGGTAAAACCTAATGTTGACCTAAAATTAGCTCAACTAAATAAAGCTTACTTATTAACCAAGTAAACTAATTATAACCTAAGTAAACTTAATAAAGTGTAATTAAATAATTAATTACACCAACAAAAACACCAGAAATATGTACCTATTTCACCTCTATGACATCTTAGTGGCATCCTCCCAAAGAATCACAAGTTGCAAGTAAAAAAAATACCTCTTTTTGGTGAGCGCGAGTTGAGAGCAAAAATACAACAATCCAAAATGTGTGGGGGCAGAATGAAACCATTTTGGGCTTGTTTTTTTATTTAACTTTTTCATTTCATGAGCACCAAATTTGGCACTCACTAAATGGTTTAATCCATTTGGCAAGCGCCAAATGGCTAAAACATGAATTTTTCAATTTGACACCTTTTTTGTGTCACAGATTGATGCACATACCCTCTAGTGCAATTATTAAAAATTATAAAATTTGAGGATTTAGAGATGAAATTGGTAATTGAAATTATTAAAATTAAATATAGAATTTCAAATAACTTAAATGTAATACTTTTCTTAAATATAATGATGGAGAAATCTTGTGACAAATGTTAGAAGTTGGTTCACCAATATTTTAGAAGTATAGAATTGACTTAAACAAAGATCTTAGATTCTATTTTTTTTTTGTAGATCATCTTATGCTATTGTAGACTTGATCTTTATGAGTGCAAATCCAAACCAGTATTTGGATTATAATTGAAACTCCTATGTAGCAACCCAATATTATAACAATGAGGTAGAGTTGCTTACTTGGAAGAATATCTTTTTCTTTCTTGCAAAAACTAAATCTTTCCTCTGCTAACCCTCACCTTTGATCTCTCACTTTAACTTTGATGGTGCTTCTTTTCTTGCTTCATTTTTCTTTCTTCTTCAAAATTGCAACCTACAGATCTTCTAAAAAGTCTAAATCTTCTAAAAATTGTAACATGAAAATCTTCTAAAAATCTAACCTTCTTGAATGCTTACAAGCATCCTCAATTTATAGAAGTTAGAGGGTAATTTTTTCTTAAAAGAAATATAAAATAATATCTATTATTTAAAAAATTCTTCTTACTCCATTATTTCAATTATAAATAAAACATGTAACTCCCATGTTGCCCTAGAATATGCTTTTCTTAACATTATTAGTTCCCTTATCATAGAAAATGCTTATAATAGCTTTATCCCTTGTCATAGGATTTGTCATAGAATATATCTTAAGAAAATTCATATGTGACTTCCATGTGTTATAGCCTCTTTCCAAAATTTACTCAAATAATATATTAAGTTACATCATATATTAAAATAGACTTTTTAAAATAAGTTAAGTCGTCCAACTTAATAAAGGATAAAAATAACCCATTAAAAGATAAAACATTAACTTCTTTTTGTCAAAAAAAGGCTACCCACTTCTTACCTATAGTCCAAAATGCTTTCTTACACCTCTTACACTCTCATAAATGCTTTTTACACCACTATAAATGATGAGATTCTCTTCCAACTATTTCAAGTGTTATAGCTTCAACATGTGCTTAATTAAAACATTGAAAAATTGAAAATAATATTTGCATCATGAATTATTTAAAAATAATTTTAAAATATTTCATTTACTTCTTTTTAAAATTTAATAACTAACTCTTCATATAATTTAATAATATAAGTTGATGTGGTATAAAAAAAATATTTATAAGTTTCTAATGGAATTGGTCCTACTTTAATTAATTAATTTATTTCTTCCTTAGAGTTGCCTTTAATAAATAAATATTACAATACACTTTAGATTTATAATTATTATTCTAACTTAATTAAAATATTTTTCAAATATTTTAAGGGAGAGGGTTATGACATCATGGATCTAAACCAATAAACTATGGACTACTAGTATTTTTTTACCTTAGTTCTACTATGCAAATGTGCATAAGGAAAAGTAATATTTAGGAACACCTTTGTAGAATTTTTGAAAATATGAGGCTCATTTAAACCTCTAATAAGTTGAATTTATGACTTTGAGTAAAAATTAGAAAACAAGAAGCATGTGATGTAGCTAGGATGATGTGCTGTAAAACATAAACATACAATTCTCAACATTAAAATTTAAAGAAAAAAATAAAAAATATCTCAAATCTAATCGACAATCCATCATCAAAATTATATATATAAATATGTATGAAAGCATAGACATACAACTCTCAACATTAAAATGAAAGGAAAAATAAATATTAAAAAAAACCTAAATCTAATCTACAATCCATCATCAAAATAAGAAAAAATAAATATTAAAAAAAAAACCATGGATGAAAACATACATATAATTCTCAACACTAAAATGAAAGGAAAAAAATAAAAATAAAAATTCCCAATCTAATTTACAATCCATTCTGGGACGAGGGATCTAGTTCAATTGGTTAAAGCATCTTGTTGCAAGCAAAAGGTCAAAAGGTCTAGTCTGTCCCCCCATCCCTATGGTATCGGAGGGTGTGTCGCGTCAATGTCTCAATTCTTGTAGTCTAAAAAAAAAAAGTTACAACCTCTGTCGTGACACATTGTACCTTGGTCCCTTAGATTAATTATAACCCACAATGTACCTTGGTCCCTTAGATTAATTACAACCCATAGTGTATGACACAGTGTTTCTTGGTCCTTTTCTGAAAAACATCATTAAAATTTCTTCATTCATCAAAATTCCTTGATCTCTTAAACTATTTGGTGTGGTGGACATCATTAAAAATTTCTTCATTCATTCATCAAAATAAGAAAAAATAATATTAATAAAATCCATGGAGGAAAGCATAGTATGCATTTGTCAGCATTGCAATGGAAAAATAAAATAAAAAAAATAGTCCATTCGAGTTGACGAAACGAAGATTGGACGTAACTCCGAAAATATTGCTTTGGGGGCAATATATCTGTAAATCTTTTTTTACGAATAAAGTATATACGAGTAAACGTAGCCCCGCAGATAAGACAAGAGAAAGCGGCTACTTGACCCACCACTGAACAAGTACGAGCCGTGAAATCGGAAATCAAAATGCATAAAAACAAACGAGTCAAAATCTGTGCACGTGACGTTCCAGGCGCATTAAAGGTAAAATAGTTTGGTGACTGAGGAGTGTGTACGCCGAAATACCAAACCTTAAACCCTACTTCTCCCTTAATACAAATTAATAACAGCAGTACCTGTACCTGTAAACTCCATCCATGCCCATGGATGGATGATATGATGATGAATACAAATTGTCTGCTGCTGCGGCGACTTCAAACTGCAAATTGCAATCCATGAGCTTGGTTGTTCCGTTTTTGCACGCAACAGAGCTCTTCACTCCTTTTTGTCTGCTCTCATTTTCACGCCCCTTTCCTTTGCAGAAGCTTCGTGAAGCCCAAGATAAGGACACACAACTGACATACACCTACCCTTCCCTTTCACCCCCTCCATTAAGTTTTCCGGGGTGGGATGGGACGGGACGGGCCGGTCAAACAGGTTTGAAACGGAATCGAAGGAATGGAGGAATATGCTTTGGATTCGGGCGTTAATGGAGGATTACTTGTCCGTTGAGTAGCAGAGTTTCCACGGGGGTTTGGACGAATCATAGCGGCCTTGTGTCGTCAACTTTGAATTGAAGCCTAGAGTTATGTAAATATCTTTCTAGGCCAATGAGATTTATTAAATAGGGTTTGAGTGCGCGAGACTGTATGCCGCGAGTACGTTAAATCTGTGGCGGGATTTATTTAGTCCTTGCCACCAACGTGGTCACATCACCCAGCGAGAATTATACCGTTAAACCATAACAGACCATATTTCACGGCTACTCTAGTACTTTTTTACTCTTCCACTTGGGGTTCAAACTCCAATAATTATTTGGTGTTTGTGAAATTTTTGATATTGGTATTTTAGAATTTTGGTTAATGTTAAAGTTTTAAAATCATAAATATCTTTGGTGTCGTTCAATAGTGTTTCTAAATTTAATTGTGTGTGATTTTTATGGTAGGGAAAATGATTTAAGTGTCGTTCATGTATCAATAATTGCTATGTTCTTGTCCATCTAATAATTGCTATGTTTTTGTCCATTTAATAATTGCTATGTTCTTACCCATCTAACCCTCTAGTTACTATCTTTAAAAAAACCAATACATGATAATTTAAAGCCCACTAAAATATTCCACATGTACCCATAGTCGTCCACTTGTATACCTAGTAAATAATTTTATTTTTTTGGAGATACTCCTAGAGGGGGTCCCCTTTAGCTTGGAGTCAAGGTCTGAGGAGTATCCATTTCGCCAAAATCCATCTAAGGCACGATCCAGGCCTCATCCCTTTTTAGGTGTTGAGGCCTTGCACTCAACAAGACTCGATCCCTGGTGGGCTCATTTAGAACCTTTCAACTTCACTAGCAGACCAAGGGCCCATTAACAGTAGTTAAAATTTGAATATTTAATTTGGGGAGTTGTGCAACTTTATTTGTACCCATAATGCACGGTTGCTAAGACATTTGTGCATAGGTATTGATTAAAACATTTATTAGAGGAATATATATTGCATTAGTTGTACAACTTTTTTTGGGACCTTGTAGCGCAAAATTATTAGGGTGTATATGAATAGATATCTGGCATCACTTCTAAATGACTAGACTTTTTGACCTTTGTGCACATAATATATCCTCCTGCATTCGTCGTAACTATCCATAAGATGAGACGATACCTTTAGGTGCTTAAGTCATATACGAAGAATCCAACAAAAAAATGTTGAAATCGATGTATGATTTAAGAACTTAAGGTGTGCAAAGTTAAGATGGGTGGCTATTGAGTCCTTTCTCCCATCAATATTTCAAATTTCTTATTAATATCAAACTTCAAAATCGTAAACATCTTTAGTGTCATTCAATGGTGTTTCTAGATTTAACTTTGTGTGAATTTTTAGTATTGACATTACATAGTTCTTGTTAATGCTAAGTTTCAAAATCATAAACATCTTTAGAGTTGTTCAATCATGTTTTTGGATTTAATTGTGTGCAAATTTATTGATATAAATAATTTTAGTGTTGTTTAATGGTGTTTCTAGAATTAACTTTGTGTGACTTTTTTGATGACAATTTGAGATCCATCATCAAGAAGTAGAGATCTAGAAAAAAAAATGAGAATATCTTAATGATATCACCAAGATGAGATTACTGAGTGTTTTTTATTATTATTTAAAGAAATTAAAAGAATCAGTAGCATAAGAAAATTATGTTCATGCAAAATTATATAGAGAATTTTTTTATATGAATAAAAAATGTAGAAAAGGTTGAAGGTCCTACTACTTGTGGCAATTTGATTAGAAGATTTTCGAAATAGTACTTATTCATCATGTTATAGTCCAACAAATAAAATAAGTGAGAACACTTTTTAAATAGATAAATACTTATTCATTATATTATAATTTAATTAAAGACAAAAACATTAATATCTAAATATAATCTTCATAAAATATCATTTCATTGAAATCAACCACGTTTAGTTAAAATATCTTTTGTTTGATGGTGAAGTTGAACAAATTTAGTAGGATTGAGACTTGTTGAGTGTAAGTCCTTCGAATAACCAAAGGATGAGGGTAGGATCATGCTCTAAGCAACTTTGACATAATAGATATATCTTTCTTTAATTTTTAAATAAAGATATATCAGGTTAAACTTGTGTTCTCAATATTAATAAATTATTAAAAAAATATGAATTTGATATAAAACTTTCATAAAAATATTTTTAATACTAACCACTTGTAAATAAGATATAGATTTAATATAAAAACCCTCTCTTAAAATATACTCATTTACTAAGTAATTATAAAAAAATATAATTTAATATAGTGAAAATAAATGTGACTCTAAAGATTTAAAAAGGAAACACTTTTCTATTATAAGTAATTAATTATTGCGATCCATATATTTAATTAAGCTACTTTTAAAAAAATGAAGGCTTTAAAGGAGAAATATGCGATTCCACACGATAATGGCATTAAAGAAATAGGATTTGGATGATTTTTTGAATTTTTTTTAATAATTATTAGAGAAAATAGCTCCATTCATTAAAAGCGTGTATTAAAAAGGAAGGTAATGAATGAAAATAAAGAAAAAATGGGATGATGTATAAAATTAGTATAACTAGTAATCGCACCTTCATGTGCAATAGTACATCGAAGACATTAGTTTAATTTGTGTCTAGTGAGGATTAAATTGGAGTCAAGAGAAAAGAAATTAGAATAACAAACTAATCTTATTTTAAGATCTAAACCTTTGAAATCAAAATGAAATTGTTGAATTGGTGCCTTCTCAACTTACCCATCTTGCTTTTGTATTCACATGGCCAAGAAAGAAGGAAGCTCCAATGATAATTTGATTTTTACATCATAAAGGCAAAAACAAATAGGAAATGAGAACCGGTCAAATTGATTTAATCCCATTCAAAATTTGAGGGGACTACAAATAGGATTTGAACAAAAGAGAAAACTGATACAAACTATCAAACTTCTACTATTCCATCTGCTCTGTTCTGTAGAATTTCAGTAATAAAGCCCTATTCATACAGATCATTGCCAATAAAGTTCCAAAGATCAATTTCGGCAACAAGATCATTGGCAATAAAGTTTCAAAGCCCTAGTCAACTGCTAATAAAGCATTAAATTATCACTCACACTCTGCGTAAGTTAATTATTGCCATATTTCCCATCAGCCTGGGAAACATTCTTCGGCCCAACTCGTGAATGGCTGCAAATTTCATCAAAATTTTTACAGTCAGGATATTTCTCCTTGTGCAAGATACAACTGAAGCTTTTTTTTCTTGATATTTTGTATCAACACTCCCTTCCCTTCCATCTCCTCCTTTGTTCTTAGTAGCAACTACATCTTTGATTGCTACTTTTTTATCCTTTCCCAAAGTTAAAGAATATATAAAAATACTCTTAGATGTTAAGGGACTCCTACTTTTACTGTTTTAATCTGTAGGCATTATCATGATCATCCATGGACTATCCTTTAGAAATAGCTCAAAAGCAAAAGCATTCAACCTGCAAGTAGCAAGCAAAATGGACAAGCCACAATAGAAGACCTAAGTTTTTGCTATGACCTCAAAATAACCCATCCATAGCAAAAATTAAAGATATTCAAGTCATTTACTCACTTGTTCTTGGTAAGATTACTATAATATCTGAAGAAAAATCTTCTTTCCATGATGCTTTGATGGATGTCCATACCCTGTTCCAAAGCTCCTATTTTTGCACACGTAGGGAGGATACTGGTGACGGTTGTGGAATTTGGCTTTACACCTACCAATTGCATTTGATTGAAATTTTCTAAAGTCTTTTCAACAAATCCATTTTGTACATATCCTGCAATCATTGCATTCCATGAGATGACATTTTTTTTAGATATTCTGTCAAACAGTTCACGTGGCTTGTTAATGCTTCCATTTTTGCATGCATGCCCATTAGGGCAGTTGCTACTATAATATCTGACAAAGTTCCTTTATACTTTATGCTTCGATGGCTGTCCATACTGTTCCAAAGCTCTCATTTTGGGATCGGCAGGTAGGATGCTAGCAAAGGTTGTGGAATTTGGCTTTAAACCTAACAAGTGTATTTGCTTGGAAATTTAAAAAGCCTCGTCAACAACAACAATTCCATTTTGTGCATATCCTACAATCATTGCAGTCCACGAGACCACATCTCTTCGAGGCACCTTGTCAAACACTTCTATCAATGGTGGATTTAAAGCTAACTTATAGCACAACCACTGCAATATACATGGGTTAAGCCGATATTTGTGTATAAATCCAACAGGGTGTTATAAGCACAATTCCATACAAAGCATATATTAATTAATTCGTTGATTTTTAAATATGATAATTAGAAGTGGTATACAGGGAATATAATATAGAGTATTCCAATACATGGCTAAAACCTGTATTGTTATAATTACAGGACAACATGCTTGTGGCAGAAACCATAATTATATAATTGCATAAAAAAAATAGAAGACATTATCAAATAAAAAATATATTTGACATGTGCACACCAGAAGGCTCTTGATGTAGCATGGGTGTTAGTCCACTCTGAACCATATGCAACTTGACCCCTACTGAAAATGCCCCACCATAGCAAGCCCTAACACTTTGCCATGTCTCTTGGGGTTTTCAATCTGCGGCTCTCCTTTAAAAGCCCAAATATTTTACCTCTTGCTTGAGCTCTTCTATATCAGCTATGAAATAAACATAGAAGGCTTCAGTAAAAGAGTGCAAAGTCACCTGAAGATTCTGCACAAACCGTGTCTTTGTGTCACCGATGCTGACGGGAAAAGTGTGCAGAGTTTAGAGGAACAATATCACCAAGGCCACACCTACGAATTCCAACCTGCAGAGACATTAACCATTTGTCAGCTACTGTGTGACCATGAAATAGATGAATTTAACCATCTACCTGGGCTGCTGGATTCTGCGAGGACTGGACTTGATATTTACAATCTATGAGGGCTTCTCCAAGCATTTCACCTCGTATTTTGGCTTGCAAGGCTTTTCGTTACCCAAAGACTTGAGTGCCACAAGCTCCTCCTTTTTGTTGTCTATTAAAACAAGAACAACACAAGGATAAGTGTTAGGGTTTCATTCACTAAATTGTGTGTGATATTCCCCGCTCCAGAACCTCATAATTTGTTACCTGTTGCATGTTGCATCACATCAAAGTCCAATCCATTGAGAAACTCTTTGTCATCTACCATAGAGCAGAGCAAAACCTCCTCCCGAGCTCGAAAAACTCATCTTCTAGGGTTTCAAGAAACGGATTTGCAAAGCATTCCACCTCCTCAAACATCTCGTAGTGTTCACGGAGCCAGTAATCATGGAACCACGACGATGACTGTACGAGCTTCCACCATTCGGGTGAGCAATCTTCCACCTGCTAGTGGGCCAGGGGAATACCAGCGAGGAAGAGTTTGGAGGAGTGGAAACCAAATAGCAGTGGGGAAAGCAGCGAAAATATAAGGCGAAAAAATGGCGAAAATGATGAATGGCTGAGATTCGTTTAATGGTGGTATATTGTAATCTGCACCGTTCGACACCAAAAGGGGTTGGCAAAACTCAATGTGGGGATGCCTTCGGCGTAAATATATTATTACAGTTATTTTATTTATTTAAGAGTTATTTTATAGTTTTAAAAAAAATATATTGTTTGTGTTTTACTTTTTTATATAAATAATTATAAGTGATATGATAAATTATAGAAAAAAATGCATATATATAAAGGTTTATTTAAGATATTTTACATTATCTAGTTTAAAACATAAAGAATTAAAAATAAATTTATATAAAAATTATATAAATGTATGAAAATAAATAATAATAAAACTTTAATTATTTGATTATGTCTCTTAATGTTACTTATTCTTCTAATTTAATTAAATAGTTATCGTTAATTATTTAATTAATCTGCTTTCCCTCTTCCAAATTAAATAATTAAATTAATTATTTAATTCCTCAAAATTTACTCAACATGGTCTCAAGATTAATTAATTATTTATCCTCACATTTTGATTGATCAAATCACATCCACTCCTTACCCAGTCTAACTTGCTAACTAATCAATCATTTCCACCAATTATTCCAATTTCACTAATTAAGATATTAAATTTCCACTAATTATCCAATCAATTCCCTTAATTGGATTAATCATGTTAGTTAACTGCTCAATCTATTTTCTCTTAACAAACATTGACCATTGATCTTTGCATCCAAATCATTCATTTGAAATAAAAAAATCTATAGAATAACCCTCATCCTTCATAATTTATCTAGAGACTTTGGGAGAGGTCGTGTCAGTGTGATTCTTCAGCAAATTGAGCAAACACTTTTGCATTCTAGGTCATCATCATCATCATTATCAAGCTTTTGCAAATCATGGAGGCTTTGTGTTGAAAAATAATCCAACATATCAAGATCAACACAAATACACGTCTAAACCCTAGACATGTGAATGAAAGTGATGATGATGAATTAGATCATGTTGCAAATCAAAATGAAGAAAATGTAGAAGAAGAAAAACAAGACTCAGATAGGTAAAGATGTTAAAAGATATTTCCAAGATTGGTAAGATACCTAGAATTAAAATTAAAATTTACTTGAGAAATTTAAACCTTGAGGAATTGATTGATTGGATCAATGATATGGAAGAATACTTTGAATATCAAGAAATTGAAGATCTAAAAAGAGTGAGATTTGCAAAGACTAAGTTGAAAGGAAATGTTGCTATCTGGTGGAGATAAGTTCAATTGGATAGGAATAGAAGAGGAAAGGATAAAATCATAAAGTGGGATAGGATGGTGACAAATTTGAAAAATCAATTCATACCTATTGATTGTGAACTAGAATTGTTGAAAATATTACAGAACCTGAAGCAAGAGGAGAAGTCTGTGAAGGAGTATACTGAAGAAATATACAAGATGATCATTAGAGCTAGACATAGTGAAGCAAGCAAAGAGAGGGTTGCACAATACATCAATGGACTAATCTAACAAACATCCAAGAAGAGTTGAGCTTGGTGAAGATGACAATAGTTGAGGAAGCATACCAATTTTCACTAAAGGTAAAGGAAAAGTTGAATAAGAAGTTTGAACAAAGACAAAGAAGTGCAAGAGGAATATTCCAGAGAAGTGGATCACAATCTGAAGAGAGAAGACCATCTGTAGAGAAAAAAAGGATGGAAAATCCTACCACAATGAAGAGAAGGATAATAGTTCATACTGTAGAGAAAGGGAGGAAAAAAATTCTACCATATTGATAGAGGAGGTCATAATTCCTATCACAATGATGGATATAGAAGAGATGAAGGAATATCTAAGAAGAGATCATTCAAAGGAACATGTTTCAAGAATGGAGGTGAAGCGAATAGAGCATTTGAATATCATCAAGGAAGTACTAGTAAGAAAATGAAGAACACTGGAAGAATAAATTACATGGATGAAGAACCTATTGGATTCCCTAGTCCAATTGGGAAACCAAAGAAATAAGAATCATTAGTAATGAGAAGATATTTGATGCATGAAGAAGTGACTGAGGAACCACCACAAAGGAAGAATTTGTTTAGGACAAGATGTAAATCTGAAGGAAAGTTATGTAAAGTCATCATTGATAGTGGTAATACCAATAATCTAGTTGAACAGAAGAGATGGTAACCAAGTTGAATTTGAAGAGGTTGAAACATCCAAAGACCTATAAGGTGCATGGATTCAAAATGAACATAAGATCTTGGTAAATGAGTAGTGTTTGGTGAAATTTCATATAGGATCATATAAGGATGAAGTTTTGTGTGATATTATGCACATGGATGCATTTCATTTACTGTTAGGAAGACCATGGAAATATGATAGAAAATTAATTCATGATGGAAGAAAGAATACCTATTTTGTGAGTTCAAATGGAAAAAGAAATATATTGATACCTTTGGGAGAACAGGACAAAAGTGAAGTTTGTAGCACTGCCAGACTATGTTTGGTAGATGGAAGGAAGTTTTTGGAAGGATTGAGGCATGCGAACATGTGTTTTGAATTGATTCCAAGGAAGTGTAGTACTCTGGAGAGTGATAATTCTACCACCAAGGATGAATATCCACTGCAGACTAAAGTAGCAGAACTACTGATAGAGTATGGAGATATCATATTAAAGAATACACCAAATGGTTTACCACTAGTCTGGAGCATCAATCATCATATAGATCTAATATTGGGATCAATTTTTCCTAAAAAAGTGTCACATAGGATGATGCCTGTAGAAAATGCAGAGTTGAACAAACAAGTAGAGAATTATTGAAGAATAGACTGATCAAAAAGAGCTTAAGCCCATGTGTGGTACCTATTGTACTAGCACCAAAGAAAGATGGGGAGTGGAGAATGTGTATCTAGATTCAAGAGAAATCAATAAGATCACTGTCAAGTATAGATTCTCATTTCTAAGGATGGATGACATTATGGAATGTTTGAGTGGAGCAAAGTATTTCACAAAGAGTGACTTGAAGAGTGGATATCATCAAATCAAAATCAAAGAAGGGTATGAAGGGAAGAATGCATTTAAGACTAATGAAGGGTTGTATGAGTGTTCAGTGATGCCTTTTGGATTTACCAATGCACCTAGTACTTTCATGAGGTTGATGAGTGACATACTAAAGAAATTCTTAGGTAAATTTGTTATTGTCTATTTGGATGATATTCTAATTTTTAGTAAGGCTAGAGAAGAACATTTATGGCACATTAGACAAGTATTACAAAGACTAAGAGAGGAGAATTTTCTGATAAACATCAAGAAGTGTTGTTTTATGAAGATAAAGTTGGTATACTTGCATTTTTGTCATTTTTATTGAAGGATTGAAGATGGACCCTGAGAAAGTTAGAGCAATTGTTGTGTGGCCTACACCAGTGAACATTGGGGAGGCAAGATAATTTCATGGATTACCAAGTTTCTAATGGAAATTCATTAGGATATTTAGTAGCATTTGCACACCCATGATAGAAACAATGAGATGAGATAAGAAAGACTAATTTGATATCCCGAGAAAAAATAAGTTTTGAATTGCTAAAAAAAGGTGATAGAGTAGCTAGCATTAGCATTGCCAATTTTTGATGAAGTATATCAAGTTGATTGTGATGCCAGTGGAAGTGCAATAGTAGTGTTGAGTTAAGAAGGGAGACCCATAGCTTATTTTAGTGAGAACTTAAATTATGTTAGAAGGAGACATTTCGTTGATGATCAACAATTATATGCCATAATTCAAGCCTTGAAGAAGTGGAGAAATTATTTGTTATCTAAGGAGTTTGTGTTGTACACTGATCATCAAGCCTTGTAGCATTTGAAAAGTCAAAGTAAGTTCAACCAAAGACATATGAGATGGGTTGAGTTCTTGTAGAATTATACATTTGTGCTAAAGCATAGGAGTGAAAATTCAAATAAAGTTGCAAACACATTTAGTAGGAGAAGGAACTTGTTGATAGAGATGAGGATATAAGTATTGGGTTTTGAAGAACTAAAGCACATGTATGAGGATGATCTAGATTTTGCTGAAGCTTAGGGAGCATATAAGGAATCGGTAGTGATAGATAGGATCCAATGGTTGGATTATTTCATTTAAGAAGATATCTTATTTAAAGGAAATGAGTTGTGTATTTCGAAGAGTTCAATGAGGGAGAATATAGTCAAGGAGAAGCATAGTGGAGGATTAGCAAGACATTTTGGAGTTGATAAGACAGTAGATTTTGTGATTGAACACTATTTTTGGCTGTAGATATATATGAATATCATG
Organism: Sequoiadendron giganteum; assembly: GCA_007115665.2. Taxonomy (NCBI): domain Eukaryota; kingdom Viridiplantae; phylum Streptophyta; class Pinopsida; order Cupressales; family Cupressaceae; genus Sequoiadendron; species Sequoiadendron giganteum. The sequence goes on from CM021109.1 coordinate 419,781,302, forward strand.
AAGTATGTTCAAAGTTGCAAAATTTGTCAAGTGGAAAAAATTAGTAGTCATAATGCTAGATTGTATAAACCTTTGACAGTAATGGAGAGACCTTGGGAAGATATAAGAATGTATTTCATATTGGGATTTCCTAGAACATATAGAGGGCATGATTCTGTAATGGTAGTAATGGATTGATTTTCTAAAATGGCACATTTCATTCCTTGCAAGAAGGCTAATTATGTTGTACATATTGTTGATATCTTTTTCAAGGATATTGTGAGATTGCATAGATTACCTAAGAGTATAGTTTTAGATAGGGACACCAAGTTCATTGGATGCTTTTGGAGGAAATTGTAGAAGAAGATGAAGACAACACTTAAGTTCAGTTCAACATATCACCCACAAAATGATAGACAAACAAAGGTAGTAAACAAAAGTTTGGGTAATTTATGAAGATGTTTGGTTGGAGATAAAGTAGGAAATTGGGATATAGTTCTACCACAATTAGAGTTTACATATAATAATTATATAAACTAGAGTACACGAAATACACCATTTGAGATTGTGACTAGAATACATCCTAGAGGAATTGTAGAGCTTAGAGATATTAGTATGGAGAATAAGAGGAGTGCAAAAGCAAAATAATTTGTAAGATTCAAAGAGACATTGCATAGTTAGGTCTTGAAACACTTGGAGGATATGAACAATAAGTATAAGAAGAAGACGAATGAGAAAAGGAGGCATAAGAAATTTTTTGTTGGAGATGAAGTTATGGTATATCTTAGGAAGGAAATGTTGGAAACAAGCTACACTAAGAGGGGGGGTGAATTAGTGTTGTGAAAAAATTAACTTTATTAACCTTTATCATCCAAGCATTAATGATATTCATCCATAGTGCATAAACATGAAAATAAACACAACACCATAACACCAAGATTTTTACATGGAAACCCTGTTAGGGGAAAAACCACGGTGGATGGCCAATCTGCAATTATGATCTGAATATACTCAAATGAAGATTAAAAAATGGGGAATGCACTTGCATTCATGCGCACTGCCTAGAGCTCACCGCTCAAAGGAAAAGGCTCACTACCATACAAGAGTTTAGATTAAAAGCATATGAATATTGAACTGAGATGATAGCATCTATTTATGCAAAATTATAGTTCTGAATTAAGCACAATAACATATATGCTGCCTTGCAGACTAATTTTGTATTTCTGCTCGACTCTGCTCATACACACAATACAGATCTTCTATGCACAATTGAAAATGCGCTTGATCGCTCTTCTGCTCTGCTCTTATTCAAAATTCGCACCAATAAATAAATCATACATCATCTATAATGACACAAACGAACTTATATATATATCCGCAACAAAGGATTTATTTACACTTTTTCGACTTCAATAGAACACAAGAAAATTACAACTCTCGGCTCAAATTATGAGGAATATGAAATGCGTACCCTTAATGGTTGGCCACAACTTGGATAGGACCCAAAAAAAGATATACAAGAATATAAATACTTAACTAATTAGTTCTCATACATCCACAACTTTATACATTCATGAGGTCGGCCTTAATACAAGAAAAACTGAGAACAAGTCAACTGAATCTTCTAACTTCCACACAGACTGATATGAGCTACTGTGCTTTAGTAGAAAAAAAGATAGTATACCAAAAAATATTCCCTGGGATGCATAATACAAAATAATAACTTGAAATATTCATACAGATTGATGAACACTGTGCTACTAGATACTCTATTCTTCATTGACAATATTCAATCTTTTTGTTAGTATGAACAAATGATAGTGTGCAGATCTGATCATCGATTAAGGTTTCCATCAATGACAACACCAAGTGATACAAATTGTCTCTTTCCAACAATCTCCCCCTTTGGCATTGATGGCAACACTTAGTGAAAAATGACTAAGTGTCGGACCAGTACCAAGATAGACTGCACTGCTACCTAAAATTCTAAAAAATGCAGTTCTCCCCTTAAGATGATTGAACATTTTTCACTCCACTTCTTCTCCCCCTTTGAAATCAATGGAAAAGGTAGAGGTCACATGCCACAAATGGATCAATTCATCAAAACTTTTATGCAAAAACTATTGCTATAACTTACATGAGCTGAAAGATGTCAGCAAAGTCTCTCTTCAGCTGAATCAAATTTATGTCCGAAATTATTTTGAGACTTTCCAAAATTGTAATATGATCATAGATCAAATAATATTGTATCTCCGTAGACGCCAGGTTGGTCGGATCAACAACTCCTATAGATTCTTCTCCTTCTTTTAGAGCACTTGACAATATGTCAAGTTTTGAAAAAATTATGCTTCAGAGTCCATAGGTTTTGGCAACAATCTTATCATTTTAATGCTTCAAACCTTTTATGTTATTGAGAAAGGGCATTACTTCACCTTCTACTTTCCCAACACCACTGAATAACGGATCAAATGCTTTAGAGATAACACTTAATTTGTTTTGCAAATATTTGATCTTCTTTTCATTTGCTTCAATGAATTTTGAAAAAGACAAACATGCTTTGTATATCTTACCTCCTTCTGATAAAGAATTTTGCACATTCTTTAGGCATGTGGTTAAGAGGATTTTGTCTTGGACAATCATCTTTTTCATTCCATTGAACCTTTTAGCATCAAAATTATTCTGCACTTTTACCATGGTTGACTTTTCTAATGACTCAAAGTGAGAGTTTATTGACTTGATAAGCCTTTTTAGTTCACTAGAGGATAAACTAGTTAGATATTTTACATAGGATGGCATTATCTTCTCCATTACTTTGAATGCTAGATCTAGTAGTTCACTGTCCTCAATGTGTGATTTTAGTAGCTCTTCTCTGACATGTGCTTGAGCAATCGTAGCTACTTTCATTTTCTGGATTGGGCTTAATGTGCTTGATCGAATCAAATGAGACATCATCAGCATGTGTTTCCTCAGTCACAACTTCAACTTTCTCATTCAATAATATTTCCCTCAAAATTTTCTCTATTTCTTTTGTGACTTCCTCGTTCTGACAAATCATAAGCCTATTAATCCTTGTTTTTATTTTGAATTTATTTTGGACCTTGTTCAAAAGTATCTTCATCTCATCTACAAACATCGATGGACATAGTTTAGCAAGAATCTTTCTCTCATTTGTTCCTCTTCTCTTCTAGCACTCAACCTTCTTGATTCCAAAATTTCATACAAACTCTTTGGCAGACTATGCATAATCTCAATCAAAAATTTATTAAAAGTATTCATATTTTGTATCATTGCTTCTTCAAGAATTCTTTTGTTAGATTCGTCAAAAGATTCATACCATTTGCAAAGTGGTTTTAGATTTACATCCTTAACCAAATCTTTTTCAACTGCTTGTACTGACATACCTAGTTTGTAAGTCTTTGCCTGGTTGCCTTCATCGAAAGTATTGTCTTTTGTGACTGTTGTTGCCTTGGTGCCTTGATGCCTGATTTCTTTTACTTCTTCATCAAACTCTATTTTCTCATCATCAGAAATAATCATATAGACTCTCTTTCTCTTTTTCTTCCCTTCCTTTCTAGATCCCTTAGACTCAATTTTTATAGGGGTAGGCTTTGCTGCAGGGGCTGAATGAGAAATAAAGCTTCTAGTGGTTCTAGTTCGAACAAATGGTGCTGCCAGAATAACTGATTGAGATTGTTTTGCCTCCTTAGCAACTTGCCTTGCTGCTTCATCTTCTTCCCTTTTCTGTCTGTCTTCTTTTAGAAATTCCACAGATACTCCCATACTCTCTACAAGAACTTCAACTTCTTTTGTGACTCTTTTAGTAACTACAAGATTTCCTAGTTCATTGTGCACATATTTGTCCTTCTCTGCATATGTTCCAAACCTTTCTTCTGCTGGATCCATTGGTTTGCTTAGTATGTGTTGATTGTACATATCCAAAAATTTCCCATCAACTTCATATCCCATGGCATGATCCCAGATTGTCCCTGATTCAAATCTCCACCATTTGATCAATACTCACCATGAAGAAAATGAGTCCTGTATTTCTGCACAAATAGAGATGGGAATTCTTTCCTGATTCCACCAGACTGGAAGCCTACATCCTAGATAGCTGCATTTCTTTGCCTTTGATATCCGTGACATTGTATAATGATCTCTAATCTCTAACCACTGCCTATGGTCCTTCCACTGAATCCTTTCCAACCTTCTAGGAATCACCCAGTTGTGCTGTCACACAAAAAGTAGGTACCATATTTGAAATAATTTTTCTTGTCTTTCTTTATCTTTGCCATATTTTCTATTAACTAAATTCTCAGCAATTCACAAAGATCATACTTTGTGTTTTCCTTTACCATTTGGTAAGCGGCACAGATTGTTGTGTCAAATACAAAGTTATCACGGCTAGAATGATAAATTTTGTATCCAATGACCATGGGTGAAAATTTCACAACTACATCGATAATGTTGTCAATGGTCATTGCTCTCCTATCATATGTAGATCTTGTAGCATCAGTGATGGTTTGGTTTTTCACAGACTTAAGAATAGGTAATCCTCCAGAAGAATTTAGACTGGTTACTGCACTGATAGCTTCCTTTGTAATTTTGAACGAAATAGTTAGCCACATAAACTCATCATGCACTCGGCTCAAAACATAACAAACCCATTCTGACTCTAGAAACACGAGAAATTTAACCATCTGAGTGAATTTCTTTGTTTCCAGGATTTTGTGTTCCGGCTTTACACAGAAGTCTTCACCAATGATATGATGATTGTACAAATTCATAAGTTGATAACTTCCTAGCTCTTCAATATTTGCATGAATATAAACCCTAATGTTCTCTATGTGTAAAACTCCATGCAGAATGGACAAAAAAATCTCCTAGAGGATTGATCTCAAGGGATTTGTAATGATGCCACTTAAATTTAGGTCGAGATTGATCCTTAACTTTGACTACCAAAGGAGTATTCATTTTTCCAAATCACAATTTTGCAATTTTTTTTGAAAAATACCTCTTTCGCTGGATCGCAATTTGAATGTTGAAACTCTTCTGACACTTGAATCTCACCTCAAATCACCAATGTTCGTCTATGAGCTCTCCAGACTTCTTCTCTTCCAAATGCAAGGTGAAAAATGAAGTGTGGAAATGACCTTTTATCACTTACACACCTAACTCTCTCATCGCAATAAATGCTTTAACCCTAATACATCCAGTTACTCTATATTAGTACACCGTGACAGATAAAACATGTACGAACCTCCAATTCGACATACCATTTCCTCCAATGAGTTCAACAATATTTGTAGATAATTTATGCATCTACTGAACACATCCACATTTGGTGTCACTTGTCGGTTAGGGGTTTATATGTTTTTATTGAATTCTCCCCTAGGCCAAGGGCCTGAGACTAATTCCTAAAGGAATTACAAGAGGCAGGTTCTGGTGTTGGCACACTTTCTTCAGTAGAGGGTTCTTTCTTTACCCATTTCTTCTGCATTTGTTGCCTGACCACATCTATATTGATTTTCTCTTTTCCTTTTATGTCTTTTTGCATATTTGTCTTTTGATTTACCAAACCTTTTATGTTCTAGCAATGTGTTGCAGTATGACCAAATTTTTTGCAATTGTAGCATACAACATTTCTCTTACGAGACCGGTTGCTCCATTGATTTCCTCTTGAGTTGCACTCGTTAGCAGTATGGCCAAGTCTATTGCATGTATAGCATCTGATGTTTCTATGAAATTGATTCATCATACATCTGAATTCATTTGACTTATGACCAATCGTGTGACACTTAAAAAACCAACTTGAGAATGATGAACCACTTTGATTCATTCTACTTCAGCATTGAGTGGCCATATGTCCAAATTTATTACAGCTGAAACAATATCCATTAAATCTTTGAGCATTAGGTTGTCTTACCGGATACCTTCTAGATTTTTTCACTTGGTTTCCTTGTCTGAATATTCTTTGCTTGGATCTGGAACTTTCTCCTTCTTCATATCCAAGATCTTGCTTGTCACCATGAGTCCTCTAACTGCTAATTAGTTCATCAAGCATGGCAGAACTAGATTTGAACTTCTCTTTGTACTCACTAGCAGTAGCAAGTTCATTTCTAAGATCATCCAACTGCCTTTCAAGTGCTTCTTCACTATTTTTAGATTGTTCCAATTCATCGTCCAATCGGCTGCACACTTCAGATTTTTATTTCAAGGACTGTGCTAGGTTCTCTTCATTTTTATTTCTATCTTCAATCTCCTTGGTCATCTTCATCATGATGGATTCCATCTCATGCTTTAGGATTGTATTGTCTTTGGTAAGATTTTCACATTCCTCTGTCTTTTCTTTTAGGGCTTGACTGAGTTCTTCTTCTTCAATGCTCTTACTATCATTCTGCTTGATCTAATCACATAGTTCCTTTCTCTTTTCTCTAGACTTGTTGATTATGTCTCTCAGATATTCAATGAATTTATCAAAATCTGAAATATTTGCTTGCAATTTATGAACTTCATCCTTTGACTGATCAAGATCATCCAGGGCCACCAACAGTTGTTGTTGAAGATTGCTTGAATCCATTAGAACACCTTTCAAGATCTCCCCAAGTGGTTAGACTTCTTCCAGAGGAACTAACTCTGATACCAATTGTTGGAAACAAGCTACACTAACAGGGGGGGTGAATCAGTGTTGTGCAAAAATTAACTTTATTAACCTTTATCATCCAAGAATTAATGATATTCATCCATAGTGCATAAAATTTAAAATAAACACAACACCATAACACCAAGATTTTTACGTGGAAACCCTGTTAGGGGAAAAACCACAATGGATGGCCAATCCACAATTATGATCTGAGTATACTCAAATGAAGATTACAAAATGGGGAATGCACTTGCATTCAGGTGCACTACCTAGAGCTTACAGCTCAAAGGAAAAGGCTCACTTCCATACAAGAGTTCAGATTAAAACCATATGAAGATTGAACTGAGATGATAACATCTATCTATGCCAGATTATAGTTTTGGATTAAGCACAATAACAAATCTACTACCTTACAAAATGATTTTGTATTTTTGCTATGCTCTGCTCATACACACAATACAAATCTTCTATGCACAAGTGAAACTATTCTTAATCACTCTTCTGATCTACTCTTATTCACAATTCACACCAATACACAACTCATACATCATCCAAAATGATACAGAAAAACTTATATATATATCCACAACATAAGATTTATTTACACTTTGCCAACTTCAATAGAACACAAGAAAATTACAACTATCGGCTCAAATTATGAGGAATATGCAATGTGTACCCTTAATGGCTAGCCACAACTTGGATAGGACCCAAACAAAGATATACAAACATAGAAATACTTAACTAATTAGTTCTCATACATCCACAACTTTATACATTCATGAGGCCAGCCTTAATACAAGAAAAACTGAGAACAAGTCAACTGAATCTTCTAACTTCCACACAAATTGATACGATCCATTGCGCTTCAGTAGAAACAAATATAGTATACCAACAAATATTCCCTGGGATGCGCAATACAAATTAATAACCTGAAATCTTCATACAGATCGATGAACACTGTGCTATCGAATACTCTGTTCTTCCTTGACAATCTTCAATCTTTCTGTTGGTATGAATGAATGATAGTGTGTGGATATGATCATCAATTAGGGTTGCCATCAATGAAAACACCAAGTGATACACATAGTGTCTCTTTCCAATAGGAAAGGTTTCCAGTCGGAACATACAATAAGCTGAAGATGAGGAATATTGGACCATGTAAAATTCTCATGAAGTTTGATTCCCGAAATGCATATGAAGTGGAGTTATCAGAGACACTAGGTATATCACCTACTTTCAATGTTGTAGAAACTTATGAGTATCATGAAGGATAGTCAAGTGGAAGTATCAAAGAAGTAGCATTAGAGAAGTAGTTACCACATCAACCACTAGAGCATATTGAGAAGATATTGAATTCTAGAACTAGAAGGAGCACTAGGAACAAGCAATACAATAAATATTTGTTAAAGTGGAAAGGAAAACTAGTGGAAGATTTGTCATGGATTTCTTAGGCTGAGGTGGACCAGTTTGGTTTTCCTCTAGCCCCTAGAAACTGTGGGACTCAATTTTCTTCCAACCTTGGGTGTCTGATGTAGGAGCATCCCTGGCTGTAAAGTAATCCTGTATCAACCAAAAACATTTCTTTTCTTTCATTTCAGTCTGTAGAAATTTCAACAATTCATTCCACATTTCACTACATTGCCATTTCTCAGCTCATGGAGAAGGATACGATTTCTGCACGACATCATCCATATCATATCCAAATTTCAAGAGATTTGAATTTATTTGCATAAAGTTATCACTCTTAGAATTTCACTGTCATTCTTAGTTAGAGAATTTGGGGATGACCTGGTCCAAAATTCATTGTGCAAACCTATTCTAGAGATTTTAGAGCTTAATGGAGCTTCTAACAAGCTTTTTAGGTCTAAGGGGATCTTTTTTGGAGATCCACAATAATTTTCATTTTGTGAAGGGCTATCTTTCATGTTTTGAGGTTGACCAACACACTTGATCATTCATTGGGGTTTGTAAACCCTTGGGGCCAATGCGAAGCATTATTAGAGCTAGAGATTCATATTTAAGATCATTTATAGTTCATTAGAAAGAAGTTAGTGATTTTTTAGGAATTAGATATTTAGATTCAACCTTTTGGGCTATGGAGAGTAATAAGGTCTTACACCAATTGTAATAAATGTAATGCCCTTGCAGTAGGGTTGTGATCCCTATTCATTCCACATATATGTTATATGAGGTATGTAAGCCTGCAAGTTGTTGAATCAATAAATATCTATGTTTACTAAGTATTTTCTTGTGTTGTTTCCCCTCTATTGAATAAATAAATATTTCAAGTGGACATCTAGAGCACAAAGAAGTTTTGAATTGCTGAAGAAAAAAGTGACAAAGCAACTAGTGTTAGCATTGCCTAATTTTGATAAAGTATTCCAAATTGATTGCGATGCTAATGGAAATGCAATAGGAGCAGTGTTGAGTCAAGAAGGAATACTAGTAGCTAATTTTATTGATAAATTAAATGATGACAGGAGGAGATATTTAGTTTATGATTGAGAATTCTATGTCATAATTCAAGCCTTGAAAAAGTGGAGATATTATAAATGTTGCCTAAGGATTCTGTGTTGTATACTGATCATCAAGCCTTGTAGTATTTGAACAGTTAGAGAAAGTTGAACCAGAGACATATGAGATGGGTTGAATTCTTATAGTGTTATAAATTTTTCTTGAAGCATAGGAGTGGTAAGTCAAATAAAGTTACAAATGTAGGAGAAGAAATTTGTTGACAAGAATGAAGGTGGAAGTATTGGGTTTTTAAGAACTGAAGCATATGTATGAGGATGATCTAGATTTTTCTGAAGAATGGAAAGCATGTAGGGAACTAGTAGTGATAGATATGAGCCAATGGTTGGATTATTTCATTCAGAAATACATGTTGTTCAAGGGAAATCGATTGTGTATTCCAAGGAGTTCAATGAGGGAGAAATTTATTAATGAGAAACATAATGGAGGACTAGTAGGACATTTTGGAGTTGATAAGACACTAAATTTGGTGAGTGAACACTATTTTTGGTTGTAGATATATAAGGATGTCAGGAAGTATGTTAAAAGTTGTAGAATTTGTCAAGTAGCGAAGGGGAGTATTCAAAATATTGGATTGTATAAACATTTGACAATACCAAAGAGACCATGGGAAGATATAAGCATGGATTTCATATTGGGATTACCAAGAACATAGAGAGGATATGATTCTCTAATGGTAGTAGTGGATAGATTTTCTAAGATGGCACATTTTATTCCTTGCAAGAAGACTAATGATGTTGTGCATGTTGCTGACTTATTTTTCAAGGAGATTGTGAATTTACATGAATTACAAAAGAGTATAGTTTCAGATAAAGACACCAAGTTCATTAGATACTTTTGGAGGACATTGTGGATGAAGATGAAGACAAACCTGAAGTTTAGTTCAACATATCACTCACAAACTGATGGACAATAGATGTAGTAAATAAGATTTTGGGAAACTTATTGAAATGTTTGGTTGGAGATAAGGTAGGAAATTGGGACATAGTTCTATCATAAGAAGAGTTTTCATACAATAATTCAATGAGTTGAAGTATAGGGAAGACAACATTTGAGATTGTGATAGGAATACATCCTAGAGGAGTTTTAGAGCTTAGAGACAACAATATGGAGAATAAGAGGAATGTAGAAGTAGAAGAGTTTGCAAGATTCATGGAAACATTGCATAGTTAGGTTCATAAATACTTGGAGGACATGAATAACAAGTACAAGGAGAAGGCGGATGAGAAAAGGAGACAAGGAATTTTTTTTTGGAGATGAAGTTATGGTATATCTCAGGAAGGAAAATTTTCTAGTGAAAACATACAATAAGCTGAAGATGAGGAATTTTGATTCCAAAAATGAATATGAAGTGGATTTACTAGAGGTTATTGGTATATCACCTATTTTCAATATTGTAGACATCTATGAGTACCATGAAGGAAAACCAATTGGGAGTAACAAGGAAGTTAGTTTGAAGGATCAGTTGCTACATAAACCATTAGAGAAAATTGAGTAGATCTTGGATACCAAAATTGGAAGGAGCACTAGAAACAAGCAATACAAGGAATATCTGGTAAAGTGGAAAGGCAGACCAATGGAGGATTCATCATGGGTTTCTCTGGATGTGGTGGCCCACTTTGGTTTTAATCTAGCCCTTGGAAAGTGAGGGACTCATTTCTCTTCCAATCGTGGGTGTTCTAATATAGGGGCATGCTTGGTTGTAAAGAAATCATGTATCAACAAAAAATATTTATTTTCTTGTAGTTTAGTTTGTAGCTGTCTCAACAGTTTCTTCCATATTTTACCGTTGTATCGTTTCTCAACTTGCAGATCAGGTTATTAGGTCTACATGAGGTCATCTATGACATATTCATATTTTAGGTGATTTGCATTCATTTGTAGAAAGTTATCGCTCTTATAACTTTACTGTCAATTCTTAGATAGAGCATTCAAGACCTATATGGATCATTTTGATTATGTGGACCATTTTCGAAGTGTGCAGAGATTAATGGAACATCATTTAGATATTTTAGGTCCAAGGGAAATTTCTTGGAGATCCACAATACATTTCCATTTCTCGATGGGTTATCTTTCATGTTCTTGGTTGACCTTCATGTTTGATCTAGCATTGGGTTTGTAAACCCTTGAGGGTGGCACAAATCATAATTAGAACTAGAGATTCATATTTAAGATCATTTGTAATCCTTGAAAAGTAGTTAATCAGTATTTCATGAGTTAAGAGTTAGGTAGTTTGATCCAACCTTCTAGGGTGTGGATTAATCTAATAAGGCCTTGTGTCAATTATAATATTTGTAATGCCCTTGCAGCAAGCTTGTGAGCCCTAGTCATTTCACATATGATGTATGTAAGAATGGAAGTTATTGAATTTGATAATAATTCATGTTTTTTAATCATTTTGTGTGTTATTTACATTGTGTTGAACTCTAAGCTGCATTGTTGGACAATCCTTTTTGGACCCTCCATCTGTGACTATGCCACTGTCATTCAATCCTATCCATTAATTATAAACTACAATTTGGCCTTTGATTTTCCTCATGGAAATTCTATAAATTGAGGCATTTTATCTCATATTCATAATCTTCCATTATCATAGCATTATGTTGCCATTTTCATCTATTAATCCTGCTCTCAACATCATGTTTTTGATCTAAACAAACATATTCCACCCAAATAAAATCATCAAAAGATAAAGTCAAGTGAAAGAGGGTCCATTTAATTTAGCTCAATCCATGAGATTGGAGAGGGAAAAGGAGCAAGGTAATTGTGTATTTCATTTATATTATCCATTGGTGTGTTTTTTATTTTCTTCATCTTCACTACTTTCCATATTTTCTTTGGATCAAAAGGGGATTCTACATCTATTGCTAATTTCAACATATGGAATTTCATAGGCTTTTCAAAGGTGAATGCCTTATTTTGGCCTACTTATAATTGATTATCCCCTAATTATGATAGCTTGTATATTTTTGGTAAGATGTGACCTTCTTAATGTGTGATTTACAAAGATAAAAATGAAGATTATTATCATCTCTTTTTACATTGTGATTTTTCCTTAAAATTATGGTATTGGTTTTTGGATAGATGAGGGTTGGTGTGGATGAACCCTCATAACATTCCTTGCATATTTTTCAATTCTAATATTTAGGGTTTGAAGTTAATTTGGGATTATTTTATCAAATTTTTGGTGTTGAATCTTTGATTAGGACATAAGAGAATGATATTTCAAGGTAAGGAAAGATCGGTGGAGATAATATGAGATTGGGTTGAGATAGCTATTTTTGAATTGGGTAAAATCCATCAAGGAGGAGATTATTTTATTTCTACTTGAGAGAAGGTGGATAGGCTAATTATTGGCCCCAATTTAGATGGATAGTTGGCCTTAGATAAAAAACTATTTAAAATCAAAGTAATTTTAGTTGGTAATGTCTAGATCCTAGATGGGTAAAATTCCATTTTGTTGGGGTTGTTAAGGGTAATCCAAGTAGAGTTGGGGGAGGTGGTGTTTTGAAAAAAGTTGAAGGGAAAATAATTAGTATCTTTACTTATTAATTTGGAGTGGATAAAAATTACTGGGTTGAAGCTAGATCTATGTTATGGGGAATGATGATAGGGAAGGAAAGGAAAGGTCCTTTAATAGTCCACGATACCAGACGGTCTGTTTTTGGGTCTACAGATGGCTTACAGTATATGGGACTCCTCGTACTCCTAATAGTGAGAGAGAAATGATGGAAGATATTATAGGTGGAAGGTGAATCAAAATTATTTATTAGAGAAATGAAATGGGGAAAGACTCAAATGTGAAGATTAAATGATATTATCTTAGAAGCTAAGTAGGGGTTGAATTGGTTTGACAAAATTTAGTTCTCCCACATTGGTAGGGAAGGAAACATGGTAGCAGACTAAGTTGTCAATCATAGTGTGGATTTGAGCATAAATAAGGATCCTCTTCAATTTGATGGTGGGATAATTTTATTTAGGAGGTGATATATTATTATTTAAATAGATATAAGGAGGTATTCACTTGTTTAGGGGAAGGAATATTGATGAAATATGTCATAATAATAGTGAATGGGCTATGTAAATTAATTATATAATATTATTCTAGTGGCATAAAATTTTACATAGATTGTGTAGAGGTTTAAGTTTCATGGAATCCTCTATTAGCTTGTAGTGTGATGGTATTATAATGAGGGGTAATAAGTGAGTGAATATGGTTGTAGAAGAATTTTTTCATGCAACAAAATTGTTAGGTCCCTAGCAAATAAGTGTTGGTCAATTTTATGAATTTTGTATAAAAATATATTAAAGGCCCTGAACTTTGGTTCTAGATGGTGAGGATATGGGAACTAGGGAAAAGTGTTTGTATCTACTCAAAAATGGTAAATTTTTTATTGGACCCTAGTTATACACATAGTAGGTGGAATTTATTTGACATAACTCAGTCTCTTTCTTATGAGTCTATGTTGTGTACAACTACTAGCTCCTTTATTTTACATGATGATATCAATGATGTCATTCATTAGGTGGAGGTTTGTTTTGACTATTTCCTAGAGAATTTTTATACTATCAAACATCGCCAACTTTATCTTCAAGGTGATATAGAATAAATGTTAGTCTCTAAAGTTATCTCTTTTAATTGATGTCATTCCCACACTATCAAAATACTACAATGATTATTATTATGAGGAGGATGTAGATGAGATAAATATTTTTATTTTGTATATCCTATGTTAAAAATTAAAGTGGTTACATTTGAGTGGTGTGAGGCTTACATAATTTTCCTCGACCCCCATTTTTTACAAACTCTAGCGATAAGTATTTTAAGTTTGGATATTTTTTGGTAGATGTGTTACAATGGTTGCAGCCTAGTTGTATGGGTGAATTTTATAAGTTAAAATATATCTTTTTTAGTGAATTGAATACTTCTTTTCTTGGATCTAACCGCTCATTTGATCATAGATTTTTTGGTTCTTAGTATTAAACAATATTTTTTATAAAATAATTAAAGAATTTTTCTCTATGAAGCATCTTGGGTAGCCTCCTAATAGAGAATATGATTTTTTATTTTAATTAGTTATTAATTTTATGCCTATTTGAAGAGAACTATATATAGTTGACATTAAAATTTATAAGAGTTAATGTTACAACATGATAAATTGATAAACAAGGGTCCAATTAGGCCAATTCAATAACCATGGAATCACTAGTTCTATTTTTTTTTAAGAAGGATGGGATCCTTTGGCTATGCATGGAATATCACATTATAAATATGACCACTATTAAGAATAAATATTTGTTATCCCAATTTAAAGACCTTTTTGGTCAAATGAGATGAGTAGCTATCTTATTCAACATTGGTTTAAGACTTGGGTATCATCAACTAAGAATAAAATATGGTGTAATTTATAAGAGTTCATTTAAAAAAAATATGGCTACTATAAAGTAAAAAATTTACCATTTGACTTGAAAAATGAACCTATAACATTTATTAATCTAATAAATAATAATTTTATGGATTATCTAGATCATTTTGTTCTTTTTTTATTGATGATTTCATGATATATTTGAAGAATATGAAATAACATGAACAACACTTAGGATTAGTACTTTAGAGTGTTAGAAAACATTGAATTTTTCGCAAAGTGTCCAAGTATTCTTTCTTTCAATAAAAAAGTATTATTTGGTTCTTCATTTACAAGGATGGGATATTAGTGGACCTTGAGAAAATCAAAGTTATATTATAATGGAATTCACCTTACAAAAATAATTAGTTTAATGGGCCTTGTGCATTATTATTATAGTTTCATGAAAATTTTCTATGCAATAGGCTATGCCATCACTTAATTACAAAGAAAAGGGGAGATAATTTTGTAGATAGCATAATGTGAAGATACTTTTCAAATCTTGAATGGATTAATCATATCAATTCAATCCAAATGAAACCAAATCTAAATGGATAGCTCACTATATATACTAATGCATCATTGAATGGCTAGGAGGAGCTTTGGTGCAATATGGTCAAGTGGTGGCTCATAAGTCATGAAAATTAAATGATAATGAAAATAAATATGTAGCTCATTATTTAGAACTTGATTCTAAATTTCATGCATGAAAAATTTGGAGACACTATTTTTTAGAATATATTTTATGCTTAAAACTAATCATAAAAGTTTGAAATATACTTTAACCAACACTTAAATGCTTACTAGTAAAGATGTTGGAAATTATTTTAAGTGATTTTGACTTGAATATAGTATATGTGAAAGGAAATTAAAACATATTTTTTGATGCACTTAGTAGATGTAGATAATTATCTATAATTTCTAGCTTGAAATATAAAATAAAGGAAAAATTATTGTAACAACAAAAAATAGATCTTTTGTATACTATTTTTTTAATTAATAGAGGGTTTAGAAAATTATGGCTATACATTTTATATAGATTCATTGTTAAGGTACTAAGAGAATATTTATGTAACTAAAACTAAAAAATTAAGATAGCTGTTACTAGAAAAAATTCATAGGATCCTTCATTATGCCCAACTAAGTGGCAAAAATATTGCATGAATTGAAACAATATTAATTTTGGTCCAAATTGAAGCGAGATGTATCACAATTAATGGAAAAATCTATTGGATATAACAATTGAATGCTAAAAACTATCATCCACATGATATATCAAGTCACAAATTGGTCATCATTAATGTGGTATTTATATCTAGATTACCCAAAAATAATTTTAAACATGACACCATTTTGGTTTCTATTGATAAACTAATTAAAGTGAATCATTTTATATTAAAAAATATCCATGATGATATAATAATAGTTATATCTAAATTTGTAAATAACTTAAATAACTATATTAGTTAGGTTAGATTGATACAATTTATTTACTTCACCTTGACTACTACATTTGGTATTAAGTTAAACTTAGCTCTACATATTATCCAAAAATAGATGGGCAAATACAAAGAGTGAATAATACATTAGAGAATATCTTAATCACATAAATAATTGAACAACCTAGTAAGTGGGAATAAATCTTATAGGTTTACTTATAATAATACTCATCACTCATTTAAAATAGCTCTATTTGAATCTCACTATGGAAAAAGTGTAAAACTCCTCGTTTTTGGGATGGGATAAAAATAGAGTTTTAATTGGTCTTGAGTTGCTACAAAATATGTTGAATAAGTGTAAATAATTAATCAAATACTTAAAGATGCATTAGATAAGTGGAAGAGTTATGCTAATTTGAATGATATAGTTTTAAGATTGGAGAAAAAAATTATGATTTAAGAAACAAAAGGTCATTAAATTTTGTTTAGGTTACAAAGTTGGCACCTTCAAAATAATTGAATT
Source organism: Sequoiadendron giganteum (assembly GCA_007115665.2). Lineage (NCBI taxonomy): Eukaryota > Viridiplantae > Streptophyta > Pinopsida > Cupressales > Cupressaceae > Sequoiadendron > Sequoiadendron giganteum. Next base: position 419,797,823 of record CM021109.1, read on the forward strand.
TGTAAATCTTATGGTGTACCATTTGGAATTGCTCATTAGAAATAATTCTTGATAACTAGAATATTCTTAATTATTAGAATCTTTAAGGGGGAGAATGATAAATTTACTTGAATCGGTCCAAATTTTATGTGGGCGTGCATAATTAACTTAAGAAATTGATATGTACAACAATTTTTGGTTCAATGGGACCAAATGAGTGATATGAGTGTTATTTGGGAAGATAAATCATTTATGATGAAATAATTTTCTTTAATATTTCAATAATATATTCATTTTTGTCATGTTATAAATATATAATTAAATTTTAGGGGTGGGGGTCTTGGCTTAATTAGCTAAAGCATCCTATTGTAAGAAAGAGGCCACAAGGTTTAGTCTCTCTACATCCCCATGGTATTGGAGGGCATGTCATGCCAACATTACCAATCATGTGAATAATTTTTACTAGGAACATTGTAGTTTATAGAGGGGATACTTGCTTCCTATAGTCTAATATTTATGATTATGCTATAGGTTGATAATATTGATTCATGTTCTTAGATTCATAGTGCAAGATTCTAAAAAATAAATTCCTAGTAAAAATTATTACATATTAGAACTAGGCATGAACATTGAATTCATTGATACTATAATCAAAGAATTGTATTGATATATATTGGCTAGAAGTCTTGACTAATTCATTTTATGTTCAATTTTGTGTTAATATCTTCTAGTTCATACTTTTTCAATTTGGGGAGTTACTTCATTAAATATTTAACAAAATTTTTTATAAATATTTTTTATTATAGGAATTTTTTTTTTTGAAGAGCCCCCAAAACCCTTTACATTAAAAAAAAAGAGAAAAAAAGAAAACATTCACTTAATGAAAACCCAATATACTAGACACAAGAAAAGGATAAGAAGACAAACTAGACTAACTAATATTTTTAAGGGTCTCTCATCAACTTCTATTTTCTATAGATAAAAGTCCTCTTGAAGCTTGGGGAAATCGATGAGCTATTTTTTCTCAACTTCAAAATATTTTTTCTTTCTAGATCACATCCTCATTCTGGACCCAACTTGATTATTATTTTTTGTTAACTTTCCTTTCTCAAAGCTCTTTTAGCTTTTGAATTGGAATTTTAATACCCATGGTATTGTTTTTTATGGAACATTTACTAACCTCCAACACTCTCTCTAGGTTTTGTTTATAAACTTTAAATATTTTTTGATATTGTTAAGCTTATCATCAATCCATTTTTTCTCATCTTTCATACTCACCACCATGTGCCTTAGCTTTTCCATTTCTTTTTCAAGATTTTCAATCTTTAGAAAAAAAATTGACCCTTGAAAGATAGTCTTACCCTATTCCTGCGAAACTTTTCTCTACCTACCAAACTTCCTATATATTTTGTCATCAAATTCTAGGAGGAAATATAATCCCTCACAGTTTCAAGAACATAAAACAATTGTTCGCAATTGAAAGCCAAAAATCTAATTTAGTAAAGTCCTTAGACACATCTAGATTGGGGTTCATAATGGTAGGAAAGGGAATGTTGATTTTTGGCTCAACAGTATTAAGTTTTTTATTTGGGAAAATAATGTTATGCATGTTGATTTTATGTACTTTTAAAAATGGAAATATAACTTAAAATGACATGAGTAAATTATTTTTATGATAATTTAGTTATTTTAAGATGTATATGTAAATATAAATAATTCTTGATGATTAAAATGTTAAGTAAATATGATATTGTTATATACATGTATAGATATATTAACAAACCCATATTGTTTATATCTAAGTGGTTAAATTCCTAAGACCCAAAATTATGAATATGGACTTAAAATTTAAACTTAAGGAAAAATATTTTCCTCCAAAAAAATAATTAAAATTTTAAACTCACAAAAATTGGAAATCCTAAATCTAATATTTTTAATTTAAACAAAATTAGCTTCAACTATTATTTGGCTACCTAGAATTTCACATAGAATTTTAATATTCGCATGGGATAGAAGTACTATTATTAATTATAATTAATGATGCATTATTTATACCTACCATAATTGTTATTTCATGCAGGTTCTAGGGTATTTGGGGATAATTCGTAAGCTTGAGATTTGTAAAGATGGTTTAGGAGCTAAGGAATAATAAAAAATTATTAATTGTTGCAATTTTTCTATTTGAAAGAAAGAAAGGTAAATAGGAACAACTTCCTACACGAATATACTATAGAGATATTGTGCAAAATATTTAAAAACCTTTAAATAGTTACTATGAAGAAGATGCACATTTCAAGAAATGTAAAAACAACATCACCATAGATAAATGTATACAACATAAGATATACATGGGAAAAAATATACACTTCAAAATTTTTCTCAATGTATTAGAGTAAATAATCTAGTTACATAAAGTTGTAGAGAGAGTTTCTTTCAGGAGAATACAAGTGTTTTATTTTTGGAATTACTCCAACAACATAGTTTTTTTTAAATGATCCACCATAAAAACCAAAAACCAAACACATCAATATATAGGAGTTTACAATGGATAATTAGATTCTTCCAAAATGGTATGCCTGGAAATGCCACATCATCTTCTGCAAGACTACATGCGTGAAAGAATCAAGATAAACATGCAAAAACCTTCCTCAATGATTGAACATGATAAGTAAAACCTACGACATGCACACTTCCCATGAAAGCAATCCATTTAACATACAAGGTTCCTAAATGCATAGAAAATTAACATTACATGTAATGTTTCTACATACACAACTCCACATGTCATAGTAGTTTTTATCTTTAACTCTTACATTGTCATAGTTCCTATCATAGTTAAACTTGATAAATAATATAAGTTAAATTTTACAAAATGGGACACTTATTTACCATGTGGGGTCCACATGAAATCTATTCAACTTACATGTAGGATGCACTAGCATGAGTCAACTCCCATAAAATGACATCACTGCATGTGCATAAATTAATTATAATAGAAAACAAATAATAATTGAATAAATAATCATGCTAAGAATTATAAAAGGTTGAGACACCTTATTCCTAACATTTTCCCTCTTGTCAAATACCTTTTATAATCCAATGGATACAATAGGATTTCAATTGCTAGGGATTGTGAGGCCCATATACTCCAAACACCATCTAAACTTGTTTATGCTCACAAGATTTGTTAAGGTGTCTGCAATATTTTCCAGAGTGTCAAATTTTTCCACATTTACCTTCCTATCCTCTACCATGTCATAAAAAAATGGTACTAGAAACCAATATTATTTTTCCTCATGTGGAAGGTTTGTTTATATGCCAAATATATGATACTTTGAATATCGCAAAAATAGTGATCAAATATAATCAATCCCAACATCTAAGCATAAAATATTAAGAGAAGTGGATTCCTTACAAGGATGTTTGGCTTCCATGTAATCTACTTTTGTTGTGGATAAAGTGAATAAAAATTACCACTTAATCATCTAACTAAAATCACCACCAAACATCATGAACACATATCTAGTAGTGGATCTTCTATTATCAATTTCACCTACCTAATATGAGTCCACATATCCATGAATACTAATTGAATTCAAAGGTCCTTAAGGATAACCATAAAAGAATAGGTATTAACCCTTTGGTGTAGTCACAGATGGAGGGTTAAGAAAGAACAACCTAAACTATGCAACATAAAGTCCACACATTAGAAATACACAAGAAAGTAATATACAAATATGAATCTTTATTGATTTGGAAATATTACATACAAAATATGTCTCATGGGAAAATAATTAGGGCTCACAGACCTGCCACAAGGGGATTTAACATTACAATTGGCCAAAGGCCTTATTACAGTCCCAAGAGTAGAAATCCTAAATTGCAAACTTGAATCTAAGAACTACTAACTAAATACTGATGATTTTATTACAATGAATCAAAAATGAAAATATGATTCTCCAGATCCAACAAAGGTTCGCGTCAACAAGGCTTTACAAAACCCGATGAATTCTCAATGTGAAGGTTGACCTCAAAACATAATAAGACATTCCTTCACAAAATAAAATGACTTGTGAATCTCCAAGATAGATCCCATTGGATCCAAAATTCTTGTATGATGTCCCATTAGGCTCCACATTCTAGAATAGGTTTGCACTAAGAAATTTGGACCAAGTCAGCCCCAAATGCCCTGACAACGAATTATAGTGAAATTTTGAGAGAGATAACTTTTAGAAAACAAATGAAAATGATTTGAAATCTGGATATGATGTAGATGACCTCATTTAGATGCTATATCCTACTCTACAAGATGAGAAAAAATGATGTGGTGAAATACATAATGAAATTATGAAACTGCTACTGACTGAAATGCAAGAAAATAAATGTTTTTGGTTGATACGGGATTACTTTACAACTAGGGATGGTCCTGCATTAAACACTCGGGGTTGGAACAAAATTGAGTCCCTCACTTTCTAGGGCTAAGAGTAAAACCAAAGTGGTCCACCTCGACCCGAGAAATCCATAATGAATCCTCCACTGGTCTACCTTTCCACTTCACCAAATATTCTTTGTATTGCCTATTCCTAGTTCTCCTTTTGGTTATGGTATCCAAAATCTACTCAATCTCCTCTAGTTCTTGATGTGGTAACTGCCCCTTCAAATCAACTTATTTTTCACTTCCACTTGACTATCCCTTATGACATATAGATCTACAATATTGAAAATAGGCGATATATCCAATGTATCTAGTAACTCTACTTCATATGCATTTCTAGAATCAAACTTCCTTATAATTTTGCACAGTCCAAAATTCCTCATCCTCAGCTTATTGTATGTTCCTATTGGAGATATTTATCTCCTCAAATAAACCATCACTTCATCCCCAACAACAAACTCCTTATGTCTCCGGTGCTCATATACCTTTTCCTTAGACATACTGTTCATATCCTCCAAATGCTTTCGGACTTGATTATGCAATGTATCCATGAAATTTGCAAGCTCTTCTTCTTTTTCAATCCTCTTCTTATTTATACTGATGTCTCTAAGTTTTGCAGCTCATCTAGGATGTACTCCTATCACAATCTAAAATGGTATCTTCCCTGTACTTCGATTCACTAAATTATTGTAGGAAAATTATTCTTGTGGTAGAACTATATCCCAATTTCCTATCTTCTCAGCAACCAAACATCTTAATAGGTTACCCTAACTTTTGTTTACTACCTTTGTTTGTCTCTTAAGTATCATCAAAGGATTGTACAATCCAGTATTTTGACTATCCCCTTTTGCTACTTGAAAAAGTCTACAACTTTGAACATACTTCTTGACATCCTTGTATATCTATGGCCAAAAATAATGTTCACTCACCAAAGCTACTATATTATCAACTCCTAAATTTCTTTCTAGTCATCCACTATGTTTCTCCTTGATCAAATTCTCCCTCATTGAACTTCTCAAAATGTACAACTAGTTTCCTTTGAACAACATACCTTCTTGAATGAAATAATCCAACCATTGGCTCTAGTCTATTACTATTGATTCCTTACATGCTCTCCATTCTTTAGAAAAATATGCATCATCCTCATACATGTGCTTTAGTTCCTCAAAACCCAATACTTATACTCTCATCTCTATCAACACATTCCTTCTCCTAATCAATGCATCTACAACTTTGTTTGACTTGCTAATTCTATGCTTCAACCCAGATGTACAACTTTGCAAGAACTCAACCCATCTCATATGTCTTTGATTCAACTTCCCTTGACTATTCAAATACTAAAAATCTTGATTATTGGTGTACAACACAAACTCCTTAGGCCCAGTTCTTCAAGGCTTGAATTATGACATAAAATTCCTTATCATAAATTGAATATCTTCTTCTAGCATCATTCAAATTCTAACTGAAATAAGCTATAGGTATCCCTTCTTGACTCGACATTGCTCCTATTGCATTTCCACTTACATCACAATCAACTTGAAATACTTTGTCAAAATCAGGTAATACTAACACTAGCTACTTTGTCACCCTTTTCTTTAACAATTCAAAAATTATTTGTGCTCTAGATGTCCACTTAAAATCCTTCTTATCTCCCCTCATCATTTATATCATGGGTGTACAAATGCTACTAAAGCTTCTGATAAAATTTTGATAGAAACTAGCTAATCAATAGAATGATCTCACTTCTCCAATGTTCATCGATGTAGGCTTGTCAACGATTGATCTAACATTCTTAGGGTCCATCTTCAATCCTTCAGCATAAATAATAAATCCCAAATATATCAACTCTATCTTCATAAGGCTACACTTCTTGGAATTCATCAACAACTTCTCCTCTCTCAACTTCTACAATACTTGTCTAATTTGCAACAAATGTTCTTCTCTAGTCTTACTAAAAATTAGGATATCATCCAAGTAAATAATGATAAACTTACCCAAGAATTACTTCAGTACCTCATTCATCAATCTCATGAAATTTCTTGTTGCATTGGTTAATCCATAGGCATTAATAATCACTCATCCAATCATTCATTAGTCTTAAATGCAGTCTTCCATTCATCTCCTTCTCTAATTCTGATTTGATGATAGTCACTCTTTAGGTCAATCTTTGTGAAATACTTTGCTCCACTCAAATATTCCATAATAACATCCATCCTTAGCAATGCAAATATATACTTGACAATGATCCTATTGATTTCTCTTGAATCTGTACACATTCTCCACTGTCCGTCTTTCTTTGGTGCAAGTATAGTACGTAACACACATGGGCTTAAACTTTCTTTGATCAATCCTTTCTTCAAAAAATATTGTATCTATCGGTTCAACTCTACATTCTTTGTCGATGCCATTCTATGTGTTGTATTGTTCAAAAAATTTACTCCTAGTATAAGATCTATGTGATGATTGATGCTCCAGACTAGTGGTAAAACATCTCGTACATTCTCTGACATGATTTCTTCATACTCAATCAACAATTTTGCTACCTCTTTATTTTATGTGGTAGTGTTATCTATCTCCGGACCATTTCTTTTCTTTGGAATCAATACAAAACACATGTTCTCATGCCTCAATCCATCCAAAAGTTTCCTTCCATCTACCAAATATAGACCAATAGTGCCACAAGCTTCAATCTTCTCCTCTTCCTCTAAAGGTATCAACTTGTTTCTCTTTCCATTTGAAGCCACAGTATAAGTATTTCTTCTTCCATCATGAATTTATTTCTTATCATATTTCCATGTTATTTCTAAAGATAAATGACATGCATCCATATGTTGAATAGGAAAATTGAGAGGGGGGGTGAGTCATTTGTCACATAATTAAACCTTTAATTCAATTACCAGAACTAATCCTTAACACTGCTTCAATGGTTATACATTAAGTGCAAGTGTAGAAACTAAAAAACATCACACAAACACAACAACACCAGGTTTACATGGAAAACCCATTGAGGGAAAAACCACATTGAGGATTAATTCACACTATAGAGAATATCAAAACTGATTACAAGAGGCTCACTACCTAAGAAACAAGGCTCACTGCCAAAACAAGGACTCACTGTCTAGAATAGGACTCACTATCCAATAGGGATAACAACTTGGAGGGCTCACTACCACAAAGATACAAAGAAGATAAAAGAGATATGTTATAAAGAGACAGTGATCTCAATGCAATAAAGAAATCCACCACAACCACTTGCAAACATGCATGAATGATAGAGTACACGTTTTGCTCACTACATCCAAAAACTCAACATTTAGTCTTTGCACTAATCTACCACACTCACATCATGCACACTTATTGAATAGAATCAATATCGCATCTATTTGCTCTTTTTATTTTCACTTATCTTCTCTTCTTCGCTCTTTTTCCTTTTCTTTTGTTCTCACTCACTTCCTTACTAACATATCTTGCATTTATACCATCTTCAACTTTGAAACATATCCAAAGTCAGCCATCTAGCATTAAATTCAAATTAGGTCAGCACCAAAATATCCTAGGGTGGAATTAGAATGAGGGTGACCCAAACACATGCTTCATGAGGATCCAAATAGATATGACATGCTTCATTAACTCCGAAGATAGTGTTCAACACAAGGTCAGACAAACTAGTGTAAAACACATAGAAAAATTAAGCATGAACCTTCTAGATACCAATATTAGCTTTATCATGATCATAGAAACACAAATCTCAAACCACAAGTCATAAGACTTTAACAAAGAGAAATCTGAACCAACAACTTTTCTCCCGAACCTCAACCAAAAATACATAGAACCACGGTTCACAACTGGTGAACATAACTCACACTGAACAATGAATTAGTAGCCAAAAATCTAGATATAGCAACTTCCAAAAATAACAATCAACATATCTGAGCCACACAAACATAGGAGAAAAACCTGGAGCAAAACCTGAAGCAACCACTGAACACCTGCAATCTTCCTTCAATACAATTTTATCAATATCCTTGATGTATGCAGTCAATAACAACCAGTTGAATACCAATTGACTAGTTGAAATCAATGAAAACACCTTCATTCATTCCATTCTTGCAAAAATTTCCCGCTTTTTCATTTATAGCAATGCATGATGTGAAAAACCATCAAAGACAACATACTAGCTCTAAATACACTTCTCAAGCTTTTTATTTTTGTTTCTCCCCATTAGTAGATAATCTCTTTTCACGTTCTTCCTTTCCTCTCTTTTTCACATGCTTCCTTTCCTCTCCCCATTTGACAAAAATAGAAAAGGAATAAGATATTTACATTGATTTCCACCATTGACAATATAATACTCAAAATGACAACACATGACACTACCTGCTCCCCTTGAGAGGTACCCACCAAAAACTAGCCCAAAAGAAAGATAGATCCATAGATCCATTAGACTAATGCATCTCCATAAGCATCTAGTTCAAGAAAGGAGGGGCAATGAACCCTAACTTCTCCTGGAGATACTCAAAAGTATCTTTAGGAAGAGCCTTCATAAATATATTAGCAATATGATCCTTCATCAAAACATACTTAAGCTTTAATTCATTCTCTACAAATTTCTCTCTCAAGCACCTGATAGATATATGCTTTGTCCTCGAGTGCATCACAAGATTTTTTGAAATGTTAATTGCACTTGTGTTATCATAGAAGATAGAAATATGATCATCCTACACCACTGTGATATCTTTCAATGTTTGTTTCATCCATAGAACTTGTGTACAACAAGATGTAGCAAAAAATGCTAAGAACATCCTTATAGCTTCCATTCTTGCTATTGGAGAAAAAATATCCTAAAAAATCTATGCCTTCTACTTGTGAGTAACCTTTACACACAAGCCTTGCTTTGTTTCTAACCACTTCTCCATTTTCATTCAACTTGTTTCTGAACACCCACTTTGATCTAATAGTGTTTTTATTTGCCAGTCTTGGGACCAATTCTCAAGTTTGATTCTTCTCAATCTACATAAGCTCTTCTTTCATATCTTCCATCCAATTTTCATCTTTACATGCTTCAATCAAAATCTTCAGTTCAATCTCAAAAAGTAAACACAAGTTTAGTTCAACAACAACTCTGCTTCTAGTCAATACTCCTTTTGTCTTGTCTCCAGCGATCTAAATTTTTGAATGATTCTTCTGTACATATCTAGGTGTCTTAGGGGACACCACTAGAACTTCTTATTCTCTTTCATTCTATTCATCCTACTTTTCTTGCTCATCCTTTTCCCATTTTTCCACAATCTCTTCTATTCTTACACAATCAAGTTCATCAAATACATATCCATCAATGCCAATTGAATTCTTTATTGTTTCATCAACCTTGACACTAGTACTCTCTACAATATTTCTCATTATTTTATTGAAACATCTATATGATTTTATTTTAGTATAATACCCAAGAAATATGCAAACATCACATCTTACATCAAACTTTCCCAAATTTTATTCATCTCTTTTGATATAAAATTTACTTCCAAATACCTTGAAATACTTAACAGTAGGAATTGTTCCATACCATAGCTCATAGGGATTCTTTGTAATATTTTATATTGCTTGAACATGATTGAATACATAAACAATAGTATGAATAGATTCTTTCTAGTAAACTTCCGATAAACCAACCTCAGTAATCATTGATCTAGCAACTTCTTGAACTGTTTTGTTTTTCTTTCAACAACTCTATTCTGCTGAGGGGTTCTTGGAGCATATAACTATCTCTTTATTCTATGTACTTCACAAAAAATATTAAACTCATGGGAGGTGAGTTCTCCAGCTTTGTCAGACCTTAATAATTTTATCCTCAAATTTACTTCATTTTTCAACCATAGCTTTGAATGTCTTGAATCTACCTAATGCATTTGATTTCTCTCTAAGAAATGTAACCCATGTATATCTAGAGTAATCATCAATCAAAAGCATAAAGTACATTTCACCTTGTAGAATTATCACTCTTGTAGGACCACAAAGATCTATATGAATTAAATCCAATAGTCTAGTAGTAGACTATTCCTTTGATCAGTAATGACTTCTTGCTTGCTTTCCAAACTGACAATTCCTAAAAAATGCATTAACAAGCTTTGTAATCCTTGGTAAATATCTCATGGCCTGAACAACACTAATCCTCACCAAGTTGTCAAAATTCATGTGACACATTATTTGGTACCATAACCAACTATCATTAATTTGAGTCATAAAGCATTGTCCATTAACACCCTTAAGCTGGTAGATATTTCCTTCATATTTCTTTCCAAAAGTAATCAATTTTTTGGATCCTTTTTGGATCTCACACATCTCATCCTTAAAAAAAAGGTCATATCCCTTACTGCACATCTATCCAATACTCAAAATATTATGCCTTAAATGATTTACATAGTAGACATTATTAGTATTATGCTTGCCATCAAAACTTATTGAACCTATCCCACATATTTTAGCACCAGTATCATCTCTAAACATAACCAAGCCTCCATCATATTTTTCAATTTTAACAAACTTACTTTTATCACCAGTCATGTGATGTGAACAACCACTATCAACAACCCAATATTTCTTTTCCTATTTAGCATGTAGGGAAGAGATAACAATACCTTAATTTTTATCCTTCTCTAAAGGGATTTCCTTTACCTATTTTTCAAAATTAGTAGAAGTAGGTTCATCCTTTACTACCAAGAATAAGCATTCATTGTCATCAGGGTCCTCATAATTAGAATCCTCATAAGATATACTAGCATTCTCATTCACATGATAAGCTTTGTTAATCTTCTTTCCTTTCTTTTCTTTCTCATATCTTTGTTTATTCCTCTTAACTCTTTCCAGACACTTTGTAGCATAATGACCTATTTCTCCACAACTAAAGCGTTTAAAGGGTAAATTATCTTCATAATTTCTGGAGCCTTCCGTCATCCTTCTTACAAAGTTAGCTTCTATTTCATCGAGATTTTCTTCATCCGGATCTTCAGATTTTGTAGCCTTAAAAGCAGTTTCTGATTTGTATGCATTCCTTAGATTCGGCTTCCTCATCTCATAAGATGTCAAAAATCTCAACAATAAATATTTAGTGTAGGTTTTATAATTGATACTCTGTTCAATAGCACACACCTTCTCTTGTAAGCATCAGGGAGAGCTATAAGAATGTTCTTTACAATCCTGGTTTCATCTATAGTAGCACCAAGTCCTCGCATTTCAACCACTATCTCATCCAATCTATATACATAAGCTTTAATATTATCATCTTTAGACATATGTAGAATCTCAAACCATGCTTCCAAATTCTGCAATTTTTCCTCTTTGACTCACTCATCGCCTTCATGTGCCCTTTCCAAAGCATCCCATAATTCCTTAGTCATCTTCAGATTATAAACCTTAATTCACTTTGAATGTACCAGACTATTCTTCAAAATGTACTCCTTGTTGTTCGCTTCATGTGCTTTGATCTCATTATCCATGCTTGGACCATTAGTAGGAGTGTAAGGATTCTTGTAAGCTTTCTCCACATCATATCCAAAACACTCCAGATATTCTTCCACCAATATTTTCCAAATAGCATAATTAGTTCCATCAAACCTCGGATAATCATAAACCATTTTTCTAGCCATCCCAGACCTTCCTTAAGCGGTTAAGCTCTTCACTAAGGAACCAAGCTTTGATACCAATTGTTGAATAGGAAAACTAAGAGGGGAGTGAATAAGTTGTCATAGAATTAAACCTTTAATTCAATTATCAAAACTAATCCTTAACACTGCTTAAATGATTAAATATTAAGTGCAAGTGTAGAAACTAAAAACCATCACATGAACACAACAACACCAAATTTATGTGGAAAACCCAATGAGGAAAAAACCATGGTGAGGATTAACTCACACTATAGAGAATATCAAAACTGATTACAAAAGGTTCACTACTTGAGAAACAAGGCTCACCGCCAAAGCAAGGACTCACTATCCGAAACAAGACTCATTGTCCAATAGGGCTAACAACCCGAAGGGCTCACTACCACAGAGATACAAAGAAGATAAAAGAGATATGTCATAGAGAGATGAAAATCTCAATGGAATAGAGAAATCCACCACAACCACTTGCAGACATGCATGAATGATAGAGTACTCATTTTGCTCATTGCATTTGAAAACTCAGCATTTAGGCTTCACACTAATTTGCTACACTTGAATCACACACAATCACTGAATATCATCAATCTCACATCTATATTCTCTTTTTATTTTCACTTATCTTATCTTCTTTTCTATTTTTCCTTTTCTTTTGTTCTCACCCACTTCCTTACTAACATATCCTGCATTTATACCATCTTCAACTTTGAAACATATACAAAGTTGGCCATCCAACATTAAATTCAAATTAGGTTAGTGCCAAAATATCCTTGGGTGGAATTAGAATGAGGGAGACCCAAACACATGCTTCATGAGGATCCAAATAGATCTGACATGTTTCATTAACTCTAAAGATAGTGTTCAACACAAGGTAAAAAAAACTAGTTTAAAACACATAAAACAATTAAGCACGAACCTTCCAAATACCATTATTAGATTTATCACAATAATAGAAATAAAACTCTCAAACCACAAGTAATAAGACTTTAACAAAGAGAAATCTGGACAAACAAAATTTCTCCCAGACCTCACAGAGAACCAGAGAGAATCACAATTCATAATTGGTGAACATAACTCACACTAAACAATGAATCAAAACCAAAAATCTAAAAATAGCAACTTCCAACAATCACGATCAACATATCTTAACCACACAAACATAGGAGCGAAACCTCGAGCAACCTTTGAACACCTGCAATCTTCCTTCAATACAATTTTCTCAATATGTTGGACATATAAAGTCATTAGCAACCGATTGATAACCAATTGACTAATTGACATCAATGACACCACCTTCATTCCGTCCATTCTTGCAACACCATAGGCATAATATCACACAAAAATTCATCCCTATATGATCTATAATGAAATTCCACCAAACATTGCTCATTCACCAATATCTTATTCTCATCTTGAATCCATGCTATTCTATAGAGGTTTGGATGTTTCTATCTCTTCAAATTCAACTTGGTTACCATCTCTTCTAAAACTATATTATCAGTGCTACCACTATCAATGATAACTTTACATATCTTTCCTCTAGACTTCCATCTAGTTCTGAACAAACTCTTCCTTTGTGGTGGTTCCTCAACAACTTCTTCATGCATCAAAACTCTCCTCATTACTAATGATTCTCCTTTCTCAAGTTCCCTAATTGAAATAGGGGATTCAATGTGTTCTTCTTCTACATATGTTGTTTTTTCGGTTTGCTTAGGTTTCTTTCTGGTGCTTCCTTGATGACATTCAAATGCTCCATGTCCTTCCCCTCCACACTTGAAATAGGTTCCTTTGAATAGTCTCCTCTCAAATATTCCTTCATCTCTTTGGTATCCTTCATTGCAATAAAAATTATGACCTCCTTTTCCATTGTGATAGAAATTTCTATCTTTTCTCCCTATATCGTATGAATTATAGTCCTTCTCTTCACTTCAATAAGGTTTCCCACCTTTGTTTTTTTTGCATAAGGTATTCTTTCTCCAAATTGTGATCTATTCTTCTGGAATCTACCTCTTGCACTTCTCTGTCTTTGTTCAAATTTATTGTTCAACTTCTTTTCCACTTTCAATGCAAACTAATATGCTTCTTCAACTAATGTCATCTTTACTAGGATCAATTCTTCTTGGATTTTTTTTCTCATTCCATTGATGTATCTCGCCACCTTTTCTTTTCTTGCTTCACTATAACCGATTCTATTGATCATCTTATAGAATTCTTTAGTATACTCATTCATAGATCTTTCTTTTTGCCTCAAGTTTTGTAATCTTTTCAACAATTCAAGCTCATAATCAGTAGGTATGAATTGATTCAACTTTGTCACCATTCTATCCCATTTGATAATTTTATCCTTTCCTCTTCTATTTCTATCCAATTGAAATTCTTTCCACCATAATGTAGCATGAACTTTCAATTTTGTTTTCACAAATCTGACTCTTTTTGGATCTTTAATTTCTTCATATTTAAAGTATTCCTCCATTTCATTGATCCAACCAATCAATTCTTCAGGGTTTAGATTTCCTGTATAATTTTGAATTTCAAATCTAGGTTTCTTACTAATTTTCAAAACAACTTTCAAAATCTTCATCTTCATCTGATCTGATTCTTCTTCCTCTTCGCCTGAGACTTTTATAAATTGATTCACAACATGATTTGATTCATCCTCACTTTCATCCTCATCTCTACGGTTTAGGCCTTGCCTCCAGTCTTCTTCTACTACATCTAATCAGACTCGTATTTCACATACATTTCCAACATCTCATCCATTCTTTCAACAACATTCACCATAGTAGGCACTCTCCCCTTGAATTTAGTGAAACTCCCTTAATTTAGTGATCTGGCTACAAGGGTTTCAACTGCCTCATAGTCTGTGATCAGTTGAAAACACATGAAATATACCTTAATTCGGCAATCTGTTCACCAAAAGGAATGCCTTCAAGACTCAAAAACTCACTCTAATACCACTTGGTGCGGTCACAGATGGAGGGTTAGAAAGAATAGTCCAAAAAGTACAGCATAGAGTCCACAAAACAAAAATAACACAAGAAAATAATTTACAAATATGGATCTTTATTGAATTAGAAATCTTAGATGCAACATTTTCCTCATGGGAAAATAACTAGGGCTCATAGTCCCGCCTCAAGGGAATTCAACATTATAACTTGCGAAAGGCCTTATTACAGTCTGAAGTCTAGAAATCCTAAACTCTGAACATGAATCTAAGAACTAGTAACTAACTACTAGTGATTTTTTTACAATGAATTATAAATTCTCTTAATTATGATTCTCTAGCTCCAACAAAGGTCCACATTGGTCACAAGGGTTCACAAAACTTGATGAATGCTCAATGTGAAGGTTAGCCTCAAAACATAAGAAGATATTCCTTCATGAAATGAAAATAATTTTTCATCTCCAAGATAGATCCCATTGGACCCAAAATGCTTGTATGATGTCCCATTAGGCTCCACACATTCTAGAATAGGTCTGCACTAAGAAATCTAAACCAGGTCAACCCCAAATGCTTTGACAACGAATTACAGTGAAATTTTGAGAGTGATAACTTTCAAAAAACAAATTCAAATGATCTTAAGTATGGATATGATGTAGATGACCTTGTTTAGATTCTATATCATGCTCTACGAGATAAGAAATAATAATGTGGTGAAATATGGAATGAAATGCTAAAACTGATACTGACTAAAATACAAGAAAATAATTTTTTTTGGTTGATACACAATTGCTTTACAACTAGGGATGCTCCTACATCACCCTTCATGACCAACCTTATCTTATGCTTCTCAAAATTACCATCAAGACCAAATTTATTCTTGAACACCCCTTTTCATCCAAAATGTTTTCATCCTTCAAGAAACGATACCAAATCCCATATACTATTTTTCTTTAATGGAACCATCTCTCCTTCCATTGATTTTATCAAGAAAATTTTATCACTCATACTCAACCTCCTTTACAATCCTTGGCTCATTAGTGTTAGTAAATAAATACAAATATATAGCTAGAATCATGCAATGAATATCCAAACCTTTCAAGTTTCCTCCTAATGTGTGTGGAACTCCTCAAAGTTTGAGTTTAAATTTCTTCATCTTCTTCTAAAATTTCAAAGCTATTTGAGCTCTCCTCATCATCAATTCCAATAAATATTTTAATTCATTCTTCTTAGGGGTAGAAGGAAGATGAACCACCTCATTTTTCTTCTACTCTTTCTTTGGTTGCAAAAACTAAAGGTTTCATCTCTTTGAATATAGCATCTCTACTATATAGAACCTTCTCAACCACTAGATCCAAAAGCTTGTACCCTTTCACACTGATACCATAATTGATGAAGATAATTTTAATTTCCTTATTCTCTAACTTTGACCAGTTTTTCCTTTGGCATATGAGTATATTCATAACAACCAAAAAGCAAAGATGTCTCTGTGAGATATTTTTTCCTAACCACACCTCCATAAGTGTCTTCTCAACTAGATATAATGTAGGAGACCTATTAATTAAGTATTAGATAGTAGATACATCTTTATACCATATTTTTTATTTTAGGCCAACTCCACTTAGCATAATCCTAGCCTTATCTGGGTAAGTACAAGAATTTGGGTCCATGAAGAGGGGAAATTTTGGCCAAAAAAATCTCGACAAGAACGAGAACTCGAGCCTTAGATTGGGATCCCGTCCATAAATGGGTACCCATTCTATTTTTAGAATAGGTACCCATTTTAAACCAGGTACCCATTCTAAAAAAATTGAAATCCCAACCCACTTTTTGATTTGGTTTTAGGCTTGGGAAAGGCTTGGTAACCCAAACCTTAGCCTTGGACATGCAACTAAAAGACTGAGGCTTGATGTCTAGAGAAATAATCAACTTTGACAATATAGCTTACAGGTTTCTTTTAGAATTGATTTATGAAATTAAAACCCATTATAGATCATGATGTCTAGTCTTCAAATATGTAATTTTTTAAATTATTGGATTAAGTTTTCTATTTTTTAATTAATTTCTAAGGAAACTAGTCCATATACTTGAAATGTCAATTTTTTTTTTAATAACTTTTAATTTGTTAATTTTTTTTTGTAAAATGAATTATATCAATCTACAAATATAAACAATAAAACAATAAAAAACTAATTAGTTTAGGTCAAATTAATATGTTCCTACATAAGGGTTTTAAAAACAACAATTGGGGCCAATAAAAAATTAATAAAGAAATATTTAAAAAAGTTATTAAAAATATCCTCATCAATCTTTAGTTTATTATGCATCTTTCCCCAAAAGGAATTAGAATACTTTCATTTTAGTCAAATTATGGTGTCTGTACACATGTATGGTATGATCCTAAACAATTGACTTTTAAAAGTGGTTTTCATACATGCTTTTAAAAAATTAATTTGTATCATTTAGGTATTAGAATAAATTACATATTTGGAGACTAGAATCAAAATACTAAATTTCATATCACTAAATTTTTTAAAGATTTTGTAGTATCATAAAATTGCACCCCATGGGAATTTCACTCTTACACATCTAGCCCACCACATTTATAATAAAAACTATAACTTAGAATCTCATGATTCCAACTTCATAGGCGAAAAAGATGAAGCACTAATAACCTAAATGCCTCATTCTTGCAAATTATTGAGTAGGAAACTTGCATGACACATAGACCTCTCTGTGACATGCTAGCATCCTCAAAATTTCTAAGATTCAAATGATCTAATATTTTGCATCCTTTGCCTATGGCACATGTCATTGTGGCAAAAACATAGATGTAATGACTCCTCCTACCCATGCAACCTCATAAAACCTTATTTTTTACTCTCATTATCACTCTCTTGCTCTATATTTCTCTCTCACATATTCTACTCTATCTTCTCCATTCTATATTGCTCTCTTTTTCTTCCATAGCGAAGCTCTACCAGATTTCTCTCAAGCAATAGTCAAGGCCCCATTGCATGAATTATTATCATGTCTATCAAACCAAGAGGGGAGCCACAGGCTATTGGTAATGCTCTATTATCTTCTCATATTTTCTATTTGATACTATCTATTTGATTGCTTCTACTTTATTTGTAATATAGGTTCTCCTCTTTGTGAGGTTTTTTTCTATTACACGTCTTTATAATCATGAAAGGGGTTCTCCTCCTTTGTAGGGTTTTTTTTTCTATCACACATCTTTTGCTTTATGTATTTTTGTCTATCTCTATCTATTTGGTTGTCCATGGAGGTGGAAACACCAAAATGAGGGTTTGACTGAGGCAAGTCCCGAAACAACCCCCAACATTTTTCCCATTATGTATGTGTGCAAATGTATAGTTTGGCAAGTTGGGATTTCAGATTCAACAATTTTAATCTTTATTTTACCAAAGACAATAATGTGGGGCACAAACATCCCCATGGCATGTTGTTGTCCATGGTCGAGGCTTAATCCTTTCAAGTGTAAATTTTTTAGCTTTTGTACTTTCCATTTTTGTATATTAGAGATTATGATTCTATCATTAACTTTTGTAACTAAGTAATTTTATTATTCTTATCATTAGTACTTTAGTGTTTATTTGATTAAGTTGTGTGAATAATTTTCAATCTTCATCTCATCACTTGAGCTTTGATCCATGGGGTAATCAAGGGCTATTCTCTCCTTAAGACCCCATCTTCTTGAGGGTAGAAAATCCCATCCTTAAAAAATTCAGTGTGTAAGTACTTCAATTTTTTAGTTCAATTGTGACAACTTATGATAATAAAGAAAAATACTTCCACTTTTTGAGCATTTTGTGTACCCAACTTCTTGCACATTACCATCCATCAAATTCATATTTATCATCTCTATGTAACTCCATTTTATGATGGGTGTATAGAGTTTCCTTATTCCTCTCAATCCCATTTTTTTTAGAAATGTCAAAATATTCTAAATAAAACTCACCATTGTTATCAATTCTCAAACACTCAATATTTTACCAATCTAGTTTTCTAGAAAAGTGTTAATCTCTTTAAACCAACTAAAGAATTAAAATTTGTTGCAAGTATGGATGTATTTGGTGGTGTTGTCATTAATGTTGTCATTGATGTCAACATAATATAGGTTGAGTAAGTTAAGTTTTGCTAAGTTCTTTTGAGAAAATTTGAGAAATAATGAGAACTATGTTGAAGTGTGTGATCCGGTATTATGGTCCACATTTCCTCTATGTTGACCTTACATCTATACGGATTTTTAGGTGTGTTCATAAGCTTTAATGGATTGTATATTTCGAGTTCCAATTTTTGGTTTGATGGAGAGAAAAAGTTATGTTCACTGGTGTTGTAAACTGGTTTGTCAGTGTTATTTGTTTATGGACTGGGAGAAATTTTTTGGCTCCACAATCCTCTAGTATTTTATTTCAGATCTTGTGGGTCTGGGAGATTACTCTTTATGTTGGTTTCTACATTATGGAAAAGTTTAATGTGGTTTGGCACTTTAGAAGACCTGCTCTAGAGCTCCGATATTTTTGTTGGTTGTCTTGGTTGGACTGGTGATGAGTTCTCTACAAATGAAGTTTGTTGAAGTTGTTACAGATGTATCTAAACTGTTCTCAAAGATTGTAAAATGATTGGTGAAGCCTGTTGATCTATCCACGTGAGATTATCTTACTGGTGATGCATGTACTTCAAATATTGTTGGTATTTTCATTAGGTTTGGCCAACCTGGTCCTTTCATGTTACATTATGATCTTGCATTGATTTGAGGAAGCATGTGTGAGATCCAAGATGTTGTTTGGGTCCTAAAATAAATATATAATTGGTCCCCTCACATTATTATCCACCGCAGGAATGTTGAGTAGCTGACCTTGTTTAAATTTGCAATTTGAAATTGTATAGCCGACCTTGGTGAATGTTTCTAAGGTTGATGATGGTATAAAATCAAGTCAAGATGAAGTGAATCAAATATCCATCCATCATTCAATTTGAGAAAGTGCAGAGTGTGTGAACAAGTGCGAAATATAGAAGTGTGGAAGAGAAAATCAAGACGACAATGCTTTATTTTATGATCAAGTTGCAAGTTGCGAAGTGTGTGTAACTTCTAGTGGTGGATCTTTTATCTATTTATTTGTATCTTTATGTAGGTAGTGATCCTCCCTTTCTGGATAGTGAGTCCTAAAGAAGTGAGCCCTTAATCTTGGTAGTGAGCCCTCTGGCAGTGAGCCTATGTATCCGATATTGATTTACATCTATATTGTGAGTTAATCCTCACTGTGGTTTTTCCCTCATTGGGTTTTCCACATAAATATGGTGTCTCTAGTGTTGTGTTTTTTTTATTTTCATTTCATGTTCACACTTAATAAAAAATTAATTTTAAAGTTTGGAAGTAAATTTTTTGATACAACTGATTCACCCCCCCTCTCAGTTGTCTTGTGGATTTCAACAATTGGTATAAGAGATCTGGTTCCTTGGTGAAAAGCTTAACTACTTGAGTTAGATTAGATGGCGCAAAATTTGCAGCTTCCTATCTTTGATGGAGCTGATTTCAGTGATTGGAAAGAACAAATGAGGAGTTATCTAATTTTGATTAGTTTCAATACCTAGAAATTTATGGAGACAAATTATGTGATACAAGTAGTTGGTCCTTGCACTACTAATGATGTTGCAAATTTGAAGATAATGAAAGAGAAAGGTATGCCCTCTTCAATGCTTTAACTATGAATGAAAGAATGAAAGTTATTTCTCTGGGTACAACTTATGAAATATGGACAAAATTGAAAGACATTTATGAAGGGAATGAAAGAGTAAATTTGTCAAGGAAACTAACTGCTAAGGGAAAATTTGAGAATCTGAGAATGGAAGATGGTGAAGACATTGCAAGCTATTATTAGAGAGTTGAAACCATTGCAACTGAAATCAAGAATCAAGATGGTACCATTGAGGATGAAGATATAATTAAGAAGATCTTGATGACCTTACTGAAAAATTATAGTGATAAAGTATCTGCTCTTGAAGAATAGTATGATATGAAGAAATTTACTAAGGAACATCTATTTGGAGTCCTGACTGCATTTGAGATGTTTTTTTTGCAAGAGACAAGGAGAATAATGAAACAACCTTTAAAATAGTGAAGATAGAAGATAATCCATAAGATGATGATATAGAAGATTTGGAAGAAAATTTCACAAGGAGATTGAAGAAAGGTACTGGTAAATACAAAGGTTTTCCCTTTAAGTGTTTCAATTGTGAAAATATTGGTCATTATGCATCAAGATGTCCTAATAGAGCTACACAAAAGAAGAATAAAGACAATAACAATAATTACAAGGATAAGAAGGATAAGAAGTTCAAGAAGTTGTATTATGTCAAAGAAGATGCAATAATTTTTGATGATGAATTAGACCTTGAGGAAGATAAAGATGAATGCTTGTTTCTAGCCTTTGAAAATAAATATGGAAATGAATCTGGTTTGGAGAATAAGAAAGATGAAACAAAAGGTTCTCTGGTGACTGCTCTTCATGCCAGACATAATGAAGAAATTTGGGTAATTGATAGCGAATGTTAAAATCATATGACCAGAGATAAGAGTAAGTTTACTAAAATTGAGATGTATGATGGAGGTATAGTCATATCTGGAGATGATTCTAGTGCTAAGATTGTTGGTAAAGGAACAATTAGCTTTGATGGAAAACAAAATACTGATGATGTTTACTATGTAAAGGGTTTAAGGCATAATATTTTAAGTGTTGGGAAAATGTGCAACAAAGGTTTTAAGCTTGTGTTTTAGGATAACACTTGTGAGATCAGAAAGGGATTTGAAACTATGGTAGCATCTAGAAAAAGAACTCATGGAAACATCTATCAACTTAAAGGTAGTAATGCTCAGTGTTTTGTTTCTCAAATTAGTGAGAGTTGGCTCTGGTACCAGAGGATGGGACATGTGAATTTTGATAATCTGGTTAGGATCAGTTCTAGAGAATTTGTAAGAGATCTGCCTAGAATCACAAAGCCTTCAAATTCAATCTACAGAAGTTGTCAGATGGGAAAGCAGACAATAACTAGTTTTAAAGGAAAAGATCAATCTTCTACAAGAATTCTAGAATTAATCCATACAGACCTCTGTGGTCCTACAAGAACGGGAAGAATGAGTGGTATCAGGTACTTTATTCTCTTGATTGATGATTATTCTAGGATGAAATGGGTTACATTTATTAGAGAAAAGGGTCAAGCTCTTGATAGATTGAAGGTGTGTAATGCAAGAGTAGAAAATGAGGAAAATCTGTGGATTAAATGCTTAAGATCTGATAGAGGTGGAGAGTTTACCTTTGGTGATTTCAATGCATTATGTGAAGAACATGGAATAAAAAGACATTATTCTACTTCTAGAACCCCTCAACAGAATGGAGTTGTAGAGAGAAAGAACAAAACTATTCAAAAAGAAGCTAGAACCATGATGAAAGAATCAAATTTTCCTGATGTGTATTGGAGAGAAGCTATACACACTGTTGTTTACATCCTTAACCGAGTTCAAATTAGAGGTAACAACACTAAAACTCCTTATGAGTTATGGAATGGTAAGAATCCTACTCTGAAATACTTTAACGTATTTGGTAGTATATGTTACACTAAAAGAGATGAAGAGATCTTGGAAAGTTTGATGCTAGATGTGATGAAGGAATTTTCCTTGGATATTCAAATAACATCAAGGCTTACAGATGTTTTAATAAGAGGTTGAGAAAAATCATTGAAATTACTAATGTGAAGGGTGATTAAGCTATGTATAGACCAATGGAAATAACTAAATTTGAACCTGATGATCCTATCTGTGTGAAAATTCAAGAAGAAGAAAAGGAAGAGAAAGAACAAAGTGAAGAAGAAGAAGAGATTCTAGAACCTACACCCAAGACTCCTAAATATGTTTATAGAAATCATCCGGAGGAACATATAATTGGAGACAAAAGTGAAGGAGTGAAGAAAAGAAGTAAAGTGGTTGAGATAAACTTGTGTTTACTTTCTAAGATTGAATCTAAAACTGCGAATGAAGCATGTAATAATGAAAGCTGGATGAAAGCAATGAAAGAAGAACGACAAAAGATAGAGAATAATGAGACATGGGAACTAGTCCCTAGACTTGCAAACAAGAATGTAATTGGTTCAAAATAGGTATTCAAAAACAAACTGAATGAATATGGTGAAGTGGTAAGAAATAAAGCAATACTGGTATGCAAAGGATACTCATAGGTTGAACAAATAGATTTTGAGGAAATTTTTTCACCTATAGCAAGAATGGAGGCCATTAAGATGTTCTTGGAATTTTTAGCTCATAAAGACTTCAAGGTATATTAGATGGATATCGAGTCTACATTTCTAAATGGAGAACTGGAAGAAGAAGTATATATGGAGAAACTGGAAGGTTTTTTACTATCAAATAAACCGGATATAGTTTGTAAGTTAAAAAATGCATTATATGGATTGAAGCAAGCTCCTAGAGATTGGTATGCTAGATTGGATAGATACTTGACAAAGCATGGATTCAACAAAGGGTCCACAAACAACAATATTTACTTCAAGACTGAGAAAGACACAATGTTGATAATTATGGTATATGTTGATGACATCATCTTTGGTGGAAATGAAGGTATGTGTAAGAAGTTTGTTGAAGAGATGAATTTGAAATGTCTATGATTGGTGAACTGAATTTATTCCTTGGACTTCAAGTTAATAAAAATAAAAATGGGATATTCATTTCACAATCTAAGTATGTTAAGTAATTGTTGAAGAAGTTTGGGATGGATGATTCCAAGCTAGTTTGTACCCCTATGGTAACCAGATGCAAGTTGAGTAAAGAATATGAATTTGCTAAAGTTGATCAGAGCATGTACAGATCCATGATTGGTGGATTGCTGTATCTTACTGCTAGTAGACTTGAAATTATGCATACAGTATGTTTGGTTGCAAGATTTCAAGCAGAGCTGAAGGAAGCACATGTTACAATTGTGAAAAGGATATTCAGATATCTTAAAGGAACTACAGATTATGGGATATGGTATCTGAAGGATGATGATTTCACTTTAAATGCCTATACTGATGCAGATTGGGTTGGTTGTATTGATGAACATAAGAGTACAAGTGGTGGTGCATTCTTTCTTGGAGGAAGATTGGTTTCATGGTTGAGCAAGAAACAAGATTCAGTTTCTTTATCCACTTCATAAGTAGAGTATATTGTAGCAACATCCTACTGTACATAAGTTGTGTGGATGAAGAACACCTTGTTGGAAATAGGTGTGGTAAGTGATGAACCTACTTCTATATTTTGTGACAATACAAGAGCTATAAAAATTTCAAAGGATCCAGTGATGCATTCGAGAACAAAGCATATATCTATCAAGTATCACTACTCTAGGGAGAAGGTATTGCACAATTAAATTAGACTTGAATATGTACCTACCAAGGAGCAAGTTGAAGACATATTCACTAAAACCCTTCTGAAGGAAACTTTTGAGTATCTAAGAGGGAAATTAGGGGTTTCTGCCCCTCCTTTCTTGAACTAAGAGCACATGAAGGTGAATCGATCCAGTGGATTTACACTTCTTTTTGGTCTGGACTGATGATTGAGGTCTACTCCTCAGGGGGAGTAGAGAAGTGCATTTTTGCAGTATGTAATGTGGATGTACTCCTTAGGGGGAGTGAACATAGCTTTCTATGGCAAGAACTTCATTTTACATTGATGTCAAAGGGGGAGAGAGAGAGCATGTGAAAATTCTATACTTGTGCAGGTTGTTACTTCTGAAAATCATGTATGCCTATGAGAGAGAGAGTATGCAAAATTTTTATGCTTGGTAGGTTGTCGCTTCTGAGAAGCATGTATGTTGTCTTTGATGTTTTTTCACATCATGTGTTGACATCAATGACAAAGGGGGAGATTGATGCAAGTATGGATGTATTTGGTGGTGTTGTCATTAATGTTATCATTGATGCCAACATAATATAGGTTGATCAGTAAGTTGAATTTTGCTAAGTTCTTTTGAGAAAATATGAGAAATAATGAGAACTGTGTGATCCGGTATTGTGGTCCGCATTTTCTCTATGTTGACCTTAATCCTATATGGATTTGTAGGTGTGTTCATAAGCTTTAATGGATTGTATATTTTGAGTTTCAACTTCTGGTTTGATGGAGAGAAAAAGTTATTTTCACCGGTGTTGTAAACTAGTTTGTTAGTGTTATTTGTTTGTGGACTGGGAGAAATGTTTTGGCTCCACAACCCTTTAGTATTTGGTTTCAGATCTTGTAGATCTGGGAGATTACTCTTTATGCTGGTTTATGCATTTTTGAAAAGTTTAATGTGGTTTGGCACTACAGAAGGCTTGCTCCAAAGCTTCGATATTTTTGCTGGTTGTCCCGGTTGGACTGGTGATGAGTTCTCTGTGAATGAAGTTTGTTGAAGTTGTTGCAGATGTATCTAAAGTGTTCTCAGAGATGGTAAAATGATTGGTGAAGTGTGTTGATCTGTTCGGACGAGATTATCTTACCCATGATGTATGTACTTCATAGATTGTTGGTGTTTTCATTAGGTTTGGCCGACCTGGTTCTTACACATTACATTATAATTTTGCATCAATTTGAGGAAGCGTGTGAGAGATCCAAGATTTTTTTGGTTCCTAAACTAAATATGTAATTGGTCCTCTCACATTCTTATCCACCACAGGAATGTTGAGTAGTCGACCTTGTTTAAATTTTTAATTTGAAATTGTATAGCCAAAATTGGTGAATGTTTCTAAGGTTGATGATGGTATAAAATCAAGTCAAGATGAAGTGAATCAAATATCCATTCATCATTCAATTCAAGAAAGTGTAGAGTGTGCGAACAAGTGTGAAAAGAAAAAGTGTGGAAGAGTGAATTGACGCAATCCAAGGTAGGAGGGTCTGATGAGGGATTGTCCACCCTTGCAACTTAAAAAAATAAAACTCAGATATTATTGATATGAAATGGAAGCTAACATATAATCCACATAAAGATAACAGATATGCAAGAACACATGACACAAGAATTACCCTGGGAAAACCCTCAAAGGGAAAAACCCAGCCTTCAAAGTTCACTCCTCATTATATTATGATCTCAAAACACATTACATATGCCTCTCAGGCTTTATAAATGCTAGGTTTTAGCCCAATAATTTTAAATAATTCATATACTAACAATTTTCCATTGCTTATTCCTTCTGCTCCTAGATTTTAGATCTTTCCGGATCAAAACATCTCATCACCATGCTTCATGACTGTTGTTCTTCACACTTCATCTCTGCTTTCAGAATGTTAGAACATTGTTTGCACATAGAACTCACACATCTTGCACATATATGCCTTCCTTCGTTCCTTTTCGTTATCAATCTCCTCAAAAAAATCGGTCTTATATATTTGCATCCAAGGATAACATCAACTACATGTCGACCCAACAATATATGGAAAGTATACAAATTGTCTGCCCAAATCCATAAGTAATTATTAATGCGCATCAACCAAGGTTGTCCCAAACATAGTAGGGACCCAAAAAAACATGCCTTGAACATGAAACACCTTAAACAATATGCCTCAAAGATCCACAACATGTTACAATCACCCTATCGACCAAGAACATGAAAACATGAACTCCCAAAAGGAAAATCACCAATTGCGAGCACAATAATCATTTCAAACTGAAAACACTGATAGATCATGATACAGAAACATCCATGAATCACTATTGAAGATTCACAACAACTCAGATTACTAGAATCACATCATCTTCCTTTAGGAACATCAACTAAAGCAACTAAACAACTGTTAGAACACATAAACTCATAACTTGATTAAATCTTCATGTGAACCACTACAAATTTCGGTGGATAAAATAGACATGATCATCAGCAAACCCTTTAATCTATGAATTCTCATCCTCAATATACTGAGCTAGCCATCATACTGAACTTCACTGCATCACCAACACTCTGTAACTGAATGATCTTTGTCCCAACTGATTGAATCTTCTAGATGACCCTACATCAGACTCTTAAGGTTATTTGAAAAGTGAGCCCCTCCACTTTGGGCTAAGTTATGCCAAAATCAATGTCGTCTCTTTGAATTGGTTTGGCGATCTGTTCACAGGTACTTGCAACTACCTCATGGTCGACGGTTTGTTCAAGTCCACCCTACAAAAATGCCTCAAGTGTAGTTTGGATTCGATGATCTACATGCAAGCTTTGCACTACCTCAATGGTTGGTAGTCTGAGCAAGCCTTCTCCGCAAGTTTAGGATCAATATTTGATGCCATCAATTAAAAGTTAGTAGGTACTTGCAACTACCTCAAGGGAGATGGTCTATTCAAGTCCACCCTACAAAACTGCCTCAAATGTAATATGGATTCGATGATCTACTTTTAGGCCTTGCACTGCCTCACTGGTCGGTGATCTGGGCAAGCCCAACCTACAAGTTTCCTCAGATCCTTTGTTTTCTTCAATCAAATAAAAGTTAACACATTACTTACATCCTCCAAAACAATCATATGACTTCCTTGACTCATCAATATCATTTCCAAATTTCCTCCGCAACACTTTCTAATCTCTACATTTCCTTTGCACACCTCAAAATATATTTTCTTCTTTGCATATATTGTTCCTACACTATTCTCTACCTATACAATGTAGACTCCCCTTTCCAGTTATGCTTCACACCGGTTCACTGCTTTCACAAGTCTCCTTAAGATCGTTGCTTCTTCTTCTAGTTCCACTATCCAATCTGATTCCTCCAAAGGTTCCCCTTCCTCTGGATAAACTAATTATGTATCAACAGGTTCTTCTTCATCTGTACAAACTATCTCTTCTCTTTCATTAGCTTCTCTGGTATTAGGTTTTTGATGACATTTAGTGCTTGATTCTTTCTTCCTCCAAACCTGAAAAATAGGTTCCTTCTCTAGAAAATCCTCTTTCACTCCTTTGGTACCCTATGATAAGTATTATGACTCTTGTTGCTTCTCCCTCTATAGATTGAATAAATGTACTTGTTTTGATATGTATAATGTCTTCTTTCCCTGCATCCTGATCCTTCCTTTCCTTCAACACATGAATGCTTCAATCTGTAATACTTTCTGAATTTATGAGCAACACACTTCAATTTTGATCCATCAATCCATCCATAATTCATCTGTATACAATCTATCCCAGGCTTTCTCCCTCTCATTTTATTCCAACACATCTTCTTAGAATGATTCCTTAATCCACAAAACTTACAAGGGTGTAAATCCTAGCATAATTCCTTTTCATGTCCATGCCTATTACAATGTGAATAGTACATACCTTTTCTACCCTGATTTGATTTGTTTGAAATTATAAAAACATCCTTACCTCTGTCATATCCAAGGCCTTCACTCTTTTCTCTTCTTACTGACACAATAGGTTTTTTCATTCCTTACTATCACTTTCCCAATCCTTTTCCTCTATATCCCATTCTCTACATGATTTTGAAATCAATACCATCTCCAACAATTACAAGCTTAGTTACACCTTCATCTTCAATCCCATTTTCCAAAGAAGTTTCTGCAACATCACACATGTCATCATTATCACAAGAAACATCACACACTTCAGGTTAGATCTCAGATTCTCATTCTCCTTCTCCAATCGATTAGCATATTCCTTCAATTCAAATATTTCCTTCTTCTGCAAACTATTCTCCTTATTCATCTCTTTCAAACTTCCCTCTAGATCTCTTCTATTCTTATCCAACTCCTTAAACAACATGAATCCTTCTTCAAACTTATCTAGTTCTATTTCTAGTTCTTCATTTCTCCTTCTTTCCATTTCCAATTCTTCTTCAAGAGAATCATGCTTGTCTTTTCCTAGTTCTTTCATCCTCTCCATAAATTCTAAATTACACTTCCTGAGTTCGCACAATTCTTTCTATAAGGTATCCCTTTCACACATTAGGTTCTCTTTTTCCTTCTTTTTCCTCTTCCCAATCTTCCCCATCTTGCAACTGATTCAAAACCAGCTCTTCAACCTGCTCTACCACCAGTTTCTGAGATGGATTTGCAACCAACCAATAGATTCACAACCTGCTCATAGATTCACAACATGCTTTGATGAATTCACAACCAAATCTTCAACCAACCAACAGGTTCAGAACTAGTTATGATACCATTTGAAACAATCCAAGGTAGGAGGGTCTAGTGAAGGACTGTCCAACCTCGCATCTTAAACAACTAACACTTAGATCTTATTGATATGCAACATAAGCTAACATATAATCCACATAAAGATAACATATATGCAAGAACACATGACACAAGAATTACCCTGGGAAAACCCTCAAAGGGAAAAACCCAGTCTTCAAAATTCACTCCTTATTACATTATGATATAAAAGAAATTACATATGCCACTCGGGCTTTACAGATGCTAGGCCGCATACCAAGAATTAAAAACAATTCATATAATAATAATTTTCCATTGCTTCTTCCTTCTGCTCCAATATTTTAGATCTTTCTAGATCAAAACATCTCATCACTGTGGTTCATGACTATTGTTCTTCACACTTCATCTCTACTTTCAGAAGATTAGAATATTGTTCGCACATAGAACTCACACATCTCACACATATATGCCTTCCTTCATTCCTTTTCGTTATCAATCTCCTCAAAACAATTAGTCTTATATATCTACATCCAAGGATAACATCAACTACATGTCGACCCAACAATATATAGAAAGTATACAAACTGTCAGCCCAAATCCATAAGCAATTATCAATGCACATCAACCAAGGTTGGAACAAACATAGTAGGGACCTAAAAAAACATGCCTCAAACATGAAACACCTAAAAAAAATAGCCTCGAAGATCCACAACATGTTACAATCATCGTGTCAGTCAAGAGCAAGAAAACATGAACTCCTAGAAGGAAAATCACCAATCACGAGCACAACAATTGATGTGAACTGACAACACCGATAGATCATGATCTAGAAACATCCAAAAATCACTACTGAAGATCCACAACAACTTAGATTACTAGAATCACATCATCTTCCTTTAGGAATACCAAATAAAGCAATCGAACAACTGTTAGAACACAAAAACTCATAACTTGATCAAATTTTCAAGTGAACCTCTGAAACTTATGATGGATAAACTAGACATGCTCTTCAAAAAACCCTTTAATCTGTGACTTATAATTCTCAATATACTGAGCTAGCCATCATACTAAACTTCATTACATCACCGACACTCTATAACTGAATGATCTTTGTCCCAACTGATTGAATCTTCCAGATGCCCCTGCATCACGAATCAAGGTGACAATGCTTTATTATATGATCAAGTTTCAAGTTGTGAAGTGTGTGTAACTTCTAGTGGTGGGTATTTTATCTATTTATTTGTATCTTTCTATAGGCAGTGAGCCTCCCTTTCTGGATAGTGAGTCCTAAGGTAGTGAGCCCTTAATTTGGGTAGTGATCCTTTGTATCTGGGCAGTGATCCCTCTGGCAGGGAGCCAATATGATCAAGTATTTGGTGCTACAACATTGTCTTTTCTACAATAATTTTCATTACCAATGAATGGGCACCCTTAGGTACTCAAAAATCATGACCATAGAATATAGATCCAGGCAATAGTGAGGATGAAGAATTTGAAGAAATTTTATTTGACTCAACAAAAGAACTATTGCAGTAAACTATACATGCATGAAGCTAAAATAGAGTGTTGATTTGAACACCATAACAAACACCATAGTTTCTCTAGTTTTCTTGCATCCTTCATTCAAGAAAATAACTTGTACACCCACATCATTGAAATTGCTGATAGAAAAGAGGTTTCATGATAAATAAAAGATATGAATAATATTAGGAAAAATGGTCTCTAAAAATTGTAATTATAACAAGCGAATATATTTGAGTGTGGGAGATTGCAAGGGGTTGTATTATTCTTCATTATAAATCTGCACCATTCATCATTAGGTGGCAGATCTAATGGTAAAGATTATGTTGGATTTGCTTTCTCTAGAAGGAAACCCTATTTTATGAGGGCATTGTATTATGATTCTATCTTACACTGCTGTATTGTGTGTGCGAGTCTTATAGTTATTGAGTTAACTTTACATCTTTGGTTGGTGATACTTTTGTGAGAATATTTCTCTACAAGTATATTGTAATCTTGTTGCTTTTAGAATAATATATTGGGCATCTTTTGGAGTGTGGGGTTTTCTCCCAAAAGTGTTTTCCCCATGTAGGTCCTTTTGTTGTGGTATAAATTTATTTATGTTTATTTTTCTTTAGTTTATGTAACTAATGTAAAGATCTAAAACAATTGGATATTCCTCCTCTCAAGATTAGTGTAGGAAGTTATTATATTACCTTAGATTCCTTAAAAAATGTATCAAAGCTTGATCGCCTTTGCTTTTAGTTGTTGGATTTTTTGTTTTTTGAGCTAATATAGGTTTGAGTGAGAGCTTTTGCAAAAGATATTGTGTGATCTTGTTGCAAAAAAATTAAGATGGCGAGTTCATAAGGGAGAATAGAGGTAGATAAATTTTATAGTAACAATTTTGAGATGTGGAATCTGAAGACAAAGGATCTATTAATAGATCGAGATTTGTGGGATGTTGTTGATGAAAATATTTTAAGGCTTGTAGGCACTGCTTTGGCTACTCAAATATAATGTTATGGATTGTAAATAAAAAGGTCTAATCATATTATGATTAGAAAAATCTATTTTAATTAATGTCCATGAAGAGACCTCTACAAAGAAACTATATAAGAAACTTGGTGAGATATATCAAGCAAAATCTTTAGTCAACCATATTTTCTTGAGGAAGAAATTATATTCCTTGATAATCAAAGAGGGCGGAAAAATTATACACCACTTAGAAATATTCAATATTTTGGTGGTTCAATTGGCATTAGTTGGTGTAAAAATGGATGAGGAAGAAATATGTCATATATTTCTTTGTTCTTTGCTTGATTTATGGTTTATATCATTATGGCTACTGGGAGCACTTATATTGTCTTGAAAGTTGAAGATGTTGTGGGTTCTTTATTTTTTGAAGAGATGAGGAGGAAGGTATTTATTAATACCAAGGAGGCCATAAATTTTCATGGAAGACTTAAGAAAAAATGAAAGAAAAATGATAATCATGATAAATACATGTTCATGGAGAGATCTAAATCTTTGAGAAAGTCCAAAGCTATTGGCTAGAACTGCGATAAGCCTAGACACTTTCGTAAGGAGTGCAAAGAAGAAAACAAGAAGAAAAAAAGAAAATTGATTATGATTCTAGGTCTAAGAAGGAAGATGCTGATGTATTCATCAAAACGATTTCCACTTGCGTAAGTAATGACACATGGTTAATTGAATTAGGTGTATCTTTCCATATGAATTCTAATAGAGATCAATATTTTGAATATGAATAATTTGATGGAGGTAAGGTGTACTTTGGTGATGATTCTTATTAAAATATTGTTGGTTATGGTAAATTCAGGATAAGGTTTCCTAATAGTATAATAAAAAAGGATTGATGGTGTGTTGCATATTGCTGGATTAACATGAAATTTGTTATATGTGAGAAAACTAATAGATGCAAGTGTGTAAGTAGTCTTTTATATTTAAAGATAACAAATGGTTAGGGTTTCTATGGTTATTGCTAGAGGTGTCAGATTTGGCACATTGTATAAGATTGATGTATACACTATCGAGTGCAATAGTACTTATGTAAAAATCAAGCCTTTTAGTACTTTTTTGGAAGAGGTGATGGTTTCATATTCAATAAATGGTCATGGATTTTGAGTATCCAAGGGTGATTTTTCTTCTAAATGAAAATTGTCTATAGATAAGACTATGTTATGGCACCAAAGACTTGGATAAATTATAGAAAAAAATTGAGGGCCTTGAAAAATAAAAACCTTATTTAAGGGTTGCCATTTTAATATTGATTTAGATTTTATTGAGCATTGCATTTATGGTAAAAAAAAATGTGTTTAGTTTTACTCGAGTTCTCATAAAACTTGCAGTGTGTTGAATCTTATTCATTTTGATGTGTTTGGCCCTGTAGAGGGTCCTTCCATTGGAAAATCCACATATTATGTTTCATTTATTAATGATTATATTATAAGGACATGGGTATATTTTTTAAGAGATTGAGTTTCACACTAGAAAAAATAATATTTTTAAGGATTGACAATGGTGGTAAATATTTCTATAATGATTTTTTATATATTTTGTAAAGATTGTGGCATTGTGAGACAAAATATCTTTTCCTATTCTCCATACTATAATGGAGTTGCATAAATAATTAATAGGACAATGATGTAGAAGGCTAGGAGTATGCTAAGTGATGCTAGTATAGAATAAGTTTTTTGGTTGAAATTATTGCCACCATTAGCTACCTGATTAACAAGTCTCCTACATTAGACCTTTTTCGTAAATAATTTATGGAGGCATGGTAAAGTCATAATAATTAAATAATACATCTTATAGTTTTTGGTTGTGAGGAATATGCACATGTGTCAAAAGAGAAGGGATTTTTTTTTGGAGAACAAGGCTGTGAAATGTATCTTCATTGGGTATAGTTATGCTGTGAAAGGATACAAGCTTTGAGATCTTATTGCATAGAAGGTAATATATAGTATAGGTCTTAAATTTTTAGAAAAGATATGCCTTCTTTTGTTACATTTCAAGTAGAAAAAAGTGAATATAAAGATGTGATTCAACTTCCATTTACAACTAAAAAATTTAAATCAATGCCCCTAGATAGACAAGAAGTTGATGAAAGCTCATCTAAATTTGAATCTTTGAGCTCATTTAGAATTGAATGTTCAGAAGAGGGGGAAGAACCTCCAACTCGACTTGTTCAAAGGACTACAAGGCATATAAAACCACCTAAAAGGTATTCACCTTATGACTAGAGATGTATTTTTCTTTGAATACTAACATAGATAAGTCCCGATCTGTAGAAGAGATATTAGGTATGAATGATGAAGAATCTAGGGAGATTGCTATGGATTAAGATATGACATATTTGAAAAAAATGATACATGGGATCTAGTATCATTTCTTGATGGATAATTTTTTTGATTGCAAATGGGTGATCAAGAAAAATATTGGTTTAGATGGAGGTATTGATAAGTACAAAGGATGGTTGGTTATAAAATGTTACTCTCAAGTTGAGGGTGTTGATTATAGTGAGATATTTTCTCCTATCATAAAAATAAATCCATTATATTCTTGCTTTCTATTGTTGTTGCTTATGATCTAGAGGTTGTGAAAATGGATGTGAAAATGACTTTCCTTCATGGTGATTTGAAGGAGGATATTTATATGACATTTCCAAAGCACTACACAATGAAGGGTAAAATTAATTTGGTTTGTAAATTGAAGAAATATTTGTATTACCTCAAATAGAGTCCTAGGATGTGGTATTATAAATTTGATACATATGTGGTGAGTTTGGGATTTCAACTTGTTCTAAATTAAATCATTGAATTTATTATAAAACTAATGGTGATTATTTACTCTTTGTTGTATTATATGTTGATGGTATGCTATTTATTGACAAAGGGAAGGAATGATTTTAGAACTAAAGTCTCAATTTGTAGTTAAATTTGAAATGAAAGATCTTGGTGTAGCTAAACACAATTTTGGGATAGAATTTAGAACACATAGAGTAAACAAAAAGCTATGGATTAGCTAGAGTAAGTATGCCAATTCAGATTTGTAGAGTTTTAACATGCAAGATTGTAGATCATTATGTGTTTCTTCTATAACTAGGACAAAATTATTTTCTACAAATCATCTAACATCCCCATCGAATATGGAAGACATGAGCATAGTGCCTTACTAGAGTGAATTTGGAGGTTTGATGTATGCTATAGTATACACTAGACCAAATATTATACAAGCAATGGGAATTACTTCTAGATATATTTATAATCTTGGTAGAGTTCATTATGATGTAGATAAAAGAGTCTTCACATATTTATGGGGTACCTCAAAGTATTCCTTGTGTTATCATGGTAATTTAATGGGATATCACCTTTTCCTTAACATTCATGGTTATGTGGATTCAAAACGGATAGTTGATATTGATACAAAAAATCCACTAATGATTATATGTTTAATTTATTTGGTGGTGTAATTAGTTGAATGAGTTAGTGATGGGTTGTGGTTTTTGTTAGTCTTTTGTGCCCCTTGGTCCAAAAAGGTTTTTATTTACTTAGGTCTTTCAAAATCCTTTTTTAGGCCTAGTTGTTGAATCTCTCTAAAGTTATCCAAAATGGTGATAAGGTAATTGAATTATTTCTCATAATAGTTGCCAAGTGAGGTTTCAAATGGAAAAGCAAGTCCTATTTTTTTAAAATTTCATGTTCACCCTTTTTGAGGAAGTTACCTTTGGGTGAAATTCAAATTTCCTTGACCAAGTCAACATGTTTAGGGTTCTAGATTTTTTTTTGTCCATTTGAGAGATTCTTTAGGCTCCTATAGTGGCTAGGAAATTTTCAATCACCATTCTTGAATGAGAACATGGAGCTCTCATCCTTTTCCATCCCCAGTTTAAGAGTTTTCCAAATATGCAACGTGGGTTTTAGTCCATTTTTAGTTCCAAGTTTTTATGACATGGTTATGGTATACCTTACACATGGAAACTCATACATGATGGGTAAAATAAATATTTAATGGTTTGGTTAGTTCATGGACATAATGTTCTTCTAATTTTCCAAGTATACATATATTGAATCCTCTAATTTTCTAGAGATTGTGTTTTCATTTTCATGGAAACGTTATGTTTAAACCCTTAGCCTAGGTTGTAACTAAATGGTGATTTTTTATTACACAAGATAGATAGACACATTTATAGGGATATAGTTTGGGAAAAATATGAAGAGAGGAGAGTTTAAATAAGACAAAATATGATGAATAGCATGGTATAGGGCTGAGGAAGCTGATGGAAATCACTAGAAACATAAAAAAATTGATGAATTTTAAAAGTAGCTAGAGGATATATACATCAATGATGGTTTGTATTCTTTTGTGAGAAATGAACAAAGAGATGAAGTAGTGTCATTGTTGAATGGAGAATCTAGATAGTTGATGAGCCCACAAATATTGAGGAGAAACTTGAGCTTGCTAATAAAATAATAGAGATTCTAGAAAAGGGATTGAAAAGGGAAAATGAAAGTGCACTTCTATATGAAAAGGAGAAATAAATGGTTGCCATGGTTGAAGAAAATATTCCCAAATCTTGTGATACTTGTTTGGAAAGGAATGTTGATGGGAATAAGTTAGTAAAAAAAATCAAGGGGTATGCGACTCTATGATGAAAATATTCTATGATACTGTGTATCAGATATCATCCTAGAGTCTAATGCAAAAGATATAGAGGATAGTATTTCCTATAGATGGCATATGTTCCTTATGTCAAGTATTGATAAAAATTTAAAAAGAAAAATCATGCACATTAGTTAGGGATATAGCTAGAGAAGGTCATTCTTCAAGGCATTCAAGACACAAAATAATGATAAAATACGCAATATTCAGATGGAAAAGATGATAGTTAAGAGCCATACACTGAAGGATATAAAAAGATGTGAATTGTCTCCTTTATGATGTGAGTATTCTTGCAAACACAAAAGGATATTGTGGACAATCATATAATGGGTTTCATGATTTTAAGACTTTCAAAGGAAAACCATGTATAAAGGATAATGGCATTATAGGAAACTCATAGAAGGAATTGTAAATGGAGTAGGAATTTCATCTATCCATTGCAAAGAGTTTAATAGGATGTTTGATGATAGGAACATGATCTAATATGCCCATATTGAATCATTTTTTGGTAACTTGAAGCCTATAATGGAAGGGAAGATATATAGTGAAACCTATAGAAATCCCTACATAAGCCCTGGACTCTTACATCACTAGAAGTAACCAATAATTAAAGGCCATTTTTTGGGTCCATAGGAAGTGGGTACCTCAGGGTTGAGACTACACTTTTTATGATAGATTGATTTGATATTCTAGTGAGTACCTTTCCATGGGAATGGAAACCATTGATTTGTAGACCAAATATAAAATTTGTAGAAATATTAGCACGAGTCTAGGTTGTATAGAGTTAGATGGTTTTCCAACATTCATTCACATAAGGTCTCTTACTTTTTCTACCATCCTCTTATCATTAAGATTCTAGTTGCCATAAAAAATGGTATAAATAATGATATTGGATATGAAAAACATTCCCATTGTAGTACTTTTTGTGCACAAACTCATAGGACCCTCCATAATTTTTAGACACCCAAAACTCATACTTAACCTCCACATAAACATTTTCTACCTCTATATTATGAAAGTTGTATGCCCATGGACTCCATCCATCCACGCTAGTGGTTTTGTGTCTGCAATACTATTTTAAAGGTTGTAAATAATTTGTCAAGGATTTAATTTACATGCTTAAAAATGAAGGAACATATGATGATGTTTGATAGATAGATGAAAGAATGAAAAGCTACAATATATAATCAAAAGGTCAATATTACAATGGATAGAGGAAAACATAATTGATAGGAATCATGATAGACACATTTCTCATGTCAAATAAAACATTGAATATTGCATACACCCTTGAGAGGAGTAGAACTAAAAGAAATTGATGTCATTGAAATGACACATTATAGTCAATAATTGAGGGTTGGTTGTTGTTTTACAACCGTAAGGTTATAAGGGAAAAATGATAATGCTAGTATCAACTTGAGAATGAGAATAAAAGATAAAGGTGGAGAATCATGCGAGGAAATGAACTCCATGAGATAACAATATAAGATGGTGATAAAACATTAGGATAGATTATATGCAGAGGATAATTACATCCATGAACAAAGGATAGTGCAATGATTAAAAAAGAAGACAAAATTTCAGTAAAAAACAAAGGATAGAAGTGGAGGACCTAGAAGAGTCACTATCACTAGAAAAGAGTAGTACAAGAAGGATATTTTGTAAGCTTGTGCACCTATGAAAATACACTAAAGATCACAAAAATAGTTGATGGCTAAGCTTAGCTACAAGGACATTGCCATATCAGGGACACACTAGAAAGAATCAAGAGACATAATCTAGAGACAAATATCATTCAAGATACCAAGAAGTTTAGGCATTAAAAACACCTTATGTGAGATAGAGATTATTTATGTAGACCATTTGATGAGTTATATTAGTAAAACTATGTATGTATGAAAAAAATGGTTTTGGATGTTAACATGAGCAATAAATTTTGTGAAAAATTGTAAAAAGGGTAATTTAGAAGGTGATGAGGTAGTTAAGGAACAAGGTTTACTTGTAACATCTGAATAATGCATGACAATTAGTGAGCAACCCATGAATGTACAACAATCCAAAGAGGAAAACCAAATGGAGAAGACATACACTATTCTTTATGATATTAATATACCCCTAAAATATCTCATGAAGAATAAAAAATAGTAGAACACAAGTCCATGTACAATCTAATCATGACTAGTAGTCATGAGAAGAAAAAGGCTAGTGTCAAAGTTAATTTGTAAATGAAAGAGGCTTAATGGGAGATTAAAGGATGTTTGAAGTAGCTACATGTTACAAGTAACTAATACTTGTAATTACCAATTATGTGAAGAGAAAGAGAATCTTACTATGTGTCACATATGAAAATTATAGTCCTTAACGATCTTCTATGCCCTATTAGGGCTTCTAAGAAGCTTCAAGGTGCCTACCACATGTCCTATAATCTAGGGAAGAAAACTATTTCAATTTGAGATTGCAATGGATAGTTGTAGATATATGTCATTTATTCCCAAAACATGTACCAAAATTTTAGGAAATCGTCGAGACATCATAATAAACACCTAGGTTGATTTTTTGGGTAGTTTTTGCATATTTGAAAAATACATTGTAACCAAAATGTATGTTTTTATTTGAAATACCTTTTGTAACTCAAGAAAAACAATCACTCCATGACTAAAAAAACATTGTAACACTATCACTTCCAAGTGAAAGAACAAATTTTTCAGGTTTATTCTACTGTAACATACCTTTTGATCAATAAAAGAAGTTAATGTTGCCTACTCATGATGGGAAATAAA
Organism: Sequoiadendron giganteum; assembly: GCA_007115665.2. Taxonomy (NCBI): domain Eukaryota; kingdom Viridiplantae; phylum Streptophyta; class Pinopsida; order Cupressales; family Cupressaceae; genus Sequoiadendron; species Sequoiadendron giganteum. Next base: position 419,836,975 of record CM021109.1, read on the forward strand.
CTGGTTCTAATAAAAATTGTTGGGAAATTTAATCTCATCCAAATATGACTTCAATGGATGAGATACACGACTTGGACTAGAACAACATGAAAATATGAAACTTATAGGAACATATGAAAATTAAGTTTCCTTAATATGGAATTACCAAGATTAGATCCATATTATTTATGATGCCAAAAAATCAGTCAACTTAACATTATTATCAACACTATCTTATTTGAACTTATAAAAAAATATATAAATAATAAAATCACCATAAGATAGCAGATATGAGGCATACATCAACAACACAAGAGAATCACATTGTATGGGATTTACGTGGAAAAACCCTTGCAGGAAAAAACTCCACCAAGAAGAGAGGCCAAGTATTCATTATTTTCAAACAAATGAGATTACAATACATTCACTTCTATTATCCTCTTTTCCTCCATGGAAAATCATGTGCACCTATGAACATCCTCCTTATGCCTAAACTTGTCCTTATTCCTATAATGAAACTCTATATTCAATTTTTGCTCATATGTTATACATCCAAGAGGGTAAATTTATAAACTTGTGAAGGAATCTAATGCACCAAACATGGCTTCCAAATATGACCCTACATTCTAAATGTACCCAACCCTTGGAATACCTCCTCAGAATGTGAAAGGACACCAATTTTGGATCCAATATTTTTCCTCCAGCTTGAGCACCCAAACTTGGAAGATAAACATTACATTAAATGTAATAAATGATGGAATAACAAGGGACTCTTGTTGCCTCATTCCAAGTTCCCACTTGGAGAATCCCAACAGTCAGTCATTTATACTTTTCCTTATCATTTATTATCCCATTCTAGGCATCCACATGTCAGGAAAACAATATTAAATGTTTATTTCCACAATTCACCTTTACTGCTATTAGTTGACCCATCACCCCTTATGAATGTAATACAAACAATGGTGAGAATTAATATTCCAAAATATTTTCACAATACACCCTAATTTTTTAGGGAAACTTTCCAGGGATGTTGGAACCATGCAATATGACATAGGATTTACAAGATAGATGAAACCTTAATCATAACATTCTCCCAGTTGACAACAACATTGTAAATATATCCATAGGAATCAAAAATAAGGGAAAAGAATTCCTTAGCTAATCATGTACCATCTAAATATTTACCATTCTCTCATGGTGCAACAAGATACCTATAAAAGCAACCATGATAACCACCATCGAGCAAAAATAATTTCTTACATCCTCCAACATGTTGCCTATAAAATAAAAATGAACATGATAAGGTGAAACATATCAACTATCACTGAAACATGTACCAATATTTACATGAAGAAAAGAATAAAATTTAAATGATATTAAAGGTTTTGAGTATCCACCTTACTCATACTAGCTGAAATAGAAACCAAAAAAAATTGCAACATGTCCAAGCTAACCATACCTAAATATAGGTTATAAAAATCATAATAGAACTTCATGCCATCAACATACCAGCCAAAAACATTTTAAACATTTAAAATACTGAGAGGGGGGTGAATTAGTATTCTATAACCTTTTGAACATATCAAATTCAATCACCAAACCATATTAACTGAAATAAGAAATGAAAGCATAAATCATCCACAAAACACATGAACACTAGGATTTTTACATGGAAAAACCAAAAAGGGAAAAACCATGGTGAGGATTAGCTCACAATATATTATATTTAGATATAGTATATTACAGGGGCTCATTGTCAGGATACACTATCCTTATAAGGCTCACAACCAGAGTTAAGTACAATACAAAAGAAAATGCAGCTCACTGCCAAAGTGTGAACTGATGGAAAGTGCACTCTCTTGTGTTGTATTTCAGTTCCTTTGAAGCTATGAATATGAAGTAGTGCTCTTCTTAGTAGTCATACAACAACTCTACTCTTAATCTAAACTCATACCACTGAATTCACATGTTCACATCATACAACACCACTCACATCTAATATGTCATTTATGCTAGCACCTTCACTTATATTCCCACTCCTCAATTCCAAAATATCTCATATATATACCCAAATACAACCACACACATCAATTAGGTTGGCCTAATTAGATGTAAACAAAAAAATCCAAAATAGCTCTTGTCGACAACACACAAGATTGAAAATCATCTTTTCGCTTAAGAAAAATATGTAATACTCAATTTCAAGTCAGCATGGACCTAAAACAGATCCAAATAATATTCACAAAGTGTATTTAATCTTTTCAACACATGTCATGTATTAGGTTGACCAATAATATGACTTAATCACAAAAAATTTCAAACATACACACGCTTCTCATAATAAACACCTTCAAGATTCAATATTTTTTCAATTTCTCTTTTCATTGACATCAGAGGGACCACCTTTAGAACCACAACATCAAAAAATCCTTCATAAGTAAATGCAAAATCTCCCACACTTGTATATTGATAAGGGGGATGACAATAATATACAGAGTTGAACATTTTCATTGATATCTTCTAGTATTCTTCATAAAACTTCTCGAGATCTTGAATATAGCTATATGAATTAGTCATAATGATATGGTTATAAGCATAGAGTTATACCTCTTCTTGTGGTGAAGTGTTGATCCAAAAATTGGTGCACTAGACCACAACACCATCAATAGAAAATACTTAACCAAACTTCTAATAGATCAAATTTTCGGTATAGTTATTATTTGTATAGATAAAACCAAAAAAATGCTTCCCCACAATGTTGACATCAATGAAAACACTGGGTCAGGCTAATCAACTTATGTATCTACACTTCATGCTCATGTTGCCAAGCTAGATAAAAAATTACAGACTTCCAAAATTCCAACAAAATATACAATCAAGTGTTTGTATATTGATCCTCCTATCTCAATGTAGCATACCAATAAATAAATAACCACAAACAAGTCCAACCAATATAAATTGCGTTAACATTGAAACAATCGTATGTATATAGACAGTCCACATTTGAGTCATCCCACTACAAGAAAGTGGGTAGCTAATCCACAAATTGTATAACTCGTAGATCCAAAACAAATGAAACATATAAACTCATCATCACATCAGTAACTAGAAAACCAAGATATGAAAGAGGATAACTAGACATATATCTAGAAACTTCCACTACATGAGTAATGTCAAATCTGAAAATAGATCAATGCATATCAAGTATACCTATATTAATTCACATAGAGGATGTGGCTAACTCATCTATTACATAGTGTTAAAGAAACATACAATGATATGAAAATCTAGCAATAAAATACGTTGTAATAGTTCTCACTACTAGTCTCCATAGCTCTTCCAATTTATTCACACTCAATCATGTGAAACCAAAAATCTAGGAAGAATACTATGACCAAAAAGATACCCTACAAATCAAACCTTATCCTTGTTCCTCACTAATGTGTACTAGGCAATGTAATGTAAGATCTCCTTCACAATTCCCATATTGATAGGATATCAACATCTAATATTTAAATTAGATGAAAACATGATAGAATTAGATGTAGACCTCTCATACCAAAGATAGATCAAACCAAACAATAATTCCCATAAAAAAAGGAATATGACGAAAGCTACAAGTTACCATTTCAATTATCTCTCCAAATAAGTCCTCAAAACCAAATCCATAGCTCAAGACCAAAACAAGGAGAATATAAATGCATAAACCATGCATCTTCTTCTTAAAAAGTCTTCAAAATGTTTATATTCAAGACTAACTCATAATAGAAGATAAGATTCAAAATAAAGAATGTATATGATATTTAGTCAAACAATACCTCTCAAATCATTCACCTACTGAGTACACAAAAAGTGGGATACAAGATTGTCCTATGTACACAACACCAAGAAATTACAATGTTCTCTTCAGGTCCATAATGGATTCACATCCATAAGCAGGTGCAGGCTCGTCGATATTTCTATTAAAATACTCATCAAATAGTAACCATCTCAACATATGATCCAATAAATAAGAGACCTCTTAGCCTCACCCAAGTCTCTCTAGCTTCCATGAGCATCCACCAATCTATCCATTCCGAATTCAAATGTAACCCTACTAAATCATGAAGCTCCAAGAAAGTGATTAATACTCAAAAACAAAGAGAAGAAATAATACCATTGTCAAAATTCCAACTATAGAATCATAAAAATATCATGACATCATTATCTAACATTCCCTCCTAGGAGATCACATGAAAGTAACCATCCATCATAAAATAATGAATCAACATCACTGCCAAAGCTTTGACTGAACTATATAACCAAGCTCTATAGGAATCATGATAACCATCTCCTAACTAAATATCCTCCATGGACCCAACAAAATCAAAGAAATCAACACCTTCAGCTCCCAAAAGGTAAAGTGTAACCACAATCTCCAAACTAAGAAGATACAATTTCCACACATCCTTTATCAATAGAACCAAATATTCCATTAAAATCTTACTATAATATAAGTGTAGGATCCAAGAGCTTCTTATGACACCATCAACAATCGTAAAAGACCATCCATATTCTAATCAAAGATTATCCATGGCTCACTACACTCTCTAGCAACAAAAACTTCGAACCAAGTTCTTGAAACAAAGAAGATACAACACATTATATAACTGTATAAATATTCCACTGAAAGTAATACCGAGTTATGCATCAAATCATGACCAATATCATTTCCAACACTCTATTTAAAGTGAACAAAGCTTCTCATGCACCATAAACTACTACTAAATATTCAAATGACCAACTATATCAAGTACTCTCAATAACCATATCTCACTGCAATAAACATATCAATGCAATAATGGTGACCAAGAATGTAGACTACCAAATAGATTCCACATCAAACAATTTTAGAAGATCTACACATATGAAACATCTGAAAGGAGAAATACATAATCAGTCTTCCAATCTCAAATAACTAAAAAATAGATTCAACCCCATATTAGTATCAAGTACAACATAAATAATTAGGTATAACACATGGATTTTCAAGACTCAAGCACCAAGATCAACACTAGATCTGATTTTCCAAACAAACCCACATAGGAGAAACCATAAATGAATAAGAACCCTTAAAAACCATGTAAAACTGTAATTCTCTTCATCCAAAATATCTTGAATATAGTCTTGTCATAGATCTACATACCACATATTTCAGTCAACATGTAAAATATGCAAAACCATATTTATAAATATGAAATCCATTTAAACATCCAAGCATTCACATCAAACATGTCATTTGAATAATGGAATAAGCACATATCTACAAACCCATAACTGAAAACAAGAGTAAACTACAACCCAATAGGGAAACCAAGTTGTTCAAGAGATTATATCATATGAAACATATCAACTCCACAACTCACAAACAAGTTAGTGGCTTATCTTCTAGCCCTTTCATGTTACCAAGGGCGAAAACCATGGAGCCAACATAAGCACTCATTTTGTAGTCGAAATTGAAGGTGTTTCTTCATGTGACTAGGATGTCTCTACCCATCCAACATAAACATCTTCTAATTTCACATGACCACAAGGTAAAGGAATGAAACCAAAAAACAAGAGGATACACACATATTGTCAAACAAGAGCTTCAATCTACCAAAACATAACCAACTTCATAAAAATCGCCAAACATGAGCTTCCCTTGCCTAACATAAGTCCCATTGACAATATCCATGGCTTCCAATCTCATATATCTATAAAAAAAAGTTAACTAAAAGAAAATTCATTGCATCCCCACAAGCCTTCCAAAAACCTCCAATTCATTCTAAAAAATTACCCATAATATTTCTAAGATAAAAAAAAGAAGGAATACCTAGAACCAAATTCACCTTAAGCTTTGATACAAAATGATAAGAAATAAATGGGTTCTAATAATAATTATTGGGAAATTTAATGAATGAGATACAAAGCTAGGACTACAAAAACATGAAATTATGAAAATTAAGTTGCTTTAATATGGAACTACCATTATTAGATCTATTGGCAAGAAAGAGCAATATTTTAGACACCATTAAGAAAATGATACCGCATCTTACCAGAAAGAGCTTGTAGACCATAATATTAAAAAAATATCATCTAGGGTAGGGATAGGGTAGAGGGTTCATGTCCCATCCTATAGATATATGTATATGTTGGAAGAACGAGGAGATGGCATTGATGCATTTTTTGGCAACATGAGCAAGTGGAATGAGCACAAGGTACATACAATTATACATTGCAGTGTTGTCATTGATGTCAACATTGTACCCCGATAAGAAGATCATTGTGTAGATCATTTTAGGTGGATCAGACATGTTTTAGGATGTTTGTGTAAGGAAAATTTTCAAGATGGTTTGATCCAGTGAAGAAAATTATTAAACAAATTGACTAAGTGTCAATTCTGGTGATTTTATGTAGAGTGGATCCGGTAATTGGGTCCACATTGGTCCATTGTTGAATATTTTTCTCTATGGTTCTAATATAATGTTTTTGGTGGTAGAAGTATCTAATTCCAAATTTTCATCTTGTTTTGGCTCTTGGTGTGAAAGTTATGAATAATAGAAGTTCAGCTTGACAATTACAAGTGTTTTCCAGTTCTATGCATATAATTTGGAGAGTCTAGACTTCTCTATGGATTGGTTTTTGGATTTGCAGATTTGAGCGGATGTTGAAATATTACATATGAGTGCATATTCTAGTTTGGAATGGTGTTTAGAGGTCTTCATGTCTGAATGTGGATGTATAGTTGGTGAATTTTGAAATTAGGTCTTCTATGGTGCCAACATAATAGGCTTGAAGGTATGCAAAGATTAATTAAGTATTATGGAGTTATGTGGGAGATATTATAGGTCCATTCCAACCTACCTGATATATTACAAAACTTTTTTTATGGCGTGAAGGTGAAATATTTTGAATTTGAGCTGACAAGTTATATTTTGCATATTTTGAATGGTACATCAATTAGGTTGACCTAATTGATGTTATAGGTGAAGCAGATATATAAGTTAGATCTTTTTTCAGTACTTTGATAATGATGATATATAATAAGAGTTAGTAGATGTAAATTGTGTGAATTTAGTGTGAATGCAGAGTAGAGAAGAGTGTTGATTCAGATCGGTATGAAGAGTTTTGAGTTTGTACTTTGAGCTTGATTGGAACTGTATCTCATGCATGTGTTAGATGCAATTGTAACATTTCAAATCTAGCTATGTGCCACAATTTCTTCTATCTCTTTATTTTCTTAGTGGGTAGTGAGTCCACCTATAGTGATCACTTTTGTAATATACTATAACCAGTTATAATATATTGTGAGCTAATCGTCACCGTGGTTTTTCTCATTTTGGGTTTTCCACATAAAAATCATGGTGTTCACATGTTATGTGATGTTTTCATAATTTATTTCATTAGTGAAACTAAATATACTATGAGTTTTGGATTTTTAAATGATTAAGTGGTTTAGAAGAATATTGATTCACCCCCCTCTTAGTATTCCAAGTGTTCAATATTATAGAGAAATATATGAATAGAAAAAATAGAGAGATATAAATAAGAAATGTATGTAGGAATATATATGTAAAAGCATATGTAAGAAAAATAGAAGAGTTACAAAGTATAGGGAAGATATATGAATGTATTCCATTGATATAAATAATATAATAATACTGGAATTATATATATATGATGTTATTTAGAATTTTTTGAGTCTATATTAGATTAGTTAATCCTTTGTCCAAATCAAACCATTACTCCCTTTATATGATTGATTCTGGGGTTTAAACTAAAACACTCAGAAGTGCTTGGGGCTCAAAACTCTAGTTTGTGTTTGTCTATTTTTCTTGCTAACAAGATCTATCTTCTTTATGATGCCAAACAATTAGCCAACATAACATTTTTATCAACACTATCTTATGTGAACTTATAATAGTAATATATAAAGAATAACATCACCATAAGATAGTATCAATGAGGAATAAATAAGCAACACAAGAGAATCACATAACATAGGATTTACATGGAGAAACCCTTGTAGGAAAAAATTCTACCAAGAAGAGAGGCTACGTATGCATTATCCTCAAATAAATGATATAATATATTCACTTTCGTTCTCCTCTTTGTCTCTATCATAGAAATCAAGGAAGATATGAAAATGTGGAAGAATAATATTGGTGCTTACCCTATGAGAGGGGGTTAGGCATCAAGGGGATCAAAAATGGAAATGAGGAGGTATTCTAGAAGGGATCCTCGAGGAGATGTGACCAATGCAAAAATATATCAATAACTACCATGGGAATAATAGAAAGGACTAATCTAATCCAAAATCAAACACTCCTATGGAAAAAGGAGACAAGAAGAACACAAGAGATGTTAGAGAATAAATTAATTCAACAAGTAAAGTGTGTTGAAATGAAGAAGACAAATGAGAGGGGGAGTGAATCAATTGTAGAAAATTAAATCTTCAAAAACCTCAATAGTAAATAGATCCACATGCATTCATTAAACCCTTATTCTGTTAGAATGATTAAACATGTAATGCAGATAACATAAAATAAAATCACAACACCATACACATGAGAACACCAGATTTACGTGGAAAACCCAATGAGGGAAAATCCACGGTGAGGATTAGCTCACAATATAAGTAATAGAAAAACTAATATAAAGGGGCTCACTCCCAGAATAGGACACACTATCCAAAAAGGCTCACAACCAGGGCTCACTACCACAAAAAGAAAATAATAAGATAGAAGAGAATAATGTTACATAGACAAACATTTCTCAATGAAACAAAGAGTCCACCACAATTGCTCGCACACTTTCACAGTCTCACATGAAATATTTTGGATGCCTTTAACCCACTTCCTTCAAGAACCCTAACATGAAATTCACACTTCTCTGCTCAATTTTGCATCATACAATTCAATCACAAAAATATCACATCTATCTTGCTTCTTACTCTTTCTTACACCCTCTTGCATCAACACCATACATTTTTATATCAAGTTCTATCTCAAAAACTTTCTCCAATGTCATCCACTAGCCGTTATGCTTTCAAATTTGAAATAGACCAACACCTAAACATTCTCGTGGTGAATAGGAATCAAAGGAAACATACAAAAGTCCTTAATTAGGACCAAATAGATCCCAACACACTTCAACACACTTCCAAAATCCTCACATGTAGTGTTAAACACAAGGTTAGCCAATACCCATACAAAACACGATAAACATTAAGTACATGCTTCCTTAGATCAAGACAAAAGTTTTGGACAACATAATTCACTTGAAATCAATATAGAACAATCCACAAACTATATAAGATTTATCAAACACTTCATTCAAGTTTTCATCAACAAATACTTCAACCCAGAATAACTGATAACCTTTATTTGCATACTGGTAAATGAAACTCTCACTGTACTACATCAAATCAAGTAAAATATTGAACACAAAATGATAAAAGAATGATAAGCAACTTCCCAAATCTACACAACATGAATCCAAACAATAGAGAAACACAAAGAAAATACATTTCTCCTAGACAACAAAAAACTTCACTAAACAATTGGTTCACACACTAGTGAAAATATCTTGCATTGTTCAATGATCTAAAAACCCAAATTCTAAATCTAGCAACCTCTTTCAACCTTGAATAACCTATAAGATCCACATAGGAATAGAATCAACATAGAAAGAATGCATAGCATAATACTGGGGCACACTATGAACATTTACACAACATAGTTTACTCTGTTTATTAAATTATCTCAAAAGCACTTGGAAACCAAGTACCAAAATCATCATCTCAGCTCATTTCTTCATTCCAATTCATCTTCAGAATTTTCAACAAACAAATAGCTCCATGTACTCACAACACTTCCTCGAGGTCTCAACTACACATGCACAACTTGTTTTCCTCTTTTCACAATTTTCTCAATATCCTCAACATCTTCATTCCATAGTTGACATCAATGACAACACCCATTAATAGGCATCCTATTGACATCAATGATAACACCATCATTCTTGCATCAATCTCCCCCTTTTATATTGATGGTAACACAAGATGTGAAAATCCACCAAAGACCACACAAAAACTCTAAACACTCTCTCCCTTTCTTTTTCACATGATCCTCTCCCCTTGAGTGGATATATAAGTTCTCCTTTTTTCTTCACATGATTCTCTCTCCCCCTTTTACATCAATGGAAAAGTATAAAAAGTCTTGCATTGTTCTCCCTCTTTGACATTGAATCAAAATTACTCGCTCTGAATACTCCACCTTAGGAGTACACCCAACTAAATCAACAACATAATGACAACACATGATACTACCTACTCCCCCTAAGAGGTAGCCACCAACATCAGTCCAGAAAAGAGATAGATCCATAGATCCACTAGACTTATGCACCTCTATATGCATATAGTTCAAGAAAGGAGGGGAAATAACCCCCAAATTTTCTCAAGATACTCAAAAGTATCCTTAGGATGAGCCTTAGTAAATATTTCAGAAATTTGATCCTTTGTAGGAACATGTTCAAGCTTCACTTCATTCTCCATTACCTTCTCTCTCAGAAAGTGATATCTAATAGATATATGCTTTGTCCTTGAATGCATCACTATATTCTTTGAAATTTTTATTATAGTTGTATTATCATAGAAGATATAAATAATTTCGTCAAATACAAATTCAATATCCTTCAATGTTTGTCTCATCAAAAATACTTTTGTATATCATGATGTTGCTACAATATACTCAACCTATATAGTGGATAAAGAAACTAAATCCTATTTCTTACTCAGCCATGATACCAATCTATATCCAAGAAACAATGCACCTCCACTTGTAATTTTCCTATCATCAACATAACCAACCCAATTTTCATCTGTATAAGCATTCAATAGGAAATCAGTATCCTTATGATACCACAAACCATAATCTGATGTACCTCTTAAATATATGAATATTATTTTCACTATTGCAACATATGTTTCTTTAGGATCTTCTTGAAATCTAGCAACAAGACAAACTGCATGCATGATATCTGGTCTAGTAGCAATTAAATATAACAGTCCACCAATCATAGATCTATACTTGCTCTTATCAGCCTTAGGTGAATCATCATCTTTTCTTAATTTACAACCAGTCACCATAGGAGTACATACTGGTTTGGAGTTATCTATTTCAAACTTTTTCAACATTTCTTTGACATAATTAGACTGTGAAATGAAAATCTCTTTATCAGTTTGATTGATCTATAGCCCAAGGAAGAAATTCATCTCCCCAAACATTGACATCTCAAATTATTTCTACATTTCTTCAACAAATTTCTTGCACGTAGCCTCATTTCCACAAAGTTTATATCATCCACATATACAACTACTATCAAGATTCTATCTTTCTCAATTTTAAAGTAAATATTACTATCTATGGAGCCCTTGCTGAAACCTTGGTGTATCAAGTACCTATCCAATCTTGGATACCAAGATCTAGGAGCTTGCTTCAAACCATATATTTCCTTCATCAAATTACATACCATGTCTAATTGATCTACTAACTGAAAACTTTCTGGTTGTTCCATCTAAACCTCTTCTTCCAATTCACCATTCAAAAAAGTATAATTCACATCCCTATAATAGACCTTAAATTTTTTATGTGCTGCAAATGCCAAAAAAATTCTGATAGCTTCCATCCTAGCCATAGGATCAAAATTCTCCTGAAAATCTATCCCTTCTACTTGTGAATAACCCTTACACACAAGTCTTTCCTTGTTCATAACTAGTTCTCCATTCTCATTCAACTTGTTCCTGAATACCCATTTAGTTCCAATTATGTTCTTATTTTTTGGTCTAGGGACCAATTCCCAAGTCTTATTTTTCTCTATCTGGGTGATCCCACAAAGCTAGTTTACAATTTCTGAAAGGAATTGATTTTTGCTGAAATCACATATTTTTAGAAAATATAATGATTTAAGCCTTAAAAATTTCTATTTTAAGGATTCCAATTGAAGAGGGTTTGATCAAACCACCTTAGATCAAACCCCCTTGGATAGAACCTCACTACTTTTAAACCATACCTATAAATGAGTTTCCTTTACACCTATCAAAATGTTGATAAAAAATCACTTTTGATTTACGTTTTGGGGGATCAAATGAATTCATTTAAAATTTATTTGAAATTATTATGGTATTCCTTAGAACAATCTATCCAATGAATATAATTTTAATATGTTTTGTTTTTATTATGTATTTATTTTTTTAGTTTTATTAAGCATAGTTTTTCATCGAAAATGAAGGTCTCTATTATGTATATGTGGAAAAATAGCAGATTATCAAAAAAAAAATTAAAAAATATGAGTGCACCATATATTGAAGTACTTGATCCAACAAAAAAAGTTACATTTTATATGGTCGTGCTATGTTTGAATTGTAATTGGTTTGACTTTAAAATATGATTAAAGAAAAAATATTGAATAAAAACTATCTAACCAAGTGGAAGCACTAGATATTAGAGTTACAAATCTAAATTCGAAAGAATTATAATTTTATCTATCATGGAAAAAAAAATGCATTATATGGTGTGCATCACTTTTTAAAAATGCTATTTTCTGAAAAAAAAACCAATTTTCGTTGGAGATGGAAAAAGAAGTGCAATCTGATTCCAAAATTTTTGAAAAAATATTTTTAGAATCTACAGAGAAAATTTGATGAGACTCTAGTTTTCATCATCTTCAAATTCCTCATGGTTTAATTGCTATAGGTGCCCGAATGTGAAGATTTAGTTTAAAATAATAATTTAAGTGTCTAGTTTGGCCAAATATTGTAAACCACTATTGTGGGATCACCCATCTGCATAAGTTCTTCTTCTATTGCCTTCATCCAATGTTCATCCTTACCTGATTCACTCACTAATTTAGGTTCAAATTTAGAAAGTAAACACAAATTTACCTCAACTTCAACAACTTTGCTTCTTATTAATACTCCTTTCCTCTTATCTCCAATAATCTGATCTTTGGAATTATTCTTTTGCACATACTTAGGGGTTTTAGGGTTCTTCTTTAAAGCTTCTTCCTCTTCATCATGTACTTCTTTTTCATCAATTATTCCTTCTCGTTCTCTACAATCAGGTTCATTTGACACATATCCATCTACTGCAATAGAATTCTGTAAGTTTTCATCAACTTTAACATTTGTAATTTCAACTATCTTTCTCAACCTTTTGTTGTAACATCTATAATATTTGATTTTAATAGAATATTTAAGGAAGATACCTTCATCATACCTTGCATCAAACTTTCCTAAGTTTTCTTCATCTCTTTTGATGTAACATTTGCTTCCAAACACTCTAAATTACTTTATAGTAGGAATCTTTCCATACCATAGCTCATAAGTAGTCTTTGTGCTATTATCTTTAGCTTGAACTCTGTTAAGTATGTAAACAATAGTATGAATAGATTCTCTCCAGTAGACTTCTGGTAGATTTTCCTCTTTCATCATAGTCTTTGCAACCTCTTGAATAGTTCCATTTTTCCTTTCAACAACTCCATTCTGTTGAAGAGTTCTAGGGGATGAAAAATGCCTCTTTATTCCATGAACTTCAAAAGACATGTTAAACTCATTAGAGGTGAATTCACCACCTTTTTCAGACCTCAAACATTTTATCTTCAAATCCATTTTATTTTCAACCATAGGTTTAAATTCCTTGAATTTATCTAATGCATTGGATTTCTCTCTAAGAAAAGTAACCCATGTCATTCTAGAGTAATCATCAATCAAAATCATAAAGTACTTGTCACCTTGTAGACTTCTCCCCCTTGTAGGACCACAAAGATCTGTATGCACCAATTCTAGCAATTTGATAGTAGATTGTTCCTTTCCCTTAAGCTACTCCTTATTTTTTTTCCAAATTGACAAATCTTGTAAACAACATTGATAGGTTTTGTGATCTTAGGAAAATATCTCATAGCATGAAACAACCTAATTCTTGCCAAATTCTCAAAATTCATGTGATAAATCCTCCAATGCCATAGAAAACTATCATTAATTTGTGACATAAAGCAATGAGTGTCAGCACCCTTAAGCTAATAGATGTTTCCATTTATTCTCTTACTTGCAATAGTCACAATTCTAGACCCTTTCTGAATCTCACACGCTTCATCCTTAAACACAAGATTATACCATTTTCTACACATTTTTCCAACACTCAAGAGATTATTTATTAAGCCCTTAACATAGTAAACATTGTCAGTTTTATTCTTGCCATCAAAACTAATTGAACCTATTCCAAATATCTTAGCTCCTTAATCATCTTTAAATTTAACCAATCCCCCATCATATTTTTCAAGTTTAACAAAAATAATTTTGTTTCCAGTCATATGATTAGAGTAGCCACTATCAACAACCCAGTAATTCTTATCTTCTTTGACATGAAAAGCAGATACTAAAGTACCGTCAACTTTATCCTTCATCTCTGGAACACTTTCCTTCACACAAATTTCATGGTTAGCAGAACCAAATTCTTCTTTTATAGCCAAAAATAGACATTCATTATCATCAAAATCTCCATAATCAGATTCATCATCAGAAATACCAACATTTTCTTTCACATAGTAAGATTTCTTAATCATATTTCCTTTATTTTCCTTGTTCTTATTTTTTAAAGCTCTCTTTGGACATCTAGAAGCATAATGACCTATACCACCACAACTAAAACATTTGAAAGGTAATTTACCTTGATACTTATAGGTGCCATTTTGCATCTTCCTCACAAAGCTAGCTTTTAGATCATCAAGATATTCTTCACCTAAATCTTCAACCTTCTTTGATTTATCAACCTTGAAAGGAATCCCTAATTTTTCACCTATCTTCATTTTTCTCATTTCATATGTAGTTAGAGTACCAATCAACCGATCTCTAGAATATTTGTCAAACAAAACTATTTCCTCAATAACAGATACCTTTTCACTATAACAATCCAAAAGAGATCTGATAATTTTCTTCACCACTTTAGATTCGTTAACTATTGCACCAAGACCTCTCATATCACTCACCAATTTCTCAATTCTCTAAATGTAGCCTTTAATTATTTTATCCTCAAACATATGCATCATTTCAAACTATTCCTTCAAGTTCTACAAATTTTCTTGCTTGACCTTCAGATCTCCTTCATAAATGCTTTCTAACTTATCCCAAACTTCTTTAGCAATCTTCAAAATCATAACTTTAACTAATTTGGTTTTTGAAAGACTATTCACAATAATAAATATTTCCTTAGCATTGATCTCATGTGCCTTGATTTCTCCACTTGTACTTGGACCATTCAGAGGTGGAGTATATGCAATTTGATAAGCCTTCTCAATCTCATATCTTTGAGTAGACAAATATCCTCCCATCTTTATCTTCCAAAAATAATAATATGAGCCATAAAATCTAGAATATTCCAAAGGAATCTTGTTTTCCATTTTGGATCTACCTCAAGCGGTTAATATCTTCTTCAAGGAACCTTGCTCTGATACCAATATTTGAAATCAACAAGATAACTGAGAGGGGGGGTGAATCAGTTTTAACAAATTAAACCTTCAAAAACCCTCAACAGTAAATAGATCCATATGCATTCATTAAACCCTTTTTTTATCAGAATGATTAAACATGTAATGCAGATAAAAAAATTGAAATCACAACACCAAATTTATGTATAAAATTCAAAAAGGGAAAAACCATGGTGTGGATTAACTCAAAATATAAGTAATAGAAAAATTGGTACAAAGGGGCTCACTGCTAGAATAGAACAAATTGTCCAAAAAGGATCACTACTATAGAAAGAAAACAATAAGATAGAAGAACAATTTTACACAAATAAACACTTCTCAATGAAACAAAGAGTCCACCAGAATTTGTCGCACACTTTTGTAGTCTCAGATGAAAGATTTTGGATGCCTTCAACTCACTGCCTTCAAAAACTCTAACATGAAATTCATACCGCTCTGCTCAATTTTGCATCACATACTCTTCACTCACAATAATATCACATCTATCTTGCTTCTTACTCTTTCTTACACCCTCTTGCATCAACACCATACATTTTTTATATCTAGTTCTATCTCAAAACCTTTCTCCAATGTTGGCCACTAGCCATTATAAATTCAAATTTGAAATAGGTCAACACCTAAACATTCCCACGGTGGATAGGAACAAAAGGTGAGCTATAAAAATACTTAATTAGGACAAAATATATCCCAAAACACTTCAAAATGCTTCCATAAGCCTTTCATGTAGTGTTAAACACAAGTTCAACCAATACCTATGCAAAACACCATAAAGATTAAGTACACACTTCCTTAGATCAAGAAAAAAGTTTCTGACAACATAATTCACTTGAAATAACAGAGCAATCCATGAACTATATAAGATTTATCAAACACTTCATTCAAGTTTGCATCAACAAATACTTCAACCCAAAACAACTAATAACCCTTATTTGCATGCTAGTAAATGAAACTCTCACTGTAGTGCATCAAATCAAGTAAAATATTGAGCACAAAAATATAAAATAATTATAAGAAACTTCCTGAATTTGCACAACTTGAATCCAAACCATGAAGGAACACAAAGAAAATACATTTCCCCCAGACAACAAAAAAACTTCATTGAACAACTAGTTCACACACTAGTGAATATATCTTTCACTCTACAATGATCTAGAAACCTAAATTTTGAATATAAAAACCTCTATCAACCTTGAATAACTTGTAAGATTTGTATAGGCATAGCATCAAGAATAAAATAATGCAGAGAAAAATACTAGAGCACACTATGAAAATTTGCACAACATAGATTACTTTTTTTATTAAATTTTCTTAAAATCACTTGGAAACCAATTACTAGAACCATCATCTCAACTCATTTCTTCATTCCAACTCATCTTTAGACTCTGCAACAAAATAATAGCTCCATGTACACACGACACTTCCTCAAGGTCTCAACTACACATGCACAACCTATTTTCCTCTTTTCACAATTTTCTCAATATCCTCAACATCTTCATTCTATGATTGACATCAATGACAACACCAATCAGTAGAAATCCTATTGACATCATTGAAAACACCATCGTTCTTGCACTAAAGTGAACATGACAATACCAAATAGAGAAGAAAGAAGAAAAAACTATATTATTGAAAGAGAAGAAAGATACCATAGAACAATGGAAATTGTAGAGAAAGTGAGTATAGAGCATGACAATCAGGGTTTTTTTTGAGTGTGAATAAGTGGGTGTCACTAATGGAAAAGAGAGAAAATAATGAAGAAAAATGGAACACCTTGGAGAAATCAAATATATACTGGAAAAAAAAGTAGGATAATCATAACCAATTTAAAGATAAACATTTATGATTATCGAAAACCTAGAAGGTTGTTTTTGGGACCCTACAATAACACACCAACACCACTCCCACTGAAACTCTTCAAAATTCCTAACATCAGACTGGATCTATCAAACCTGGCCATTAATATAGACGATATACTTATTGAATTTTCTGAAAACTCTAGAGAAGGCCCTATTTTTTCAAGGAAAATATTTAGAATATTTAGTTAATAGAATTATAAGGAAACTTAAGGAAGAAGAAATAAGGAAAATTAAAGAGATTAGACTTAATTTTGGTAAGGAATTATGTTCACAAAAAAATAAAATGTCATTGAAAAATAATAAAGTGAAATGGTATCTTGAGGAGTCACAACTCCCTCAACTAGGACCCATCCCCTAAGCCATATAAGTAGAATAATTTTGAAAGAAGGAATACCACAAAGTAAAGAGAAAGGAGAGAAAGAAAGAAAGAAAAGTAGATTGGGATGAGATACTTGGGAAATACTACTTTGACATAAATTTGGGAAGAGATAATGGCCAAGAGCTGAAACACCATACTATTAGAAACTAAAATAAATAAAAGTAGGAAAATAATAACCTAAAAATACAAATAAACAAAATAGAAAGAAGAAAGAATAATATGGAATCATCAATCAAAATCCTAGTATTTGGAAGAGATATAATATGTTGCACGATGTTTTCGTCAATGCTTTGATTGATGTAAACCTATGGCATGGATATGTTGAGAATGTGTGTATGATGTTGAGAAGGTGTTGCAAATGTAGTAGGGTTGCTTGGTTTCCAAGTGCTTTTGAGAAAATTTGCATAAAGACTAGACAAGGTGACTAAGAAGTGTTACGTATTTTGATCCACATTTCTTCATTCTTTAATATGTGCTTGTGCGGTTTGAAAATGATGATCAAAGGTATTGAAGGTGTAATATCAAGTTTTAGGTTTTGGAGCATGCGAAAGTAGAAGATATGTTTGACAGTGTGTTGGGCTATCTTTGTCTTGTGAAGAGGGATATCTAGGAGAAATGTAATTACTTTGCATTTCTCTGCACTAAAGTTTCTTGTCTTGTAGATTTGGTAATGTGCTAATATTTACTATACCTACCTTCCCTTAGTTTGTTTAGTGCTTAGCTATTCCACAAGCTTGGTTCATGATTTGTATCTCTATGAAATTTTGACTGGTTGGAAAATATGATAGTATTATCAACTTCATGTGTTTATGCCAATGTTTTTGAATATTCTAGGATGTTGTGTAATGTTTCTACATGGTCCAAAATATGTTCTAAACATTGGTGAAGTGTGAATTTGGTTTCTTGATAATTTTAATCTTGATTTGGCCAGCCTAGTGTGTTAGTGTTATTCAAATGCAGAGGAGCTTCGAAGTTTGTTGAAACCTAGTGTAGTGTATTAGTGTAGATGTGGTTCTTGGTTAACCCTTGATCTGGTCCACTCTCACTTCTTTCCACCATGGAGGTTTTTGGTGCCAAACTATTTAGTAGTTGCATGTTTGAGGTGCATACATTTCATTGAAGTTGTGACATAGATAAGATTATTTGAGGTTGCAGAAGATATATATGCAAGTTCAAAATGTTTGGAGATGTGTGTTGTGTGGAATGATGTATGTGTGATCATGTGTTGAGATTTGAGTGTGATCAAGAATTCCTAAGACTATCAGAAGCAGTGAGTAGACGATGTCTTTAGTTTAGCATGCTAGAAGTCACTGGAGGTAGTGATCCAATGGTTGCAAATGGTAAAGAGACTTTTTGGTGGTTTCTCCAATTTCTCTAAGGTAGTGAAACTCCTTGTAACTATTCCTTTGTAATCCAGAAGAATTGATCTTCCTAGGTAGTGAGCCTTTTTCTTTTGGACAGTGAGTCCTTTGGGAATTGATCCCTTCAGGCATTGAGCCTCTTATAATTGGTTTTGGTTTTCATATAGTGAGTTAATCCTCATTGTGGTTTTTCCCTTATAGGGTTTTCCATGGTGTTCTATTGTGAATGTTTTTGGATGTGTTTATATTTCATTTATCTACATTCTAATAAGGGTTTGGAGGTTTCAATGCACAACTGTTTCACCCCCCTCTTAGTTGTCTTGTGTGTCTAACAATTGGTATTAGAGTAGAGGTTCCATGGAAAAGGTTAACTACTTGAGGTAGATCTAGATGGTGCACAAGAATGTTGTCAAAGCTCCTATTCTCAATGGAAAAAATTATGCTTTTTGGAAGGCTAGGATGAAATCCTTTCTTATCACATTAGGATTTGGCATATGGAAATCAATCGGAAATGGATATACTATTCCTATTACTCCTCTAACAAGTGAATATGGTATCAAGTAATATGAGAACAATGTAAAAGTGAGGAATGTTGGGCTTTTGAATTCAGAACTTGTGAAGGTGATAAGGTGAAAAAATGCTAAAGAGTTATGGGATAAGTTTAAAATAATTTATGAAGGAGATGATAATGCCAAGCAAGAAAAGATGCCAAATTTTAATGTCAAGTTTGAAACCCTAAGGATGGCAGAGGATAAAGATATTGTAGGCTATATGTAGAGGGTGGATGAAATTGTCAAATTCCATCAATAGTCTTGGTGGAAAACTAGAGGAAGATGAAATTGTGAAAAAGGTATTGAGATCCCTTCCTAAATCCTATAGTGCTAAAGTTTCTACTATTGAGGAAGCTCAAAATATGGATCAATATACTAGAGATCAATTTTTTGGTGCTTTAACTACTTTTGAATTTAGAGAGTTTGACACAAATTCTCAAAAGGAAGGAAACTAATTTTAAAGTCATTAAGAAAGAGAGAATGATGAATCTGATCTGATTGATTTTGATGAAGTGGAAGCAAAATTTGTAAGGAGATTGAAAAAGGGAACTAGTATATACATAGGTAAGTTACCTTTCAAGTGTTTAAATTGTGGAAAGATAGGTCACTGTGCTTCAAAATATCCAAGTAAATTTTCAAATGACAAACATAAAGATCATAAAGGTAAATCCCTCAAGAAGATTTATTATGTTAAACAAGATAGTGATGATGAGGAATCAAACTACCTGGATAATGAAACTGATGAATGCTTGTTCATGGATTTGAATGCTGGAACTAATTCTACTGAATTTGAGAGATGTGCAAAGGAAAATTATTTAGAAATAGGTCACAATATCGAAGGAACTATGTTGATTACCTTTCATGTAAAACATGAGAGAAACTACTGGATAATTGATAGGGGATGTTCAAATCATATGACAGGTGATAAGAGTAAGTTTGTTAACCTTAAGAAATGTGATGGTGGTTGTGTTAAGTTTTGTGATGACACATTTGCTAAGATCTGTAGGAAAGGTTTAATTAATTTTGATGGAAAAAGTAGGGACGTAGATTTTCTGGAAAGATCAATGCTAAAGCTGCACAGATTAAAATGATCAAGTCTAATCTAACAAATAATATAAATCAAAACAATAAAGAATGAAAAAAGTAAACATAATTAAACTAAAAAAATCAATTAGAAATATCTCACCGAATATGTGTCCACTCCTTCGAATTATCTTAATTGTCCTTCTCCATTTTGTTGTTTCAGTATTCTTTCCCTCAGATTTTCAGTATTGATGCAAGCATAACCTTGTTGAATGTTTAAGAAAAATATCGAAGATAAGTTTCTTCTCAAAAGTGTATGATTTCATAAGGAGGAATAATGATAATGATAGGCCATTTTTATAGATTTTGGGTTTTCGAATGATCGGCTCAGATTCAAAGAGAGATCAACGGACGAGATTGATGAATGTCATGCGATGTGAGTTTTGTGTCAAATAGAATATGAGTTAGAAAATACCGAAAGATAAAGATTAAATTAGAATGATAAGTTAATCTTGTGTCAAGACTATTTGAAAATAGAAAGAACAAGAGTTCCAGATCTTAATCTTCAGTTAAGAGTCTTCAAAAATAGAAGAAATAAACTTTGAATGTCAAAGAAAAAGTTAGAACTTGAAGATGAAGAATTCGAATGCATACATAAATTAATTAATTAAATAAAGATATTTAATTAATAGACACATTCATGCACATGAGTTAGAACTAGTTAACTGACTAGTTGTGATAGAGAGCCCTCTCGTAGAAATGATCAAATACCAAACTCGGAGATAACTGGCGGATTTAAAAATAGATCTTGAGTCAGAAGGTGATGAATAATTCGATAACTGAATGATAGAAGAATGCGACATAAATAATTAATAAATGAATTAAATGTTAGTTTAATTCAACATTCGAAAATGAAAGACTTAATTAAATAAATAAAGATAAATTATTTAATTTGACTATTGAAAAGGTGGAATTGAATAATTAAATCATAAATATTTAATTATAGATAAAGGGGGTTAAATTGAATAATTAAATAATAAATATTTAATTATAGTTGAAATATGACAAAGGGGTAATTAAATAATAAATTATTTAATTAAAGAAGGAAGAATTAATTAGTTAGCGACATAATTAAATAAACATGATTTATTTAATTAATCAAGTTGAATAAAGGTTATTTAAGAATTAATTAAAAGGGGTATTTAATTAATAGAGGAAATATGTTTAGAAAGTAATTAAATAATTAACATTATTTAATCATGACCATGGATAATAGAAAATTATGTCGAAAGTGGTGCTCGCAAGCCTAGACTAATTTTCGGTGTCTACAGTTTGCCCCTCTTTGATACAATGTTGTTTCGGCGTTGTGTGAAAGAAAATATGCCCCAATCGTGCCCCAGTATGAAATAGGTTAGGGTATGCCCCCTCAGGAAAATTGACAAATTTTTGAAAAATTTCAAAAAAATCAGGAAATATTCCCGATAAGTCAA
The DNA here is from genome assembly GCA_007115665.2 of Sequoiadendron giganteum. Classification (NCBI taxonomy): domain Eukaryota; kingdom Viridiplantae; phylum Streptophyta; class Pinopsida; order Cupressales; family Cupressaceae; genus Sequoiadendron; species Sequoiadendron giganteum. The sequence goes on from CM021109.1 coordinate 419,859,178, forward strand.
TTTCACGATCAAAAATTCTATGGAGTTGATGGAATTGAATTTGGATGTGATATAGACCTGTACGGGTCAATAGAAGTTGAAAGGTTAAGCGGCCAATAGAGAAGGTCAGAAGAAATGCCACCCAAACTTAGTTATAAATAGGAATTAGGTTGAAAACCAATTCATTTGCACTTGGTAGAGTTGAAGAACTTGAGATTTTGCTTTGACTATTGGATGAAGATGGATCCTATTCCATACGCTACACATCGAGGATATCGGATCTAGACCTTCAGGTGGCCAGCTAGCGCAGGAGCACTGGTATGCACCCAAAAACAAACTCTTGAAAGTTATTTTTGCACGTAGTTTTAGGCCTCAAAAACTTAATAATCATGTGTGGTCTTTTGGGATTGACGCATATGCCGTCATATGCATCGCATTTTCCTGCAGAACAACGCATATGCTAAAACATGCTTAGGCTAGGATAGGCATTTTAGGCATTAAAGGTATTTGTAAGAAAATTCTCCGCATATGTATGTATGGAATGCATCTACATTTTGGATGTACGCATGTAGGTCAGTTAACCACATTTGCATTAGTGAAACACATATGTATCAGGTAGATAAGTTATAGGAAATGCACCACATTTGCTTTTCTGCATCGCATTTGTAGTAGGTAGAAATTTAATTGGTGATGTGCAATGCATTTGGAATATGCGATGCAAATGCTTTGTCTTGCAACATATTTTTATGAATGCACCACATCTATTAAAGTGAGCTACATTTGGCTGGCAAAGTTTTGGAAATTTTTTTCTAAGGATTCGTTTTTGAAAAACTTGACATCATGGTTGAAATGTAGGTTATATTAGATCCTATTTACACATGGGAGACACGTCTGAACACCTTTGATTTGAGAGATCATCTAAGTAGTGCAAAGATACGACTTTTGTGGAGACTTGGTCTTCGTCATTATCTTTCAATGCCCACTATTTGGGAAAACAAAGGGATTCTGACCGCATTGTGTGAGCGATGGCACTCCGAGACATCATCATTTCATATTTCGATCAGGGAGGCGACTGTCACATTGGAGGATGTGTACATGATACTTAGACTTCCGATCAAAGGAGAGTAGGTGATGTATGATACCCAATGTGGATTGATTGAGCTAGCTAGATTTTATCAAGTTGACGATATTAGTAGGCTCAACATTGAGCATTATGAGATTAGATGGCCGGTGTTGGTAGACAGATACGAGAGGATTGACTGTATACTATGCACACTGATAGGTGGGATAGTATTACCAGATCGACGGGGTCATGGTTTTCCTATTGGATGGGGAGAGATGTTGGTGGGTATGTTAGAGAGAGACCATGTATGCCTGGGGTCCATGTCTATTAGGGATGCTATATTTCCATTTACATGATATTGCATATAGAGACGCACAGTCAATGAGTTGTGCGACCATTCTTCTGATGGTTTGGGCATGGGAGAGGATAGTTGTTTTTCATCCTCTGGTTACTATAGACGATGGGCTAGATCTCCGTATGTTTTTTAGTACACGGGAAACATCACTCAGAGCCATGTGGGAGATACTGGATACTGGAGACATGCACTCGACATCTTAGATCAGTTCACTGGGAGACCATACATGGACTGTGAGCAGTGGTCTAATGAGGATAGACATTTTCCATATTGCAGAAAGACACAGTACCTAATTGGGAGGACTGCTTCGAGTGTGCACATCATAGAGAGACACTTGCCAGAGCGAGTTTTGAGACAGTTCAGAGAGGTTCAAGATGAGCCTCGAGGTAGAGCAGAGTTTGCTCATTCTTCTAGAGAGGTTCCATATTGGGGGCCCATGATTCCAGTAGCTACTACAAAGGTAGAGATATTGGCTTTAAAGCCATTATAGTGGGGATGGAGAGATAGAGTAGCAGATCCAGGGACTACAACTGCTTATGATGCATGGTGGGAGGAGCATCATCCAATTCCTTACATAGATCCAAATTAGCCGGCACCAGTTGAGAGATGAGGCACAAGGTCAAGAGGATAGCAGAGAGGTAGAGGTGGCAGAGTTGGAGGGAGGGGTGGTGGGGATGATGGAAGAGGAGGGGGTGGTGGTAGAGGTGGTAGACGAGGATGGAGAGGGCGAAGATGGGGTTGGGTAGGTGGAATTTCACCTATCCAAGAAGCAGTGGTAGAGGATGTACCGATGTTGGACATCGAAGGTGGAGTTGATGCATAGGTCAGAGATGAGCATGCTGTCAAGGAGGTAGTTGTAGAGGAGTTAGCCGATGTGGATATTGGGGGAGAGGATGTCACAGAGCATGAGGATATGGATATTGATATAGATCCTCTAGGTATTTTGGCAAGGTATGGGGAGGACGATGTTGAGGAGGAGGTACCTATGGAGGAGCAGGAGAGAGAGCTCAGAGATTGGATTGTGGAGGGGAGATGAGAGGATGATGCCCCTAGGGATGGTGATAGGGAGGCCATGGAGGAGAGACTGAGACTGATGACAACTGAGCTTGATAACATGTGGATAGAGAGAGAGAGTGCCCGTGTAGAGAGAGACAATGCCCATGTAGAGAGAGACAATGCACTTATAGAGAGGGATCAGACAATAGCTCAATGATAGGAGATCGAGCCGCAGTATACTGAGGTCAGACGCCTGGTCAATGGGTTTGCATTTGATGGCATGGTACGAGAGTTAGTCAGAGCTATAGAGTGGGCTACGTATTATAGGGACTTATATGAGTTTGCAGTGCTAGTAGACAGATGAGCTCCTAGATTTTTAGACATTCGCAGCCAAAGATCATAGAGCAGGAGTCATACTAGGAGATAGAGCACAAAGGGTGTAGTAGGACCACCGAGGATAGGTCCGTATGATAGGCCTTCCACCTCATAGAGAGTAACTCCAAGGTAGTTTTTGCCACCTTCACCACATGACAGTAATGGTAGTGGGACACATTGATACTATTATATATGTAGACACTATATTTTGATTAGAGAGCCTATGAGCTCGTTTTTATTTATGGACACATTCTGATATTGTACTGTGACACGTTATTTTGAGCGATATATATATGATTTTGGCGGCTTCTATATGATATGCAGTTCTATTTTATGATGATGCATTGCTTCTATATGATTATGTTTCCTAGATGATGTATGTATATGTGTTATGAATGAATGTTTCTACATGTGATGAGTTTATGCAGTTTATAATGTTATGGATGTCTTTATTTACTTATGATAATGAATGTAATGTTCTATATGATGTTATGTATATGTGATGGTCAAATGCATGTAATGTTTCCATTATGTACCTTATGATGATGAAATGCCTATTATGCAATGATATCATAAATATGTTACTATATATTTGAAATGCCATGTAACTATATGAAATTTTTATAGAATGTATGCAAATGCAAATTATCTAATGTTATTTTTGTGTCACAGGAATTTATCATTATGTAAGACAAAAGAAATGTTAGCACGAACGAATTCAGAATGTTAGTAAGAAATAACGAAGGTTGATTGATTAAAAAACACATGATCTTCGATATATTGCCAAATATGCTATGCTTGCTTGTTATCATCATTGGGAGGGACATGACACAAATGGATAGTACACAACATGATATGAGATAGACCAGAGTGTACAAAGTCGTCCATCTATGAAAAACAGATAGTTGTAGACAAGGAGTGTCTTAACTCATACTAAGGACAAGATTGCCCCAATCATTTTGTCTTAACAAACCACAAACAACAAACAAATAAAATACGGGTCATGAGACGTCATTGCTCCTCTAAATCCTTAATAGAAAATCCTGGAGGAAACTAGTAACATGACTCAAAAAACAAATTTAAAAAGACAACTGATAGACATCAGTCAAAGAAAAAGAGTCCCGAGACATCCTTCCTTCTCTAAATCCTTCAAGGGACATCCTTGAGAAATCTAGTAACCAGACTAAATTCACAAATCGATAAAAAGATAAGACAAAATAAGATATAAAGTCATAAAGCCAAATAAAGTATTCGCCAAAAACTTGATCTTGTAGGATTGTTTGATTGTTTGATGTTTGACATAGTGTAATGTGAGGGATGACACATACCTTAATAAGACGTTGAGTCTAGTTTTGACTTGGTGACTATCTGTGTAAGGCATGACAAAGCCTGGTTTCAAAAAGATACGTGCCATTTAAGACATTGGAGCCTGATGAAATTGATGCGACAAGCTACATGAGGCTATGAGAATTTGACGACGCCTGTTGACAAGAAAGACATATCTTGCTAAGACATAGGTTGATCACTTTGACAGTGTGTTTGATATTGACTTGGTGACAGTTTGAGATGTTGTCTTGTTGATGCATGACTTGTTTTGATTCCTTGACTAATTAAAAGTGTGTGTGTGTATATTTCCAGTGTATGACTTGAGATGATACCCTAAAGGACTGACTTGATGTGGCCTCAGGGGCTCATCGATTGATTAGCCTTACCTATATTGTACACATAGAGACCTCATAGTTCAACCAACTTAACTAACCTAACTAACTAAAGATATGTACTTAAGTTGATGATATGCAACATGTGTGATAGTGAATGTGAATGAATCCTATTGGACTGACCTAGTGGGGTCTGGGGAGCTCATCAATTGATTATCCTTGCCTATGTTGTACATGTAGAAACCTCTTAGTTTGACACGACCAATGACTTTGAATGTACAAAGATTCATGATTTTAATGTGTGTGATACATGAGAAACCTAGAAAAACAGACCTAATGCCTCGGGGGAACATTGACTGATGGCCATACCTACGTCTAGTCATAGAGGCAATGTAGTTCGACTATGTCTACAACTGACTTAACATGACTGACTTGACTCTATTTTTGGGATTTTTTGACATGTTTTGATTTTTTTGTGTTTTTAAAGTTTTCTAATATTTTTTAGATTTTTCAAGACATTTTCCGATGGTGCGATGCTATGTACAAGGTCTTCATGGCATAGAACAAGGATTTTCCCCTAGTTGGGAATAAGACATGTGAGATGGAGTGGGGAATATGATGGAATGGACATTAGATGTCAATCATTCCAAGCAATGGATAGGACAACCATTTATTATGAGGGATGGTGGGAAAGTCTTATTGAAATGATGGTAGACGGAAGAGCGAGTTTGACTACACATGGCGCCTATTTGCTAGGTTTTCACCATGGTACTTATCCATAGCGCCACCGAAGTGGTTTTCACTATTGGACGAATTATTTCTCTTTACCTTTTTTTTTGTTGATTTTTCAATATTTTTGGTGTTACAAAGATGCCTGTTTGCGAGGTTATCATCAAGGTAACCATTTTTTTTTTTTTTTCCATTTTTTTTTGTATTTTCTAGATTAAGACAGATTCTCAGAAGCTACACATATAACCTTTTTAGATGCAGGCTGTTGATTGGTGACAAAAGTGGATCTCCTTCAGGAGTAGAGAGTTGGTTTGCTCCTGACCCAAAAGCTTCTATGAAAATATAAGGCCCTAACGAGTTAGGTTCGAACTTACCTGGATTTTCTCATTCAACTTGATTCTTGGGATTCTCCATTAAAACTAGGTCACCAATGTCAAAGTTTCTATTGAGAATTTTCCTATTATAGCTTCGACGAAGATGATTCTGATATGCTTGCAAATGGTCTAGTGCTTTATGTCTTCATTCATCCAATAATTCTAGCTCTTGTAATATGGATACATGGTATTCTTCATCGTCAATGTGACCTTTCAAGGATACCCTCAGGGAAGGAATTTCAACCTCAATAGGTAAGATAGCTTCGGACCCGAATACTAGGGAGTATGGAGTAGCACTAGTGGGAGTACAGATGCTTGTGCAGTAAGCCCATAAGGTGGGATTTAGCTGTAGGTGCCAGTCACGACCAACGTTATTGAAAATCTTCTTTAGGATTCTAACAATGGTTTTATTAGATGCCTCGGCTTGGCCATTACCTTGTGGGTAATATGGGGTGGAAAAATGATGTTTGATATGGAACTCTTCACATAGATGGTGTACTTCTTGGTTTTTGAATGGATGGCCATTGTTTGTGATAATGGATTGGGGTACACCATACCAACAAATGTTATAGTTTAAGATAAACTTGGATATTTGTGTGTTGGTGATGTAGGTCATGGGAATAGCTTCAATCCATTTGGTGAAGTATTCGGTGGTGGTTATGATGAATTTATGGCCGTTGGATGATGGAGGGTGTATCTTACCTATGAGGTCTAGTCCCCATTGGGCAAAGCACCATGGTGATGTAATCAGATGAAGCTCCTATGCTGGTGCTCTTATCAAATCTCTGTGTATCTGACACTGTCTACATTTCCTTACAAAGATATATGAGTCTTTCTCCATTGTAGGCCAATAATAACCTAATCTCATAATCTTGTAGGCTAAATTAGGACCACTCGAATGGGATCCGCATATACCCTCGTGTACCACTCATAAGGTTGTTTGTGCTTCTTCAACTTCGAGACATCTCATCAGGGCGTTATCTAAGGTACATCTATACAAGGTATCTCCGATGATGTTGTACATAGCTGACTTATGGATAAAGGTTTGGAGTTGGTTATTTGATAGGTCTAGAGGTAAGGTTTGGTCAATTAGATAGTCAAATATGTCTTCATACCAAGGGGAAGTAGGACCAACAATTATACACACCATCAGAGAATCAGAGACATCATAGGCGGGGACCAATAATTGTTCAACCAAAAACTTAAACTTAGGCACGTTACTCGAAATATCCAATAAGGAACCCACAGTTGCCATAGCATCTGTAGCCCTATTCTGAATATGTGGTATTTGTTGAAAGGTAATTTCATCAAAGTACTACTTGAAACTATCAGCCATGCACTTGTAGGGGGCCAGTTTCTCATCCTTAGTCTCATAATCATCATTTACTTGCCAGACTGCAAGCGGAGAATTGCCAAAAACATGTAGACTCTTAATCTTCCATTGAGTTGCAATTTTTAATCTTGTCACTAATGCTTCATACTCTGCTATGTTGTTGATACAAGGGAAAGAAATCATGAAGGATTTATGAATGGTATCGCCTTGAGGTGTAACAAATAGGATACCTGCTCTTGAACCCCGATTTTTATGACCCGTCAAAGTATATTTCCATTCGGTTCTAGTGTCAATTTTGAAAATAAATTCATCAAGAAAATCCACCACTAAAGGATGGTCTGCCTTCATGGGTGCATCTGCTAACTGATCTACAATCACCTATCCTTTTATAGCCTTCCTTTCCAAATATTGGATGTCATACTCACTAATTATCATAACCCATTTAGCCAATCAACCTGTTAATGTTGCCTTACCCAGGAGATATTTGAGAGGATCAATCTTTGCGACCAACATTGTTTGGCAATTGAGCATATAGTGCCGAAGTTTTTGGGTAGAAAATACTACCACAAGATAGGCATATTCTATGTTGTTGTAATTCAATTCATATCCCGCCAAGGTACGACTAATGTAGTAGACTGCTCTCTCATGACCTTGATCATCATTTTGTGCGAGAAGAGCTCCTAATGCTAACTGGGTTGCTGAAATGTAAGTATCAATGGTTTTCCATCTGTAGGTAGCATTAAGACTGGTGGAGTGAGCAAGTAATCCTTGATTTTTTGAAAAGCCTCCTGACATTTAGGTGTCCACACAAATGGTACTCCTTTCTTGAGAAAATGTTGAAATGGGTGTATTTTATCTACCAATTGTACAATGAAACACCTGATGGACTATAATCTTCCCTGTAGTGTTCTGAGTTGACCAATGCTGACTGGAGGAGGTATTTCTATGATAGCCCTTACCTTCTCTGGATCTAATTCAATTCCTCTTTTGGAGATGATATACCTTAGAAGTTTCCCTGATTTTACTCCAAAGACACATTTCTTTGGATTCTACGTGACATTGTAATTCTCTAGCCTCTGGAATATCTTGTCTAAAACCTTCAAATAATCTGCCCTTGTTTCTGATTTAGCTATAATGCAATCTACATAATCTTCCATGAGAGTATGTATAAAGTCATGGAAAATCATAGTCATTTCCCATTGATAGGTAGCTCCTGCATTCTTAAGCCCAAAAGGCATAACATTCCAACAGTATATGCCCCATGGACACGTGAAAGCCATCTTGTGTTGGTCTTTAGTTGCGATTTTGATTTGGTTATATCCAGAGAAACCATCCATGAGGGATAGCATCTCATATCTTGCTGTAAGATCTACTATCATGTCTATATTCAGCAAAGGGAAGTCATCCTTGGGACATGCCTTGTTGATGTCTCCAGAGTTTGTGAAAATACGGATGCCTGCAGTTGGTTTAGTTACTGGCACAAGATTCAAAATCCAGTCTGCATAATCTATAGTTCTTATAAACCCAAAATCCAAGAGTTTCTTAAGTTCTTCTTTGACTAGTAGAGCAATCTGTGGATGCATTTTCCTTAACTTCTATTTGACTGGCTTAATACTTGGATGTAATGGTAGATGGTGCAATATAAGGTTTGGATCTAGCACAGGCATGTTAGTGTATAACCATGCAAATTTTATCTGTCTCTTTGCGAAGAAGACCTTAAACTTAGGTTGTTTTGCCTCTATCAATGATGCTGCAAAGTATATGTGCCGAGGGTTTTCTTCTGTATTTATATTGACTTCAATAGACTCTTCTACTAGCATTGGTGACTCTTCCTATTCAATGGAGAGAATATTTAAACCTCTATCCCTGGGTTCCTTAGAGAGGTTTTCACCCTTGGATATGTCCTTTATTTTGACTGTTTCTTCATCCAAAGGCGCCTTTCGGTTTTCACCTAGGGACTTGTCATTTTTCTCATTTCCATCATTTTTCTTTTTATTTTCATTTTTGTGACTAGATGTGCAAATATACTCCCCAAAATATGCTTTGTCATCCAAGTCTATGGTAAAACCATCTTTATGATCCCCTCTTGGTATGCCTTCTCGAAGTCCCATGAACTCCGCTATTTCTTCGCCATTCTCGAATGTGTCTATGATGGGCACACCTTGTTGATCCCAGTCGATAAGTTTGGGATATATGAGAGGCATGTCATCATCAGAGTTATTAAAGGTGGAAGATGATAAGGTGAATATATAATGGTTGACATGGTCACAAAAGTTTTGGACTAACTCCCTGTTATTTTTCCTATGGGTAGGTACATTTTGTTGTGGGGCTATTGTAAGGGCTAAGTCATTAGAAGATGGTGTGTCAGGTGCCCAAGATGCACAATCAAGGGTTCCCAAATAATAGTGTTTATGCCATTATTCTTTGGACAAGTGCTTCCTATGATGGGGACTAGATGGTTTTGGTATAGGTTTTATCTTTAGGTCCAATTCTCCAAATAGAGAATCTATGTTCATGGTACTGGTAGAAGAAAGGGAATCCCACTCACAATTTCTTGAGTTGGGAGATTCATCGTAAACTGGGGGAAGTGGTTCAAGAGATATCTCGATGTCTACACAAGCACTCACTTCCTCTTGAAATGGTGATGAAGTACTAGGAAACCCAATTCTAAGCAGTTGAAACCCTAGCCCTAGGTATTTCGATCGTGGTGAGACAGTGATCGGTTCCGTCCTTCCATTTTGATGTAGTCCTAACCCATTGTGCCCATCATAGCCTTCATTTTTCATTATCTTAAAGCCTTTTCCATATTGCTCCTTAGCTATTTGAATAAACGACAAGGAGTATTCATTGTCTTCTTGATACAACTAGGAGGTAATATCACCTTGATCCATAATTTATTCACTTAACTCTCCCCATTTGGTCAATGGAATTGTAGGGAGAACACATAATGTGACTATTGATTGTCTTCTATCTGCTATGGGTAAGCCATATGCCTTAGGTGGAACTAGTTGACTAACATAATATGATGCCTTTGTGTAATATTCTCCACAACCCTTGTCTTGGATGTCGACCTTAGGAGTGGATGATGGTGGTTTGAATGAAATGGACTTAGTAAGATGTGATGGGTCAACGTATAGGGATAAAGTGGATGATGAAGCATCTTGGTTAACTAGTCTGTGTCATTGCAGAATTTCCCTTAGGTTTGTACAATATTGAAAAGGATCCGGTTCACCATCAATTGTGATCTCGATGCCATTATATAGGAATTTAAGACATTGGTCATATGTTGAAGGTACATATTTAATTGCGTGTATCCAAGGTCTACCTAATAACAGGTTATACGAAAGGGTGAGATCCAAGACTTGGAAGCTAGTGTTCATAATTGCTGGGACAATTTTGATAGGGAGTGTGACAACTCCTTTGGATGATCTTTCCTCATCATCGTAAGCCTTGGTGACTATACTTTTAGAGGTTTCTACACATTCTTTTGAGAATCCTAATGCCTTATCTAATTTTAGGGTACACAGGTTCAAACCCGCTCCTCTTTCTACCAAGACTCGTCTAACTTTGGTTTGATGGACTAGGAATTCAAGATGTAATGGGTCATTATGATCAGATTTTTCGGTTGAGTAATCTTGTTGGGAAAATGTGGCATGATGTGAGTTAAATATCACACCATTTCTTCAAAATGATTGACATCTAAGTCTGTAGGAATAGTCGTATTCTATAAAGCTTTGTCAAGGATAGCTTGCTGCTTAGGGGATAAAGTCAATAGTTCCAAAATGGATATTTGTGTGGGGGTTTTACTCAATTGATCAAGGAGATTGTACTTAAACTTTGAAGCTTGCGTAGGTGGCTCAGAAGAAGGACCCAGAATAGTTATCTTAGTTCTGCATGTGTTTACAACACATTCTAGATGCTTCTTGATGACGATGGTATTGACATTTTCATTTGCAGCTCAGAGGTGATTTATAATCGTTCCTTTACCATAGTCATAGTTGGTATTGGTATAATTGGTTGATGGATTATTCTTGGTTCCCGAACTGGAGGCTTTTCTTTTCGTGTGGTCATGTAATGGGTCTATGAAGACCTTATGATCACTGTTCTTGGTATTTTTCTTCCCATTGACCTCTATGGTTCCGTTTTCAAAAAAGTCTTCTATAATATTCTTCAGTTGTCAACATTGTTGGAGGTTGTGTCCTTTTGTTTGATGATAGTCACAATAGGCATTGTCATCCCACCATGAAGGTTTAAACTATCTAGGATGATATTCTCTTGAATCTAAAGGTTTGATGACATTATGTTTAATCAACCCTTTGAAAACAGTCTTGATTGGTTGCCCTAGAGGGGTAAATTCACATGTAGGAGATCTCCTTTGTGGTCAATGTTGTTGTGAATTTTGGACATAATTGGCTGCTTGATCTAGACTATTCATCATGTCTTGATTGGGGCTGTAACCTCTAAGTGTGATAACTGGTCCCGTATGTATGGTTTTAGCATCAACAATGTAGTCATTTGTAAAAATTTTGTTTCTATCATTGGGTGTGTTTTGATGTTGGACAATGGGGTTCTTGCCTAGTACTTTTATTTCTCCTTTGTCAATAAGGAATTTTTCAAGGATGATGCCCTTTTGTACCAAGTCTAGGAATGAAGTACAACAATGTACTCTTAAGTCACCTCTGAGTTCTATTTTTTGGGTACTTCAACTGGACATCTGCTAGCTAGACTTCTCCATCTCTGGAAGAAAGTGGTGAAAGTTTTACTATCTTCTTGTGTTGTGTGGCACAAGGTTGCTATTGTTACTTCATTGTCTATGTTAAAGGAAAAGTGTTTGACAAGCTTCTCAGCTAATTCACCCTAGGATCATATTCCATATGGTAATTTAGAAAACCATTCTGGTGCTATCCCGATAAGGGTTCACGAAAATAGTCTCATCAAGTATGTGGGGTCATATGATATGTCTATACATGCCATTGAGAAGTATCTAATGTGTTCTACATGATTCTTCCTCCCATTATACTTAGGCAAATTCAGTATATTGTATCCATGGGGTAATGGTGTCATATAAAGTGCTTTGTCAAATGGACATGGACATAGATATTGTGCTAAGATAGTCCATATGCTTGGCATAGACATGTTGTCCATCTGTTGTTGAAGCATTTGCATTTGGTTTTGGAGAAAATCTACTTGTGTCAAGGACATGTTGTTCGAGTTGTTTCGATCAATGTAGGTGTTTAGAAATGCCATGTTCTATGATGGGTTATGATTTGGTGAGGGAATATATCCCATTAGAATGTTTTGATTTGGATTGGGTATATTTCCTGTCTGAATGTTCTTATTTGGATTGGGAATATATCCTGTTTGAATGTTCTGATTTGGTATAGGAATATTTCCTGTATGAATGGTCTGATTTGGTATAGGAATATTTTTTGTCTGAATGGTTTGATTTGGTATGGGAATATTCATGCCAACTTTGGATCTCTTACCAGTCGTGTTGGTGCCAAAGGGGTTTGATGAAGTTTCTCCCACAGTAAATTGTAAACCTTGTGTTATGTTGAAAGGGGTTGTGTTTACAATTGACGATGTTTGAGTTGGTATGCTAATTGGTATTGCTATGGTGATTTGGGGAATAGAAACACTAGACATCAAAGTTTGTGTCAGTTGAATAGACGGTGTTTTCAAAGTATGAATGTCAAATATTGGTGGTAATGTGGCACCTTCTACTAGTAACTTTTCTAGATAGAGTTTGGGATTGTTTGCCAAACACTCATCCATGAAGGATGCAAATTTAGGATCTTGTACAATGACGTTTATGTCTTCAATGTAAATTTGTCCATGTGTGTCTCTAGTGACGTGTTTTTCAAGCAAAGGTCTATGTGGTCTTTCTTTCCTAGATGGTTGATTTGTGAAAGGATTGACAAGTTCGTTGGGGTCCGACATTGCTTTTTGTTTCTTTTGAGACCTTGTTTCGACCATGAAAATTTTCTCAAAATGGGGTAATGTAGACTATGTCTAAAAATTGATATGTCCTATGTCCATGTTTTTTGGATTTTCATGACAATAAAGGATGTTGCTAAAATGATTTCTAATAAGACGTATACTAAGATGACGTATGGTAGGATGGACAATATGCAAAATCTCGAGTAGATTATGACGGTAAATGATTCTAAAATGGGGATAACCTACCTCCTATGGAATAAATGCATGCAAGGATTTGATTTTGATCAAGGAACCTTATTGTAGGACAAAGACAGTTAACAAGATGAATTTACCAAACTAGACTGTTGAGCTGGAAAGATTTAGTAATAGGACTAAAGTGACTAGGTTCAATGATTGTGACAAACCAAAACATGAATGTATCCAATGACAAGGAAATTTATCTATTGGACAATATACAATTTCCTAGGAAGTATCTATATGCATGCAACTTAGGATGACTATGACTAAGATGTATATGACACCTAATGATGCAAGGTTTTGAGAAAATTTTCCAGTTTCTGTCCAAGGTTGATCTTAAGAAACAAAAGTGAAAATGAGAGTTATGTTTCAAACTCGATTTGTAGTTTTCTAAGTTTCTGTTGATAGTCAAATGTGGTTAACCTATCAGATGCAGTTCTATTTTTGACAGATGCGGTTTACAATGTGCATGCGATGATTTGACTAAAACTAGTTTTGAGTGTTGATAGGCTATTTTGACTTGTGATAGATGCGGTTAAACTTTTGATGGATGCGAATCACTATAACAGTTGCGAATCAGAATAAAGACTCTATGAACCTAAACATGTTGACAGACACATGCGATTTTTGTATTGACAGATGCAGCTTGCATATACACATGCGACTCAAAATTTGACAGTTGTGGCTCGTAAGATCTAAACTTTGTAAAAGAGGACTTTGTTGACAGACACATGCGGCGTTTACCCTAACAATTGTGACTCAATGAGACAAATGCGGTGTTAAAAATGACAGTTGCAACCTTTGTTGATAGTTGCATTTTTTTGATGATTTTTTTCCAACTGACTCCATTTTTTTATCAAGTTTTTTGATGAATACAACAAAAACAAGCACAAAAATCAACGTATTTTTAGTTTGTGATGATAGAACTGTTAAGACTAGAAAATATTTACACCTAGGATTTTTGGAGAATATTTACTGAATTCTTACTTGGATTTCTCCAGCTACACATATTCAAGGCGGATGACTAGTAGCTTGAACCCACAGGCTCCCCTTAACGACACTCACTTATATGGGGCAGCCAAGCTACTGTACCCATGAAACTCCCATGGCATACATCTCATCTCCAAACGTGAATCGTAAATATGTAAGATGGCTTCACAAGTCTGAACCTGCTGCACCAACAAATAGGTAGGATTTTTGCAAAACTACAACATGGTTTTTAGTTAGGGAATTCCATTCATGGGGCACTATTCAGCTCAGCGAGAGACCATTTCTGCCCTTCTCGTCGGAATAGTGAGTGTGATTTTTGGGGTTTCTCCTAGAAATCCATTTTTATATACCGAGTAGAAGTCGCTGGCTAAAGCGTGTTACCGGTTTAAGTCGTCTTGGGGTGAGTAATTTTTCCCACCAAGATAGAACCAAATTCTAGAGTCATTAACCATTTCTCTTACACCCAAAATCACATGATTGTGCAAGGTGAGAGGATACTTTGATATACCGAATTGTAAAGGGTGACATAAATGTGATTTCGCACCAAACAAAGCAAACACTGATTCTTTTTAATCCAAAATGACAATGATTTATCTACCAAACAAAAAGATTTTTAAATAAAACAAAGTCATTAGGTCCTACATGCAAGTTGATCAATTGTTTGTTTTTGGTGTCTTCGGTTTTTGTCCCGCATAAAATATTGGTTTTTGGTTTTATTTGGTCTTCTATGCTTCGTCCTGCAAAACTAAGTTAATCCACCTTAAAAAAATTGTAAACAAACATTTGCGAAAAATGAAATAACATGAAAATCGAAAATAAAAATGCAAATGTACAGAAGTGAATAAAAAGTGAAAAAAAAATATTACCAGGCAGATGCAGCTTTTCGAGCCACAAATGTGGGTTGATGTTGATAGGCAAATGCGGTTCATGTTGACAGTTAGATGTAGTGTGAATTGTTGACAAGAAGATGCATTGCAAAGTACCATGGATGTGGTGCAGAATAAAAGATGCGTCGCAGAATATATCAGATGTGGTTCGCGAAGACAGATGTGTCAATTTTTGAAGTAGATGCGGTGTGTCATATGATAACCTACAAAATAAAAGACGAAAAAATGGAAAGATGTTGCGCGAATTTGAAGCGTGTTCATGTCGGGTTCACCAAATGTAGGATGTAGATTTTTTGGAAAGATCAATGCTAAAGTTGCACAGATTAAAATGATCAAGTCTAATCTAACAAATAATCTAAATCAAAACAACAAAGAACAAAACAAGTAAAAATAATTAAACTAAACAAATCAATTGGAAAGCTCTCACCAAATATGCATCCACTACTTTGAATTATCTCGATTGTCCTTCTCCATTTTGCTATTTTAGTATTCTTGCCCTCAGATTTTCAATATTGATGCAAGCATAACCTTGTTGAATGTCTAAGAAAAATATCGAAGATAAGTTTCTTCTCAAAAGTGTATGATTTCGGGAGGAGGAATAATGATAATGACAAGCCATTTTATAGATTTTGGGTTTTCGAACGATTGGATTATATTCAAAGAGAGATTGATGGACGAGATTGATGAATGTCATGCGGTGTGAGTTCTGTCTCAGATAAAACGTGAGTTAGAAAAGAATGAAAGATAAAGATTCAATTAGAATGATAAGTTAATCTTATGTCAAGATTGTTCGAAAATAGAAAGAACAAGAGTTCCAGATCTTAATCTTCAGTTAAGAGTCTTTGAAAATAGAAGAAATAGGCTTTGAATGTCAAAGACAAACTTAGAACTTGAAGATGAAGAATTCAAATGCATACATAAATTAATTAATTAAATAAAAATATTTAATTAATAGATGCATTCATGCACATGAGTTAGAACTAGTTAACTAACTAGTTGTGACAGAGAGTCCTCTCATTGAAACGATCAGATACTGAACCCGAAGATAACTGGGGGATTTAAAAATAGATCTTGAGTCAGAAGGTGAGTGAATAATTAGATAACTGAATGATAGAAGAATGTGACATAAATAATTAATAAATGAATTAAATGTTAATTTAATTCAACATTCGAAAATGAAAGACTTAATTAAATAAATAAAGATAAATTATTTAATTTGACTATTGAAAAGGTGGAATTGAATAACTAAATAATAAATATTTAATTATAGATAAAGGGGGTTAAATTGAATAATTAAATAATAAATATTTAATTATAGTTGAAATATGACAAAGGGGTAATTAAATAATAAATTATTTAATTAAAGAAGGAAGAATTAATTAGTTAGCGACATAATTAAATAAACATGATTTATTTAATTAATCAAGTTGAATAAAGGTTATTTATGAATTAATTAAAAGGGGTATTTAATTAATAGAGGAAATATGTTTAGAAAGTAATTAAATAATTAACATTATTTAATCATGACCATGGATAATAGAAAATTATGTCGAAAGTGGTGCTCGTAGGCCTAGACCAATTTTCGGTGTCTACAGAAAGCATAAGACAAATGATGTTCTTTATGTCAAGGATTTCTAGCATAATCTTCTTATTATAGGAAAAATGTGTAGTAGAGGATACAATCTGGTGTTTTAGGATGATGGTTGTAAAATTAAAAAAGGAAGATTTAAAATCTTGGTTGTAGTAGGAACAAGGACAAATGGAAATGTTTATCAGCTCAAAAGTGCTAGTGGTAAGTTCTTTGTGACTCAGATCAATGAAAGTTGGTTGTGGCAGAGAAGAATGTGTCATATCATTTTTGATAGCCTAGTAAAGATCAACTCTACTTATGCTATGAGATAATTTCCAAGAATTACAAATCCTACCAATACAATTTACGAAGAGTGACAGTTTGGAAACCAATAAGGAATAGGTTCAAAACTAAGGAAAATTCTACTACAGGATCTTTAGAGTTGGTGTGTACAGACCTATGTGGACCTACTAGAACAATAAGCCCTCAAGGTGACAGGTATTTTATGTTGTTAATAGATGATCACTCTAGAATGACTTGGGTGACATTTCTAAAAAAAAGTCAAAATATCTAGATAAGTTTAAAGCATTTAAATCAATGGTTGAGAATGAAAAGGATTTCAAAACAAATTGCTCAAGGTTTGGTAGAGGTGGAAAGTTCACCTCAAATGAGTTTAATAGTTTTTGTGAAGATCATGGGATACAAATACATTTATCATCTCCTAGGACTTTACAATAGAATGGGGTTGTGGAGAGGAAGAAAATGATAGTTTAGGAGGGAAAAAGAACCATGTTGAAGGAATCAAATCTACCAGATGTCTGTTAGAGAGAAGCTATTCATAACGTATTTTAAATTCTCAATAGAGGAAAAGAAAGAGTGAACAGTTGAAAAACCCCCAATGAGCTATGGTATGGAAAAAATCCTACTGTGAAATATCTTAGTGTTTGTCTAAGTAAATGTTATACCATGAGGGATGAAGGAATATTCCTTGGATACTTTACAAAGAGAAAGTATCACAGGTGCTACAACAAGAGACTAAAGAAGATAAGTGAAAGTGAAAGTGTCAAAGTGGATGAAAGCTCACATCAAAGCTCAGCTTTGATAGAAGGATATGAATCTAATGGATCCCCTTACAGAGAAGAAGAAAAAGTGATGCTAGTGGAAGAGGAAGAAGTTCCAAAAAAGAAACCTAAGACTCTTAAGTATGTGCAGAAAAATAATTCTCAGGATCAAATAATTGGAGAGAAGAGAAAACGTGTGCTGACAAGAAGAAAAGTTGTTATATTAAAGGAATAGGTAAAATTTTGTTTACCTTCTAAAATAGAACCTAAAATGGTTATTAGAGCATGCAGGGATGAATATTGGATCAATGCTATGGAAGAAGAATTGAGGTAGATTGAGAAGAATTAGACATGGGAACTAGTCCCAAGACCAACAAATAAGAATATGATAGGAACTAAATGGTTTTCAGAAACAATTTGAATGAGGGTAGAGAAATTACTGAAACAAGGCTATGCCTGTGTTCAAAGGATACTCACAAGTGGAAGGAATAGATTTTGAAGAGACCTTCTCTCAATTAGCAAGAATGGAGGATATTAGGATGTTTTTGGTGTTTGAGACACATAAAGGCTTCAAGGTATATTAGATGGATGTTAAATTTGCATTTTTGAATGGTGAGCTAGAAGAATAAGTTTACATTGAACAACCAAAAGGTTTTCAATTATCAAGAGATCTTAATATAGTCTATGGGTTGAAGAAGGCATTATATGGGCTCAAACAGGCTCCTAGAGCCTAGTATGCAAAATTAAACAAATACTTACTTTAGTAGGGATTCAAAAAGGGTTCCATAGACAACAACCTTTACTTCAAAATTGAGAAATATCAAATCTTGATTATGGTTTTTTATGTTGATGGTATAATCTTTGGAGGAAATGAGACCATTCATAAAAACAATTCATAGGAGATGCAAAATGAGTTTGAAATGTCAATTCTTGGGGAGATGAATTTCTTCCTTGGGCTACAAATTAGTCAATTAGAAAAAGGTATATTCATTTCATAATCAAAATATGTAAAGGAAATGTTAAAGAAGTTTGGAATGGAGGATTCTAGACCATTATGTACTCCCATGGTTACTGGTTGTAAATTAAGAAAAAATGATGAATCTCATAAGATAGATCAGACTATGTATAGACCATGATTGGTGGATTAATATATCTAACTGCAACTAGACTTGATATTATGCATGCAATATGTCTTGTGGAAATATTCCAAGAATATCCTAGAGAATCACATGTGGTCGTAGTCAAAATGATATTCAAATATTTGAAAGGCACTCTGAACTATGACTTATGGTATTCTAATGATACTAGCTTCTCTTTGAGTGCTTATATAAATATAGATTGGGTAGGTTATATGGATGATAGAAAAAGTACAAGTGGAGGTGATTTATTCCTTGGAAATAGGCTATTTTCTTGGATAAGTAAAAAGAAAGATTCAATGTCATTATCTACTATAGAGGAACAATACATTATTGCAACATCTTGTTGTACATAGGTGATATGGATGAAGTAGAAATTGAAGGATATCATAATATCATATGATGAACCTATTCCTATCTTGTGTGATAATACAAGTGCTATCAGAATTTCAAAAAATCCTATAATGCATTCAAGAACAAAGCATATCTCTACTCAGTATCACTTTCTAAGGGAAATTTATTGAGAAGGAAGTGAAGTTGGAGTATGTGCCTACAAAGGACCAAATAGAAGATATTTTCACAAAGGCTTTTCTGGAAGATACATTTGAATATCTTAGACACAAGCTAGGGGTTATTTCCCCTCCTTTCAACTAGATGCATAAGATTGTGCATCTAGCTAGGGTATCAATTCAAGATGTATTCTTTGTCCTAGATTGATGGAGGTTATCTCTCATGGGGAGTAGGTAGTGGCGTTTTGGCTAGTGGAGTTAAGGAGAGCACATTGTGTTCCTAAAGTGAAGTGTTCATGTTTTTCCCTTTTCCATTGATGTGAAGGGGGGGGGGAGAGAAGTCTGAAAAAAATAGGAAAATAAATTTTCAAGGGGGAGAGCTGCTTGAGTATTGGAGATACAAAGTTTCTTTTGTTGTTGATGGTTTTTCAACAAATGTTTCCATCAATGACAAAGGGGGAGATTATTGCACTATGTTTTCATTAGTGTTGTCATTGATGTCAACCTCTGGTGTGGATATCTTGATATGGTGTGTATGGTGTTGAGAAAGTGTTGCAAATGAAGCAGGGTTACTTAGTTTCCAAGTTCTTTTGAGAAATTTTACATAAATATTGCATAAGGTGACTAGGAAGTGTTTTGTATTTTTCTCTAGATTTATTCATTATTGAAGATGTGCTTGTGTGGTTTGAAATTGATGATAAAAGGTATTCAAAGGTTTTATATCTATATTTTTAGGTTATGGATCATACAACGGTAGAAGATATGTTTGACAATATGTTGGACTATCTCTGGCTTGTGAAGAGGGATATCTGGGAGAAATTAAATTACTCTGAATTTCTTTGTGCTAAAGTTTCTTGTCTTACGGATTTTGAAATGTGCTAATATTTATTTGACCTAAATTCCCTTGGTTTGTTTAGTTTTTAGCTATTTCGAAAGATTTTTTAATGATTTGTATCTCTATGGAAATTTGACTAGTTGCACTCGTATTCTTAGCTTCATGTGTTTATGCCAATGTTTTTGAATATTTTTTTGATATTGAAATATTCCAAGATGTTGTGTAATTTTGCTACATAGTCTAAAAGATGTTCTTAGATTTTTTGAAGTGTGAATTTGGTTGCTTGATATTGTTAATGTCAGTTTGTCCAACCTTGTGTGTTAGCACTATTTGTGAATGAGATTCATCATTTGTGGAAACCTGGTGTATCATGTTGGTGTAGATTTGGGTCCTAGTTAACCCCTAATGTGGTTTACCCTAACTTATTTCTATCATGGAGGTTTTGGTACTGACATATTTAGAGGTTGCACATTGAGGTGGATACATTTCATTGAGGTTGACCTAGAGAAGGTTATTTGAGGTTGTAGGATATATATATGCAAGGTCAAATATTTGGAGATGTGTGTGTGATCATGTGTTGAGATCTAAGTGAGAAAAAATTCCTAAGACTATCAAAAGTAGTGAGTAGAAGGTGTCTAGAATTTAGCATTGCAAAAGTCATTAGAGGTAATGAGCCAAAGGTTGTAGATGGTAAAGAGACTTTGTGGTGATTTCTCCAGTTTCTCTGAGGTAGTGAACCTCCTTGTAATTTTTTCTTTGGAATTCGGAAGAAGTAATATTCATGGTCAGTGAGCCCTTTTCTTTTAGATAGTGAGTCCTTTGGGTGGTGAGACCTTGAAGTAGTGAGCCTCTTGTAATTTTTTTTGGTTTTCATATAATGATTTAAACCTCACTATGGTTTTTCCCTTACAAGGTTTTCCACATAAAAATTTGGTGTTCTATTGTGAATGTTTGTGGATGTGTTGTTTCATTTGTCTACATTCTTAATAAGGGTTTAGATGAAAAACTGATTCACCACTCTCTGAGTTGTCCTATGTGTCTAACATAATATAGGTTGGAGAACACATATTTGTTGGCATATTGTTGTCATTGATGCCAAAAGGGGATAAGGAGAGATAGAACTAATCCTGCAAGTGAAGAGGTTCGAATTAATGTAATATTTTTATTGATGTTAAAGGAGAGATCAAAAGTGTGCAATTGATCCTAGAGGGAAGATTGCAAACATGATGACAAAAGGTGTCATTGATGTAAAAAGGAAGTTCAATGGTGTGCTTGGATTTCATATAGACCAAAGGATCAATGTCTAGAAGATTTGGTGTAGAATGATGAAGACATGAGCATGTATCTACAAATGTTGCAAAGTTGCTCAAATGTTGCAGCAATGTCATGAAATGTTGACATAATTTTGCAGAGGGTTCTTCCAGAAGGCAAGGGTGAAACATGTAGTAGATTTTTTCTGGGTTTTATGAAAGCTTCTCATAAAAGTGAAGTGCAGATCCAGAGGATGCAAGACTTGCTCAAAATTAAATTAATTATGCTCTCTAGTTGAACTAGGGTTTTGTAGATAAATCCTAAGGGTTTGTAGTCATGGTGCCTTAATACATTTTTATTTTGATGTTGACATGTTATTTTAGGTTGTTGGTTTCTTAAGTTATTACTTAAGCCTATGGTGTCATGAGGGTCACTTGCCCCCTTTCTTAGCAATTACTGACCAGACAAATGTTTGTTGCATTTAATATTTTCTAAGTCGCATGCAAATATATCTCTTCGAGGAGATCGATGGTGTTGGTTTAGGTAGAAATATCTAACAGTCTCCTCACCTGCTCATTAGGTATATGTTGGGTCTCAGCTAAGTCCCTTGAGGTACTGGGGAATGGTGGAGATTAATCCATAGTGGATGAATGATGACCGATGATGAAGTTGCAGGACCAGACAGTGTGGAAGGTAGAAAAGATGTGTGATGGTGTATGAGTACAATCAAGAAGATCTAATAGTACCCACAACCCCTTTCTAGTTTGATGAAGGATTCTATGGTATGGAGGTATAGAAATTGCAACCCCACGATAGTTTGTGAGGAGGGTTTGCAGTATAGAACCCGCAACCCCGCAACATTCTGATGACGGGGGTTGTTGTATTGTAGTCACCCATGAACACCATGATAGTTATTTAGATGGAATATGGTGGAGCAATATCATGTGGTATGGTGGTAACTAGCAAAGTGATGAAGGTTAAGTGCAACACTGTGACTGTTAAAGTTGGTGTCAGTGGTATTGTGAGAAAGATCAATGGCAGGTTTAAATAAGATGATCTAACGATCATGTTTTAAAGATGATGAGATGAACAGAAGAAGGTATGATGTGGAAGAAGGTGATGTCAAAGTTGGGCAGGTGGTATTATACTACCAACCCACAACATATGAGGTGAAGTCCCGTGGTATAATAATGAATAATGAAGATTGAACGATGATCGCCAACCTGTAGTGATTATAAAGAGCTCCTGCAATATAGTGATAATGGTGGAGATAGAGTAGTGTGTGATCAATGATAAAGGATGATGATGACTTGGTGATAGTTGGTAGACTCCTACTGCCTCGTTGAGGTTACAACCAAGTCCTAGGGTATAGTAGGCTTTTTTAAAAGAAGATCAATGATGGTGCAAAAGGAAGGTTCATCTGATAGTAATGTTTTAAAGATATGATGATGAATGAGGAACACTAGATCATGGCACAAAGAGATAGGATCAATGACCTAGCTTCAAACATGAAGATTTCAAATGCCTAAGTTCATGTAAATAGGGTCTCAATTGGTAATTGACACAGACATGTTTTTTTGTTGGTCCAACTACACTTGTGACCGTTTTGGATTAAGATTTGATTTGGTAAGCGACAAAA
Organism: Sequoiadendron giganteum; assembly: GCA_007115665.2. Taxonomy (NCBI): domain Eukaryota; kingdom Viridiplantae; phylum Streptophyta; class Pinopsida; order Cupressales; family Cupressaceae; genus Sequoiadendron; species Sequoiadendron giganteum. The sequence continues at coordinate 419,882,095 of CM021109.1, forward strand.
CAGATTTCTAAGATGATGAAGATTAAAATCAAATCAATTAAACAAAGTATAACATTCAATGCATATTTGATTCTAGGGTTTTTCAGGAATTCTATTCTTAGCAAACTCCCTATGACATAATTTAATGTTGTGAGGCTTGATGTAGAGGTGGTGTGATGATGAAGATATCTGAGAAACCATATCAAATGTTTTTATGATGAGTTGGATAATGGTGCAAGGATTGAGATGAACTAACAAAATTGTTGGTGAAGTTAGTAGGTGAAGGAAACCCTAACAAAGGATGCTAGTTGATCAAGATATGAGTGAGAATATTGTGGTAGTAATTATAGATTGGTGGAGAAAAGAAAAAGAATACAATCAGAGAATTGTTCTAGTAGTTGTATTTGGTGTGTCTATGTTGAGCAAGAATAGTATGCATAGGTGGAAAGAGATGAACATTGTCATGAATTGCTAAGAATGCAGTAGAAGAAGAGTGATGAGAGATTAGTGTAGCAAACAAAGTATGCATAATCGATGAATGAGTGAAACCCAAATAAAAAGTAGAACATCATCAAGGGTTAACATTCAATGCGAAAAGGTGCAATGTAGAAAGGTAGAAAAATGAATGTTATAAGTGCAGAGGAGAGAAATAAGAAAGGGAAAAATGAGGAGAGTGCAGAAAGAGAAGAGAAGAGAGAATGTGTTGCCAAGATTGCAGTGGCAGTGGTAGAATGGATTCTTGCAAAGTCTCCAAGCAATGTACGAGCAGTTACAGATCAGATTTGTAATAGAGAGTTGGATTCATATGAACCATTAGTAATACAATCATTGCAATTCTTATTAGTTGGTGCAATTAGATAACTAATTTGGTTCTTAGAGTAGGGGATTGGTTTCTCCTTGGAGTTGGTGCTCCTAAATTAGGGAGTTGGTGCATCCTTAGGGTTGGTGCCCTTAAATATTGTAACAAAGGATTGGATTGTGATGTTGGATTTGAGTAGTAGAATCAAGTAGCTTTTGTCACCATGGTTTTTCCCATCTTGGGTTTTCCACATATATCTTGTATTATGTGATGTCTTGTGTGTATGCATGTTTATCATTGCATGTGTAGTAAATTTGCATAAAGGGTTTAAATAATTAATTTGCATAAAGGTTTTGACAGCTAAGTTTTAGATCTATTGATTCACCCCCCCTCTTAGTAGATTTTTTTGTTCCAATGATTGGTATCAAAGCCCTAGATTCCCTAGGAGAAGCTTAATCATCTTGGATAGATCTTGGATAAGTGAACAAAAAATGGTCAATCAGGAAGGCTCATTCGCATAAGAAGTACCTCACTTTGATGGATCAAAATATATGGTTTGAAGTAGAAAAATGAAGGCATATTTAGAATAATTAGGGGTTTGATGTGTGGATGTTAGTTGAGAAGGGATACAAAGCTCTTGCCACTCCTCCCACTGATACTACTAAAAAGAAGGCTTATGAAGACAATGCTAAGGCTAAATTTTCTATTTTGATAAGGATGTTAAGATCGATTATTGCCAAAGTTATACACTATCAAACTACACATGATATATGGAACAAGTTAAAGAAGATGTGCAAAGAGGATGATAGAAAAGTATCAGAAAAGATTCAGACATATGGAGGCAATTTTGAAAGGTAGAGGACAAGTGAATATGAGAAGAGTGCATATGCATTTGTAGGATATATTACAGCTAGAAGGGAGAAGGTAGAAGCATCTACTTTTGAATCTGAACATTCCAATGAGGAACAAGTTTATTTCATTAGAAGACTAAGGAGAGGCTCCAAAAAATGTATAGGTAAAACTGCTTATCTTTCTTTTGAATGCATTCATGATGAAATGTATAACTCTAAGCAATAAATTAGTAGTAAGATGATGGATAAGAAGAATCTACACATAAGAAAATAATATAGGTTATCTAATGTAAGAGGCAAATCAGATGATGAACATGGAAGTGCATGTGAGAATGACCCTTTCATGGAATTTAGAAGGACCTTTGATGATGAAGTTAGAAGTTCTAGTAAAGAAGAAGTGGACGTGAAGGTAGACTCATATGTGCTCTAGATGAGATTAGAAGCTTGAGGAGAGAAAATGAAAAACATAAAATTCATGAAAAAGAGGAGATAAAGAAGCTAAACAAGAATCTTGAAGAATCTAATCAAATGGTGATCAGCTTGAAGACACAAGTGGAAGAAGCAAAGAGAGTAGAAGATGTAGTTAAATCTGAACTACAATCTAAATTAGAAGAGTTCATGAAGTTGGAAGCAGAAATAGTTTCTCTAAGAAAAGATTTAGAAAATTATAAGGAGCAGATTGAAAAATGCCTAAAGTTGAACGGTGGCTCTGAGATACTAGATGGACTAATAAAATCATAAAATCCATCAAAACCTAGAGAAAATTTTGGCCTTGGTTTTGAGAAAGGAAAGAGTCCTTCTACTAGTGCTTCTACAAAGTTATATGATAAATTTAGAGCAGAAGAAATATGTAAAAATAAAGAGAAATTTTGCACGATTTTCTCTAAGGAAAATGCATTTGGAGATGGAAAAATAGTTAAGGATGTTGTTGCTAAGTTGAAGGTGGCTATAACAGATAAGAAGGTGAAGAAATCAGTCCTTGAAAATTTTAAGAGAAAGCAACATAAAAGAGGGAGCTGATGGAGATGGATTCTCAAGGATGAGAAACATGAATAATTCAATTAAGAAAAGAAGACCACCTCATCTAGCACAAAGAAAAGATATGACTAGGTACTCCTCATGTTTTTATGGTTATTTTTATACTTGTAATCAATTTGGTCATAGGGATTGTGAGTGTAGAACTACACCTAGAAGGAGCACAAAATATGTAATTAAGAATTCATTTGGTCCTGTAGTGAACATGAATGAAATTTTCTATAACTGTAACAATCTTGTTCACATAGCCAAGAGTTGTAGATTAAAATATGTAAGACTAATAGAACATTATAAAGGAAAGAATATGTTCCCCAAAGTGAACAATGGTTCACATATTCTTGAGAAGAAGGCTGAAAAGATATAGAAAAATCCTAAGAAGGTGTAGAGAGTGAAAGGTCATCAACAAACACTTAATGTGATTGCTCCTACCTTACATCAATAAATCTTAGTGATAGGGCATGATTCCAAGGGGAGCTTAATTGGTACCTTATTCATACCTAGAAGTGAAAAGGAGATCAAGTCAATTAAAATAAGTTGTACAAATTTTGAGCGACTTGATGGTTGTAGATTTATGGTCACACTATTTCTCCTTGAAATGCTTGTCAAAGGGGAAGAACATTCGTAGCTGAGGGAGAAAAGTTATGTAAGTGATTTGTTAGGAGAAATTATCCTTATCTACAAGAAGAAGAGATATGTCTTAGGGGATTTGTTTTGTATATGCACTCACATTTACTTTTGTTAACAATTAACATCAAGTGGTTCCAATTGGTGTTAGACCATTGTGAATATGTACAGAGCAGGCTAGTTGGTACAAAGCCTAAAGTGGAGCAAGGTCTAAGGGGAAGTTGTTACTGGTATCAAATCGATGTTATACTTGATACAATGTTGTTTAGAATATAAATTGGTACAAAGTATAAAGTGCAATCATCTACAATTGGTATTAGACCTGGCTAGTTTAGAGCATGAAATGGTACTTCAACCAACATCACATAGTGTTAATTGGTATAAAATGGTTGGAGCATATGGTTTTTCTATTATGGTCAAATCTTGAGATCAATAATTGGTATGATAGCATAGATTGGTATTAGTTGGTACTAGTCAAAGGGGGAGAAAAAGTCCCTTTTTGGATTGCTAAGAAGAACTGAAGGTTGTAGTAGCATGGAGAATTGAAACAAGATGTTCAAGAGAGGTATGTGACCCTTCTCTATTGATGTCAAAGGGGGAGAGATTTTATCAAATACTCAAATTAGGAGCATGAGAAAAGTATGCAAATGCTCATAAAAATGAGCAAAGGAGATGTGAGCTCAGATGATTATTCACCATTGGTATCAGACCAATGACAACAGGTTGAGAATTTAGTTTTTCCATCAATGAAAAAGGGGGAGATTGTTGTCATATTGTTGTCATTGATGTCAAAAGAAGATCAAAGGAGAGATGCAAATGATCCTACAAGTGAAGAGGTTGGAATTAATGTAAAATTTTCATTGATGTCAAATGAGAGATCAAAAGTGTGGAATTGATCCTAGAGGGAAGATTGTTGGCATGATGACAAAATGTTTTATTGATGCAAATACGTAGTTTAGTGGTGTGCTTGGATCTCATGTAGACCAGAGGATCAATGTTTGGAAGAGTTAGTGTAAATTGATGAAGACAGGAGCATGCATTTGCAAATGTTGCAATAATGTCATGAAATGTTGACATACTATTGCAAAGGGTTCTTCTAGAAGGTAGAGGTGAAACAGGTAGTAGATTCATTGTGGATTTTTGAGAGCTTCTCAAAAAATTGAAATGCAGATCTAGAGGATCCAGGACTTTCTCATAATCAAATTAATTATGCTCTCTGGTTGAACTAGGGTTTTGCTGATAAACCCTAAGGGTTTTTAGTCATGGTGCCTTAATAGATTTTCTATTTTGATGTTAAATTATTATTGATAGTTGTCGGTTGCTTAAGTTATTACTTAATCCTATGGTGTCATGAGGGTCATCGATCCCCTTTCCTAGAAATTATTGTCTAAAAAAATATTTGCTATGTTTTATATTTTCTAAGTCCCATGAAAATATTTCTCTTTGGTTAGATCAATGGTGTTGGTTGAGGCAACAAGATCTAATGGTTTCCCTACCTGGCCATTGGGTCTATGGTGGGTTTTGGCTAAGTCCCCCAGGGTAGTGGCAAATGGTGGAGATTAATCAATGGTGGATGAATTATGACCGGTGATGAAGTTGTGGGATTAGATAGTGTGGAAGGTAGAAAAGATGTATGATGTTGTATAACTATGATCAAGAAGATATTATGGTACTTGCAACCCTGTGACAGTTCGATGAAGGAGTCAATGGTGATAAATAACTCACAACCTTGTGATTGTTTGTGAGGAGGGTTTGCGGTATGATAGTTTAGAAACCACAACCCTGTGAAAGTTTGATGAGGGCGGTTGTGGCATAGTGGTAACTTGTGAACACCACGATGGTTATTTTAATGGACTGAAGGTGGTATAGTAGTAACTAGCAAAGTGATGAAGGTTAAGTGCAACACCACGAATGTTCAAGTTGGTGTCAATAGTATTGCGGTAAAGATCAATTACATGGGTTTAAAGAAGATGATCTAACGATCATGTTTTAAATATGATGTGATAACTTGAAGAAGATGTGATGTGGAAGAAGGTGATGTCAAAGGTGGACAAGTGGAATTAGTCCACCAACCTGTGATGTATGTGGTGGAGTCCTACACTATAATAGGGAATGATGAAGACTAAATAGTGACCAACAACCCGTAAAGGGATCCTACAATATAGCAATAACAATGGAGATAGACTAGTGTGTGATCAGTGACAAAGGAGGAGGATGGTGTGGTGATAGATGGTAGGATCTCTCTGCCCCACTAAGGTTTCATCCAAGTCCTGCAATATAGTGGGCTTGTGTTAAATGAAGATCAATGACAAAGACTCGAAAGGAAGGTTCATTTGACAATAATGTTTTAAAGATATGATGATGAATGAGAAATGTTGGATCATGGCATGAAGAGAAAGGATCAATGACTCAACTTCAAATGTGAAGATGTCAAATAAATAAGTCCATGTAAATAGGGTTTTGACTAGTAACTAACATAGAGGAAAGAATTTATTGGTCCAACTGCACCTATGACCATTGTCAATTAAGATTTGATCTTGTAAGTAGCAACACAAATTCCTAAGATGATGAAGATAAAAATTAGATCAATTGAATAGAGTATAACATTCAATGCATATCTGATTCTAGGGTTTTGTAGGATTTCATTCTTACCAAACTCCTTGTGATAGAATTTAATGTTGTGAGGCTTGATGCAGAGGTAGTGTGACTATGAAGATATTTGATAAACCCTATCAATTTTTTTATGATGATTTGGATGATGGTGCAAGGCTCGAGATGAACTAACAACTTGATAGTGAAGTTAGCAGGTGAAGGAAACCCTAACATAGGATTCTAGTTGATTGAGATATGAGTGAGAATCTCGAGGCAATAATTACAGATTGGTGCAGAAAAGAAAAAGAAGACAATTAGAGATTTTTTCTAGTAGTTCTATTTATTTTTGAAAAGTTAAACAATATTTACAGGGCACTGTACCCTACACAATGAGCCACAAGGGCCAAAAAAGGACCAGAGTTAACCAACAAACATAAACAGGAAAAACCAAAGACAACCCATAGATAGCACAACAACATACGAGAACTAGCTGACAGACTAGCACTAGGAGCAACTGATTGGCATTGTCTCAGTTTTTAATCAGGATGTCCACAACCTCGTCACCTACCCACTCTTTATTTTCCTGGCTATTGTTCCCCTCTAGTTCCTCTTTAATCGTATTAGATAGAGTACTCATAACAAAGTGACCCAGTTTCATAGTGAAGTGAGTTAGCCCTCGAAATCTTTTGTCCAGAGTGTCCAATCTCTTCGTCACCTTATCTGAATCAACCCCAACATCCATAGCACCCTGAACCTCATTAGGCTCATCCACCAGTAGCTATGGAGAGTGTGAGCCAGAGCCATCAAAGTGGAGCTTACTGTCCACCAGAGTAATCTGGGGCCTCTCCATCAAATCTTCTTCCACATCTTCAGATTCTTCTTACTTGCAACCCTTGTTGTCTGACTGCTCCTCCTCTGAATCCTCAATGATTAACCTCTTCTTGCTGTTCTTAGCCAGCCTCCCAAATCTCCTCCTAACACTTTCCCCTCCAGTTAGCTCCGTGTTCCCCACAACTGTATCCCCTTTGGAATCTTTCCTAATCGCATTCTTACCTTTGCCATCTTTAATAGTCGTAGCCTGCATGCATTCTCCTTACCTTTTTTTGACAAAGTGATAGTAACAGTCATGTTAGCCTGGGTGGCTTTTAGCTCATAGAGCCCTTTCGCCACACTAGTATGGGCCTTGCCTAACCCACCCTTAAGCTTTTTGGTGGAAAATTTGGTTTTGGCATTCCCCATATTGTCAATGTTAGACTTTTGAGGACTCTTGGACTCGACTGGGGAGATATGCACCATGGAGAGGGGTTCAATGTTCTCAACACAGACAATGGTAATGGCGTTAGGTGGGCAGACGGCAAGATGAAAGTGATACAGTTAGAGAATTAGCCCCTGATGGAGTGGGAGAAGTGGAAGATCACAGGGACTATGGCTGGCCAACACTTTACACTTGTCCACAGAACTTTCCAGGTCCATAACAAGGAAAAATGGAAAACTAAGCAACATTTTATGCCTAAGGTGGTTTAACAGAGGGAAATGATAAAAGAAAAAAGTTTTGAACCTACCTTCCAGTGTAACATATTTCATCAGAGCCATGAAAACCTGATCCCATGGCTTAGGAAGCTCTTCCCTTTCAAACCCCGCCTGGTTCCTAACCGGGGTTTCTTCTCCTTTGAAAAATGCCTTAAGTCTCTCATGGTCTGACTTTTTAGTATGCTTAAGATATTTTTTCCCTTCACATAGTAACCTCGTAGCCTACGCAATAACATCATCGCTAATTTTGAACAAAATCCCACCAATGGAAACCCTCCTATCCTTCCACGAACTGGCAAACTAACCCAATAAAATGGGATCATGGCCGACTAAGCTTTCCATGAGTGGAGCTATTCCTCCCTCCACAAAAATGTGCTAGACCAACAGGTTGTTATGAAATTCATCACAACTATCTGGTTCCGTCCTCGTGATCACCACCCATACTGCTAGACTGCATAGGAAGCTCACAGAAATGCAAGAAATACCAAAAGTAGCAGTTGCTTACAATGATCTTTAAATGATAATTCAGGATGGGATTATAGCGAAACAAATTAAACCCCGCATACCATTCACATGCATAGAGAGGAAATATACCACAGTGAGGACGGACACAAAAATTGATGAATTTATGATTACAACAGAGAGGGAAAAGGTTGGCGGAGCTGTAGGGAAAGCATGACACCCCATGCAGATGGACCAATAAGCTAAATTTAGTAAACTTCCGATATAAGCCAAAGGATCCCCTAGCTAAACTAGCTAACCTGAAGTCTCTAGAATGCGGCCTAATCGCATCATGGAAAGTTACATCATTATTAATACACTCACTCCTCCAAATGTAATGAGGAGGTAAAACAAGCAATCCAATTCCCAAAAGAGTAGCCCGCACAGTATGTCTCCTCACCTGATAAGAAGTCATGTCCTTCCAATTAACCCACATCACGCCGCCAAAACTAGATTTGAACTCCTCAATTAAATCCCCTCCCCACCATCTCATCATAATCTTATAAACTAAACCCATCCACCAAGCCCAAAGGATGGACATGTGGATGCTCCTTTCCTTGCCCCACACACTCTTGGATTTACTAGGATAACTCCACGTGTACTCCATATCAATATTGACATTCATCCACTAGCACACCCAAATTAACTAGTGGGCCTCCCCATCAGCTCTCATCATCCATAAGTTTAACATCACTATAAACCATGGAAGCCTTGTCCCACTCTATCAAAGCTTCAATATTTGGTGGCAGCCTTTCCTTATTCCTCCAACATCTAGCCAAATCCCAACCTGAGCCAAGATTAGCCAAGGCATCTGCCACACGGTTGCCTTCTCTAAAAATATGAGTCACCTTTTTGTCTCTTAAATTGGACATTAGGAAGCTAGCATCCATCAAAATATCCTTGGTTTTCCAACCTATAAATCTGTCTTTTTCTACAGAATCCGTCACCACTTTGGAATCTCCTTCAATATGGAGATTAACAATCCCCAGAGAAACAATAATTTTGAGGCCCATAAACAGCATACGAGCCTCAACAACCAAGGCCGACTGAACCCCAATGTCACCTCCAAACCCAGCCACCATATTCCCCATAGAGTCTTTGATAATCCCACCTATACTTGCCCTTCCTGGGTTGCCTTTAGCAGCCCCATCAAAGTTAAGTTTGAACCATCCACAATCTGGAGGTTTCCATTTGGTATTTTTACTAGGTAATAGTTTTGAATTATCAAAGGCATTAGCCTTTAGGTCCTGGTGCCAATCCTTAGCCAATTTTATTTTGTAGTCTAGTGGCCCCAACTCAGGAAGCTTCCCATCAAAGAGGGAGATATTCTCCTTTATGACCCGAACACCAATACCAAACACCTCCTTGGGGCTCTGCTCAATATTCCTGAAAACCCCATTATTCCTCTCCCATAAGCACCATCCTAGGATTGGGGGTGTGTGTCTCCAAATTTCAGCAGTCAAAGGATGGAAAAAAGGCCCATTCCAGCCCAGATAAATGATAAAAGGTCATTGCTCATAACCCAATCAACATCAAGTTTCTCAAAAGCCATTCCCCAAACTTCAGCAACATACGGATAGTGTAACAAAAGGTGGCTGACAGTTTCCTCCCCCGCCTTGCAAAGGATACATCTATTGGGAAAGCATAACCCCCTCATTCTCAAATTGTCTCGAGTTAAGATCCTATTATGGCAGGCCGCTCACCAAAAAAAATTTATTTTAGGGATCATGTGGTGGTTTGAGACCCTTCTCTAGTGTTTCTCAACTCAAATTTCCTTAGTCAGCAGTGTTGAGTTAGAATAATCTACAGAGGCAGAAAGAGCTAAACACTATCATGAAATATTGAGAATGCAATAGAAGAAGAGTGATGAGAGATTAGTGCAAAAAATAGAGTATGCACAATCAATGAATGAGTGAAACCCAAAAAAAAAGTAGAACATCATCAAGGGTTAACAATCAAGGTGAAAAGGTGTAATGCAACAAGGTAGAATAATGAATATTCTAAGTGTAGAGTAGAGAAAGAAGAAAGGGTAGAAAGAGGAGAGTGCAGAAAGAGGAGAGAAAAGAAGATGTGTTGCTGAGATTGTTGTAGTAGTAGCATAAGGAATGCTTGGAAAGTTTCCAAGCAAGGTATGAGCATTTACAGATCAAAATTGTAACAAAGAATTGGATTCATATGAATAATTTGTAATATAGTCATTATAATTATGATTGGTTGGTGCCATTAGATAACTAAGTTGGTGATCAGAGTAGGGGATTGGTGTCTCCTTGGATTTGGTGCTTCCTTAGGGTTGATTCCCTTAAATATTGTAATAGGGTATTAGATTGTGATGCTGGATTTGAGTAGTAGACTCAAGCAAAAAAATTCACTGTGGTTTTTCCCATTTTGGGTTTTCCATGTATATCTAGTGTTATGTGATGTCTTATGTGTATGCATGTTTATCTCTCTGCATGTTTAGTAAATCTGAATAAAGGGTTTAAAGAATTAATCTACACAAAGGTTTTGAGAGCTAAGTTTTTAGATCTACTAATTCACTTCCCCTCTTAGTAGATTATTGTGTTACAACAATATTCCTATTAAAATATCTGTGGGAAAGACACACAATTGATAAGGACAAATCAAAGTTATTATACTTTGTATCTTCACTAAGGAAGGAATTATTGGATTGGGAAAAATAGAATTATTCGAAGCATGGGAAAGGTTTGAATGAAGTGAAAAAACCTTCTTGAAATTTTTTGAAATTTGTGTATCCCTATAGAGAGTGTTAGAAAAATTAGGGACCTAGTGCAAGGAGAGGAAGAATCAATGAAGACCTATGACTATAGATTTAAGGAATTCTACCCCAAATTGGAGGAACCTCTAATCGAGTGATAAAATATTGAATGGTCCATATACAAACTATATAAAGATATAAGAGCAACCTTAGATGGAAAAATATTTAATACTTATACAAACTTGATCACAATGGCATGTTGCATAGAGGCTCAAACAAGGTGCAAACCTCAAAAAGATGAAATAAAGGAGAGTCTTGAGAAATTGCAATTAGTGTTAGAACAAATAACGATACAAAATAGAATTTTGGCAAGAGGAGAAGCAAAGAAAGGTACAAAAATTTGGTGCACATATTGTTCAAGAGAAGGTCATCTCTGGAACAATTGTCCTAAAGCCCAAGGAGAAATAACTATAGCTGCATTACATGTATAATTGAAAAAAATGTTGGCCAAAATAAATTCATTATACTATGGAACCTGCCAAGAATGGGATAGTCACCTCACTGAGGATTTCCCTACAAACCAATTTCAAACCCGGAATACAACAAATTATCCTAATCCAAGATGCCCTATGAACTACAACTATGACACATACATAGATATAGAATGGCATATATTAAGGGACTTGTGAAAGAACCTTTATATGATGTAGGTTAAAAAAAACTACCTTGGAGAGATAATACAAATTCTTATACGTTACAAAATATTCCACTGAAAGATTACATGAGAGATAATAAGAAATCAAGCTATAGAGGAAGAAGAGGAAGCACCACTATGCTACAGAGTGTTGGACATAAAATAAAAGGAAGTGCCCATGGTATAAAGATGATTATCATGACATATTTCAATGTGATAAAGCATGACAATATTATCAAAATATAGCACACTCCAAAAGTGATGATTTAAAAGACCATAAAAAAGCCAGGGTTATCAAAAGAATACTATTGAAAGTAGTTAAAATTTTTCAAAAAATAGATCACTGCTCATTCAATAAATAAAATGAAGAATATTCTAGTGAAGAAAAATAATTGAAAATTAAGAAAATTAAGAAATTTGAAACTAAGAAAAATAAGGTTATAGTACTGACTAGACAAGGAACTGATACTAGAAAGAATACACAAAGAGAAATTGAATAAGTTAGCAAAGAATCTGTTGGGTCTCAAAAATGCAGGTTTGAACCACGAGAGGTTGCCAAGCTTTCACAATGCTTTTGGTCAACATACAAGGCCAATTGATGCAATTGTACGTTCTTCTCTTTAGGTCCTGCTAGACAAAGGTGGGTGAACCTAATGAATGATGCAGATTTAATAAGTATTTCCTGATGCAACAATCTACCCACAATGGCAAAGGTAGTGGATAGATGAAAATCTCTACAACTAATCCTACTCCTACTGCACAAATGAAAGGATTTGAATAAATTGTTTGCTATGAAATTGTTCTCTAGGTTGAGGCATATCAGTGGCTTCTATCCACATGGGCAATTGAGTTAAATTATCAAGAATTGTGCATTTTTCCCTTTTCATCTTAATTCAAGTTGCTAGGCACTTTTAAAATGAAATTCTAATGATTGGAATATGACTTCATTAATTTATGGCTTGCATAAAAAGTGCTGGAATATCTTCTTATCAAGTTCTACTTCAACAATCCAAAAGAAATACTAAATCACTGTGATTTGTTTAAAAGAATTTTAACTTTGACTTGCAGACACCAATCAACCAAGTCACATAGAGTGAAATTTTCACTTTGATAAATCAAACATATGCTTGATACATTGATTTAAATGATTTAAGACTTCAAGTTGGAGACAACCCTCACAAGAAATATAAATTATTATATCACAACAACTCAAAACAGAAAGAGTTTCACAAATTCAAAATGATTTATCCATTGATTCGGCTTCAAAGAAAAGTCTGTACATTATTTGCATTCCCCAGTCCCCTCTCGGGAAAAATCTAACAATTCTAACTCCAATTACCCCTTTGAAACTGAAATTTCAAAATATTTATACAATACATTTCAAGGGTCGTGACCCTTCATTTTCAGCTACAACCGCTTACATTCCTTTACAGAACAATATATTTAATTATTGCCTTATTGGAAAATTAAATATCTTTGATTATAGTTATGCCTTTGATTTTTCACTTTATGCTCTTTAACAACCTTACCTCTCTACCGCGGTCAAACATTTGACCGGACGTGGCATCACGGTGGTCGGCCCCACACCGACCATCACAACTTCCATCTCCTTTTACCGCTATACCGTGATCTCGGTATTTTCCATCGGCGGTAATGCGGTAACCGTTATCCGCTTCTCCTGACAGTTCACCGTAGGCACCACGGTCTTCATTTTCACTGTGTGCGGTATAGCGGTAACCACTTACTGTCTCCTCTGTTGTTAACTATTCTCCATCGACCATTACCGGCTCTACTTGTTAGACTTCTACCACTCTACCGTGGTCTGTACTCGGACCTCCTACGGCATCACGGTATATATCCTTGCTGCTACCTTTGCTATTGACTTACCCCTTACTGTGCTACCGCGGCCGCTAGTCAGACCCCCAGCAGTACCGTGATAATCGCTTTATAGACCGCTATCCTTTCACCCTTTGCTAACAGCCGACTGCTAATGGTTTTCTGAGCTACTATGGCCAATGAATTGACTACATGCGGTAAAAAATTCATGCTTGCTCCCTTAGCCGCTACCGCCATACCATGAGCCCATTGTGGGAGGCCCTGGTAAGGCAGTAAAGACCATGAATATAGACACAGTAGAAATATATGAGTCATATTGGCTTTTTTTATATGGCGGTAAAGGTATTTGAATATTAAGGATGGAAAAATGAAATTTAAGGAGAAGATAGTGAAAATGTTAGGCTCAAATGAGAATAAAACCTTAGGATTTTTATGGAAATTTGTGGGAAAATCTCAGGGTTTTAGATGGAAATTTTGGGTTCTAACAGAATCAAACATTGAAGAAGAGGAATAAGATTACTTCTGGCCAAGAAAAAAATAACATGATAAGATAGTAAACATAGCCAAACAAAAAATTAAAATAAAAGGATGCATAGCCTTGTTTTTAGAGGAAGAAGGAATGATGCTGAAGAATTTAGTTTCTTTGGCCCAACAAAAAGACCTCCTAGTCAAACTAAAATAGTTGGGAAAATATTGGAACAAATAGAAACAATAAGTCCATTAGCTTTTAGAAGACGAGAACTGGAAGAATGACCCCTTGCTAATCACCAAAAACCTTAGTAATAATAAAGTAAAACATGTGATCGTAGATCTAGGTGTAGACCTAAAAATAATTCTAGTAGCTACTCTAGAGAGGTTAGGCATACCCAAGCTAATCAGAACACCAATGAACATCAATTTGGAAAATGGCTTTGACATCAATACTTTAGGAGCATGGAAGAATGTGGAAATAAACATCAAAGGAATTAAACAAATTTTTGATTTTGAGGTAGTTAAAATTAAGGAACCATTTAACACTTTTAGAGCATTAGTAGGGGGTATGTGCAGGATCATCTTGGAAAAAACAAGCCCTTAAGTGGCGATGAAAATTTAGAAAATCAGAGTTAGGCAACTTCATGCAAAAATTTGAACAAGTTATCTATATTATTTCAAAAATATATAAGAATAGAATCTGTAGAAAATTGAATGTATTTTCTAAACTACTATGTTTATTTAAAAGAATATAAATCTATTTGGTGAAAATTTGAAATTTCAATGTAGTAGTACTTAAATTTTAGGGAAAAATAAGAAGTAGGTGTATGTCTAACCACCCTAACCACAATAAAATGATAATAGTTTTTTATAAGATTTTAGATTTAAGTAGAGGTCTCATGTCTCGATTTGATGCATATTTTTTTCTAATTTTTTCCAAGTAAATAATTAATTATGAATTTTTTATTACAACTTAAAAAAAATATAAAAACTCGTATGTCTGACCACCTTAACTTGGTCGAAAATTCATTTAATTCAATTTTTTTTTTTTTTTAATCCTATATTATGTGAAGCATAGAATGTGACACATGTTTCAGATTCAAAAAATGTGATACCATTTGAAAGCTATAGATGTTTTTCAATCAACCTATCAATCAGGACTTTAGTCGTAATTCAAATAGAAAATGAATAATAATTATTTATGAAATTCAAAGTAAAGCATAATTTATATTTGTGGAAAGCTGAGAATATCCTTTAAAAACCCTTTTCGTTTCATCAATTTTGGGTAAAAAAAATCGTCAGCCACATGGGACATCATATCACTTACATATCGCTACTTTTTGGCCCATCATGATCCTAGACATACCCTAGGTTTAAAATGGTTTTTCAATTATAATGGGATAGAAGGCTCAAGAAAGGAAGAGATATATTTGGTGGATTATAATAAGATAGTCCATATTCCACTAGGAGAAAGGGAAGACATAATGTATGTAGAAGAAATTGAAAAAGAAAGAGATGGATAAGATCCAAGAAATCTATATGCTATCTCAAAATTGCCTACCATAGAAGAAGAAGAACACTCTAATAGCTCTACAGAGATTGAAATCGATAGTGAAAACAATAGTACTTGTAGTGAAGAATTTCTAGATGCTTGGATGCAAGGATAACAAGAACTAACTTCTTGAAAGGCATGTGGGTTATGGGGAGAATTCATGGTACACAAGAAGCTAATCAACCCTCCAAAAACTACCACAAACATAAGGAAGACACCAAAACTGAACAAAACCAACGAAAAAACACTAATCAAACATCCTATGGACATATCCACAGATAAAAAGTCAAAAGATTAACTACACCAAAAATTAGTAACCTCTAGAAAACAACAAGTCTACCTAAGGTGTAAACATAAGACCATAAAGGAAATAAAACATAGAAGGAACAATCATGATAAGACAATTATGAATTTAACATTCAAGTTTCACTATCTACAAACAACAGGTAGGCTCAAGTTTGAAAACCAATTTCCTTGACCTAACCCTAAAAAGATAAAACAAGGGATTAGAGAACAATATTACACAACCAAACTAGCCTATCTCCCATAATAAACTTAGAAAATAATGTACTACAATATTTTTTATATAGTAAGGATAGGAAATAACTTTCCCTAAAAAAGAGTTGTAGGAACATAAAGGGAAAAAAAATGTGGAAAGATGAGAAAATGACTACACTATTTAATACACTCACCTCACAAGAAAATTATAAATACATCACCCACTCTTCCATTCTTAATCATTATTTATTCTACTCTTGCTAAACCCCATATATTTAGGCTACTCTAAATCAAACCCAAAGAAAACTATCAGTCCCCTACAACTCTTAGCTTCCAATAATGTCTACACCCACCCTCATCAATAATTTTTAGAAGCCTAGGCAAAATATAAGAGATTCCCATATAAATAAATGAAGACCAACCTAATAAGAGCATTCTTGAAGGTACCCACATACATCATCTACATAGAAGATATCTAGAAGTGTATCCATTCACCCCTCAAATAAATTGATGACACTAAGTTCAAAGACCTAAGGAACACCCTAATGCAACCAAACACATAACAATATATGTCATAGTACAAAAATATCCTAAAGAAATGACTAGATGTTTGGAAGGAATTTCTAAATTTCACAATGCAAGAATATTGGGTCTAGATCATATTGAGCCAATTCCATGATGAATATCTCTACTTGGATTGGCCCTATAAAATCAAAAAAGATGCCATAAAATAATGAAAGGACTATTGGCACAAGGAGAAGTACCACCAAAGAAGGCCATCAATAATGTGGAAGTCACAAAGTTAACTGGAACAACTCCTAGCCTTTGCGAGAAAAAAATGGGACACCACTCAACCGATTGTCGCTCAAATTCAGGAGCACGTGAAGCATTTCCAAGACACCACATCCTACACCATAGCCTAGTGGGTTTTATTAAAATCCCTTCATAGAAGTTACAGGCTAGGGGATGCATCTCTTATGAGGTGGTCCAAAAGTACATCAAATACATCATCTTCCTCATCAACAAGGACTATACATTCATGGAAGTGATCAAGCTTAGAATATCCTAGATACCCCAATACCCATATGAGGTGACAGATACAAAGATACACTCCTATGCCTCTACACTCCTCATAAGAACATGTCAAGAAAAACTGAGAGAAATTTCATGAGAAGTGGGGTCTACCAAATCAAGAGACATAGGAATAGAGTAAATCCACTCTCTAGAGGTCTGAAAGGATCCATATTGGAAATCCCTTGATAGAAACTACACAAGGTGAAAGAAGTAGAATAATGAAGAGAAGTCTCAATATCATGCCTCCTTATAAATGACAATTAGAAGAAGAATTAATAGAGGGCCTCCTACAAATGAGTGTGGAGAAGAAACCAAAGTGGAGGATGGAGAAGGCACATATGGAGGTCTCCCCACAACTAGTGGATATAGAGGAGGAGAAAATAATACCAGAGGAAACATCCATCCCTAAAGTTTTACCACTAGTAGATGATGATTAGTTATATACCATCCTATTTCAGAAAGAATTCCTAGATATGACCCTCCAAAAATATCCCAATATGGAAATCCTAGATAAATTGATCACAAACAGAGAAATAATTAGGTATATAGTAGAAGCCAACAAATCATTTGAGGACCTAACAGATCAATTCCCAAACTCTTTGACCACTACACTAAAAAGGAGAAACTAAAAGAGTTTTCCATAGAGGAATTGCCCTTGTAATCACACCTTTGTAGAAGCAGAGGATGGAAGAGATAAAAACCAAAGATCTCTAGTCTAATCAAAGTTTAGACAAATTCATTATAGAGAAAATAAATATCACTCAAACGGTCCAACAAGAGATCAAGGAGGCCACAACAAAAGCCTATCAAAAGTTGTGTGAGGAAGAATAAAAATATAAAGAAGCCACTTTGGAGCAAGAACAATCCTCGCATCCTCCATAATCTGAAACACCTTCCTACTTCACCACCTCTTCTATGTAGTAAATTAAGGACTTTTTGAAAAATAAAAAAAAATCCAAATAGTGGCATATTCATTGCTATTCAAAATTTCACTAATAGGATCACAAGTAGACAATGGGAGTAAATCGCCCCTACATAAATTCCAATTAGGGTTCATCCTACAACAAAAATAAAGAGAGAAAATACTGAAGAATCATGTTGAGAACTTCAATTAGCTGGGGGAGATGGTGAAAGATATACAAAAAAAGTTCCCACATCTCTGAGGGGACTCATCCCAAACCTTGGCAAGCTAGTTGAGAATTTTGATAGACAATGTGATCAAGGATTCCCAACTACAAATGAAAGCAATAGGACAAAAATTTCAATGAAAGAACCAAAAGGCTAAAACCAATGAGGAAAGGAAAAAATGTGCTACCACACACTCTATCCTAGAGTCCTAATTCAACACCCTAAAGAACACTGAAGGAGATCTCAATGCACTTTAACAATTTTTCTATAATGGAAAATAGTAAAAACTCTGATTAAGGACCAATTGGATCAACTAGAAGTTCAAATACTTCAAGGAGCCACAATATATAAATCCCTCCAAGGTATAAATGACCAATCCTAGCTGTTGATAGAAGCACTACATGCCCAAATTCAATAGTTAAATGATCAAAGGGATAAAATTTAGAATAGATTCCACCAACTAAGGGAAGTAGTAAGCTTAATATTGGTACACATCATGGGAGTCCTCTAGGAAGCAAAACAATTAGCACAAAAGATCCAAATCCCCCAAACACTTATGCAGGCAGAGAAACTACTACAGTAGATTCAAGTTAAAACAAAACTAAACTTAGCCAAGACACAATGGGAGATAAATTTTTTAAAACTCAAGGAGATATATAAGGATATTCTTCCAGTTTAGTAGAGTTGACTTGAGGAAAATTCAATATTTTGAAAGTGGGGATGATGTTGGCATAAAAGAGAAACTCTTACTGTATCTTGTTGCAAAAAAATTATGGACCATAAGATTCAAAATATACCATCTAGGTTAGGGATATGATATATGGGTAATATCCCATTCCATAGATATATGTATAGGGAAAGATATGAGTAGCAGAAAGAGAAAATGGTATAAAGAAGAGATGTATATAGGAATACATATGTAAAAGTATATGTAAGAAGCTTTATGCATAAGGATATATGTAAGAGGGAATATATGTAACAATAAGAGAAGAGGTATAAAATATTGGGGAAGATATGTGAATGTACTTGGGGCTCAAAACTCTTAGTTATGTTTACCCAGTTTTATTGCTAACAAGATCCATATTCTTTATGATGCCAAAAAAACACCCAACATAACATGCTCATCAACACTATCTTATGTGAACTTATAAAAATAATATATAAATTATAAAATCACCATAAGATAGAATAAATGAGGAATAAATCAAAAACATAAGAGCATCACATAACATAGGATTTACATGGAGAAAACCTTGCAAGAAAAAACTCCATGAAGAAGAGAGACCAAATATGCATGATCTTCAAATCAATGAGATTAAAATATATTCACTTCCATTATCCTCTTTTCCTCCACCATGGAAGCACTTGTGCACTTGTGAACAACCTCCTTATGCCTCAACCTTTCCTTGTACCTATAATGAAATTCTATATTCAACTATTGGTCATATTTTCTACATCCAAGAGGCTAAATTTATAGAGTTGTGAAGGTGTTTAATCTACTAAACATGGAACCTAAAGATGAACCTTCATTACAAACATCCCTAGCCCTTGGAATACCTGCTCAGAATGTGAAAACACACTATTTTTGGCTCCAATACTTTCCCTCCAACCTAGCCACCCAAACTTCGTAGATAAACATTACATTAAATGCAATAAATGATGGAATACTAGGACACATTTTTTGCCTCATTCCAAGGTACCACTTGGAGAATACCAAGAATCACTCATTTTTCTTTTTCCTTATCATTTTTTATCTTATTCTATTTTTCCATATGTGGGGAAAATAATATTAAATATTTATGTCCACAAGTCAACTTTAATGTTGCTAGTAAACCCATCACCCCTTATGAATGTAATACAAAATTTACTGAGAATTAATATTAAAAAATATTTTCACAATACCTTGAGTGCTTAGGGACACCTTCCAAGTATGTTTGAACCATGTAATATGACATATGATTTAAAATGTAGATGACACCTTAATCCTAAAAACTTGTAGCTATTTACTATGCGTTTTCCTAAAAAATGATGGATTATATCTTGTGATAAGTAATTATCCTTGATTCATGTTTCATTTTTCTTTCCTTTCTATAGTTGTACTCTATTTTCAAGTCATGGTTTTTGTTTTGTTATGGTTTTATGATAGGATTTAGCTATGAATTTTATTCCTTCTATACATTATCATATACTCAAAAAACCTTTCTATGAAATACTTGTGCAGAATATGTCAATACCTGAGATGTGCATAGTTTTTTATCTTCTTTAATCATATTGTGTATATCAAAGTAGGTATAAACCACCCAAAATTACTTATGTATATCACCTATTTTGAGGTTCTTTAAGTTTATTTTCATACATAGTTTCCATCCCTTTTCTGAGTGACAATGATAGAGTACATAGTTTCCATCCCTTTTCTAGAATTTGAATTCACCTTTCCAAATCCCACACTTTGAGAATTAATCCAATGTTTCTCTAGATTGTTTAGTAAAGAACTTGGAAAGGGTGAAAATCCAAGTGACAATAGTTTTTGGTACACTTGATGGGATTGAAAGCTAGCTTTTAGTTCATTACAATCTTCATTTCATTATTGTTTTGGTATGTACAAAATTTCTTCTAGCCTTTAAGAGGTGTTACAATACATACCTAGGGAATCTAGAGCTTTAACTTTGAAGGAAATAGTATAGAAGTGAATGAGAAGGATACAAACTAGAGGGATTTCAAAACATTCTCCTATTTACAGCTCTCTCCACCTAGAGAAGAGGTAAAACTATCAGAAAGAGTGCAAGTCTACTAGTGAGAGAACTTTCTACACCCCCTCCTGATAGGAATTTTCAATATATTTTTATGCCTTTAAATGGAGGTATTCCACTCAAATTTCAAAAACATGATGATATCCCAATATTTGCATTAAAAATTATTCTATTATTTAATGGAGAAAATAAAACTACCCCCATTGAACATATTAAAGATGCCGCTTCACTATATGTAGTCTATAATATATAAAAAAATAATGTTGCTACTAGATTCTTGGCTACCTCATTGAGAGGTAAATCATTACAATGGTTTAAAGGATTGGCAGTGAATTTTATCAACACTTGGGAATGGTTGGGTGAAGCTTTGTGCAAATAGTTTAAGGAAAAATCATACCACCTTTCATTGGTAGGACAACTAACTACTATAAAAATAGCTCCACATGAGCATATAATGGATTTCCAATTTCATTTATAAATGTCATGAGATAAGATTCATGTTGTGCCTATAACAAACACACCCCATTCCGAACAGGACCCCTCTCTTTTACTATTTTCCTCAGTCACTTTTATTGTCATCTCATTTTATGTGGCCCCTATTTTTGAGTCCTGAGTGGTCAATGAGTCTTAAAGTTGCCATATTGATTTGGAAAATTTTTACCACCCTTGAAATGTCCAAGTCTTTGGTCTCCATGGAGGCCCTTTGGCAATTTTGCTTAAGTATTTTAAGTTGTCATCTTTCGCTCCTTGCGGGTCCACCCTTGTGGGCCACCCTTGATAGAATTCCATCGTCCCTTCACTATTTGCATAGCGACCGAGTCAGTTGGTCCCCTTGCCTTGTGAGTCCCACATATATCTTTGCCATTCTCTTTTTCGTATGCCAGACGACGAACGTTTTCCCGTCGCCTACCTCTTGGGCTCCTTCATTCCCGCTATCGACCGTTTCGAAACCCGTGCTCACCAACCATGCCTACTGTCATACTGGCATTTAATGTAGGAATTTAATGCATCAAATTCTATAAATAGAATCATCGACAAGTCATTTTCACCAATATTCTCTCTAGATTTGTCAGCACACTGCCTGCCTTCGCCACCTTTGTGCCCATGTGATCTCATTACCATTAGAGCATTGCCACCTTTGGATTCTTCAAAATTCCTTGTGGGATATTCAGGTAGGTTTTCTGCCGCCAACCATTAGTGCATTTTTCATTAAAATATGTAAAGTGGCTAAAATGTTAGAAAGAAAAATTGTGAAACTATCTAGAGTGATGAATTCTGCATAAAACCCATGTTTTACAATTTGAAAATCCTTTGAAATTTAGCCATTTTAGGCCATGTGGAAATTTGCACCTCAACCACTATTCTTGACCAGGTTCGTCGATCCCTTGTGGCTCACAAGTCCTTCACCGTTGTTACATCAATTATGCAATTGATAGACTTTGAGCTGTGGCCATCACCCTCAGTGGACCCACATATGCATGTGGACGCCACCTCTTTGCTATCACCTTTGAAGTAAATGAAAAAATCCTAAGTTGTGGGGATCCTCAAACTTCTATGGATCCACGCATGTTGGAGGCTGCCCATGGATGGCTCCTTTCATTCACCATTCCAAGCTGTTGTTTGACTCCAACCTTCTACCTAGCGGGCTTTGTGGGACCCTTCTCCATCACCATCCAAGCGAAGCTTATCACTTAGCCAAAACTGGGCCCTGATTGTCAACCCTTGCAGGTCCGCTCATTACCAATGGCTCTTTTCCTAACTTCCATTTTGAATGGACTTCATATGTTGCCCTCTTTCTCTATGGATCTCGCCGAACATTTCATCATCAGGAAAGCATATTCACTATTAGGCCTTTGTGGGTCATCTCCCACGGACCGCCATCTGCTTTATGCCACCGTTCCAAACGCCTTACCCAAGCGGTGAAGCTTTCCCATCCACCCACCCTTTTGGACCCGCTACCATCCTTTTTTCCCTTGCTCCCCCCAAATTTGCTAATTATTGACCCTTTGCAGGCTGACCCTTACAGGTAGCCATATGCGGAATTCCCCATGTTGTTCGCTATTTCTAAACGATCGACTGCCTTCACCCATCTGCTTTTCAAACTCTGCACTATTTGTCTCCCTCTAGTTCCTTCACAAGAAAATTACTAAGATCAGGAATAGGCCCCTCATGTGGGCCCAACAGTGTGGGTCATCATCATGTCCCTGTCATTCCATGATCGCCATTTTCAAATGGTTGTGCTTAAGTTGCCTCCCACTTTGCAGAGCCCGAGACCCTTACCATTGTCTGGCTAGCTACAAATGAATTTTGCACCCCAATGATTCATGTAGGCTCGACGGTGCAAATAATCACAAATGGGTTGTCATCCTGTCTCTACCATTTCTAAACATCTGGAACCTAATTGCATTTGGCAGGTTCCTACCCACACCTTTCCAAAGAACTTGAAATTTAAAGAGACCTTAACGATCATCCTCCTTGTCTGTGGACTTTGATTTGTAGGAATCTCTCTACGTGTTTTTGCCATGCCAAGGCCATTTCAAATGATAGAGTTCCCAAATGGCTAAGACATCCTCTACCTCTACAAACCCTGGACCCGCATGACATAACAGTTGTGCTATCACCTTGAGGACCTCAAGAACAATCAAATCCACTTGCCTAAATGACTTAGCCCCTCGGTGGAACCCACTAGCAGTGTGGAAATATTGATGTGGGTGGCCGACTATAGGTCATAGTGCCCTCTTTTTTGCCTGCCCACTGCCTCCTCCAAAATGGTTGCTAGCCCAAGGAAACCCACATTTCTCTATCTTCCTCGAATGAAGGGAAAATAATGACTTTGAATGAATGTTATGATCTTTAGAAGATGAATTGCTTGATTTAATGATGATTTTGGGGGATTCTAGTAACACTCTCCTTGTTTCATGTACAAATATGCTTATTGCACCTTTGCTTATAGGATTTATGGAATCAGCTATAGGGCCAGCGGGATCATCCATAGACCAAGAAAAGGGAAATAAATCTACTGAAGCCCCAAGAGGAAAGGAAGATAACGATCAAATTAAGTATCAGTTTCAGGGAGTGGAGGTCACCTCTAGGGTCACCATTGAGTGGGACAAAATTATAGACACCAACCTCATACACATCAAGATAGATGAATTCAGACAGAGGGTCATCACTAACCCCACTGTAGAAAATGCACGAAAAATCATAAAAAGAGGTTTGGCTAAGGAAATCGGTTTCCCACCAGATCTTGTGGTCCCTGAATTGGTGATGGCTTGTACAGAGGCCTACCAAGAGAAGAGCAAAAGGATAGTGGACTGGGATGGAAAAGTATTGACCAACCTTTCTACTAAGTCCATAACACAAAAATTTCACATCCCCACCTTCGACCCTATGGAGCAAGCCATGAAGGAATATGACAAGAATATGTGGAAAATTGAGCCCCTTACATGCAAGAAGTTGATTAACCAATATTGTTTAAAAGATAAGAGGGGCAGTGCAAAAAAATTGCCTCAAGAATTGTTTAGAAGTCATTTCTATGAAGAATACCATGATTTGGTGACCTTGTTAAGAAGATTCATAGGCCTCCCAACTACAACCTATTTTTATGATTGGATGTTCTATTTCATAGAAGAAATTATTAGAGGAACAACCAAGTTTGACTGGGCTTAGATGATTAGCAAAAACTTGCATGAGTAGTTCTTGGCAATTCAGAAGTCATGCCAATTTTATATGACCTATTCCATCTACCTCCTGGCTGATACCCTTCCATACAAAGGTCTATTTGTGGAATAGAACACGACTCCGGGGAGAGAGCTAAAAGTATATGATAGGCATCTGCAGCTCCAATACCAAAATTTTAAGGACTACTGCAGGGTGAATGATGCATTCATTGGGGCACATTATCAGACTTCTTGGAGGGGATTTTGAGAGAAGAGTCACACATAGCGCCCATGCATTCATCCAAAGATTTAGATTCATGTTCATTCAATTTCCCAAGTTCACCTACATCTGTATTGAGGGCTTCAATCAAAGGCTATATAAGCTACTCTGGTATCCAAATGACCAGTTAAAATTGTTAGAAGTTTCAAGATAGTTGCAAAATGCACATACTCTCCTTGTTGCCAAGCACTGGCTGATAGTGCCATATCCTCTCACTTTCGAGCAAGTAATGTATGGTCTCCTAGTTGCCTAAAGTGTTGATTAATTTGAGAAAGAAATTGTTGAGTACTACTAAGTCTCTACACTCCTTGACCAAGGATGGACCCATGTGACAAGTTAAAGAAGCTCATCAGAAAATAGTATGCCCATTTACACAATATTGAAGATTTTTGGGAAAATTGTCTAGATGACAAGGAGGTACGCATGAGGCACTATATGCATATGATGACATACTTTGTCAAGAGAGTCAAATTTTTCCTAGTGTTCGATCAAATCATTGAAGATGAGAGCACTATTATAGATTCAAGTTTGATGTTGTCGCTAACCTGCCCTTGCCCCTCATAGATTGGAATGAGGAAGAGGTCAACGACCTTGATATTTTAACAAATACATTAGAGCATAAAACTAGGAAATGGATTGACACATAGGTTGCTCAATTAAAGCTTCAAGGAGCTGACCTAACCTATGGCGACCTTGAAGATGAGCTCGAGAGTGAGACTGATAATGGGACTACTAATACCCCAACTGAAGGGGCTCCCAAGTCTCCTCTAGCCACTAGGTCATGAAAAAGAAAGGAAGTATTAGAGCACCAACCAAAGCATAAAGTATATTCAAGGAAGGCGTCAGAGTTTGAGACCTCAAGAAAGCAAATAAATCAGGTAGATTCTTTGAGATTCCCATGATAAAAAAGGATCCATTACATGAAGGAGAGGAAGGAGAAGAGGCCTAGCAACCCAAGTCAACACCTATCACCTCTATTCTTGCTTCTACCACCATTGCCACTACTATTAATCCTCCTTCAAGATCTTAGATGCTAGCAGCCTCCTCCCTGCCTACGATGGAAATTTGGGTTCACCTTACCTTTTCCTCAGCTGTTGCACCTATTATGGTAAGAGATTACTCCTCTACAACAACCTCCTCACTTTCTTACTCTTCAATGTATCCATCATCTGCTATTCCACTAGCCTCAAAAATGACAATTCCCACCCTCACTCTTCCAGAGGCCTTTTCTAGAGATATGCAAAACATCCCTATGGAGTTTTCTAGAGTGTTCATGAACCTCATAGTGCAAGATACTTTAGCTCTAGCCATTTCTAGTCTCTTCATCCCTCCTCCAATAGAGCCACCCAAAATGGAGGTGATAATGAAAATTTCAAAAGAATTGGAAAGACAAGAGAGGGATGCAGCCCAAAGGGGGGATGAGGAGTTTGATGAAACATTCAAAGATGACTACCATGTGCATCCCAAGCATAAAAGCTTGGTCATTGATGAGGTGGTATATGAAGAAAAGGGGTCATTGTTTTCTCTTGTCTTTCCAATGATAAAAATGGCCTTTTCCCTTTTGACTTGGTAGCAACAAAGAAAAGAAAACACCTTGTTTTTCCATTTTTATCAGAGACTCTGAAGAAGAAGAAGAAGAGAAAACATAGAAAGAAGCTTCACACCATGAAGAGTGGGAGATCCAAAATTATCAAAGAGAAGAAGGTGACCATGAATCACCAAAGGTGGGATCTCAAATGCTTGAATGGTTGGAAAGGAAGATATAGAAGAAGACCCGCACCCCCATGGATTCTAAGGAGAGACTAGAGGATATTCTAGCATGGGCTCAAATAGGAGTAAAGAAAGAAAAGAAGCTAAAGGTCAGATTACATATCATGATGGATGCATTGGGATCCTAGATAGTCCAAATTGCTACCCTGGTGCTAGATAAATAAGGGGTAACTTATAATTTCTACTATGGACCTAGGTACAAATATAAGGGAGCAGAAGATTGATCAACTCCAGTGGTTTGTGGCCACAATTGTACACCAATGGAATAAGTATTAGTCATCCAAGGAGGAATTGAAAGCACAAGTGGCAAACCTCACTACCTATATACAACAATGGTCTTCTGTGGAAGAATTACTAACAACAGTCCTCAACCTTGCCACTACTATTGTCTGAGGACCACATAAACAAGCTGGAAGAAGGAGGAATTGGTCCAAGGGTACTGAGGATTGGTTTTGGTGAGTGGTCTATAATGGTGATATGGGTATCGATCAGGCTGCTCAAATGAAAAATAAGTTCTGAGAAGTACATAAACAACTAGAGGGCTCCAAGAAAATATATCATTACTTCAGTAAGCTATATAAGATTACTTATCCTAAGCTTGAAGCTATCCTAAAGATGCTCGAAAAATCATGGAAGAAGGAGCTGGGTTTGGGAAAGAGTGATCAATGGCTTGTCGAAACATGGAAAATGAGTTTGGACCATAGGAAAGAGGTATTAGAGTAGGTACTCCATGAAGTATAGCTTGACTTGGAATGGGTCAAGGAACATCAGGAAGATTGTGAGGAGTATCTGAAGCTTATGACAAACTATGAGAAGCCTACCACCAAGCTAGACCCTGAGAACATAACCATATTTTCATAAGAAGATGGAGAATAGGGTTGCAGATTCACTAACACCATGTGTTATGGACTTTGATTCTAGGGCTTTTGTCTAGTTTGAACAAATGGCTAAGGCTACACCCAATTATATGAGGAATTGGGAGCTAATTACGATTAGGTAAAATAAAATTTAATTTCAAGTACTTCAATTTGATATAATGGAGTGGGACAAGCTCCAAACATTGATAGGAAAATTCGTGGAGTATGCCACTATAAAGAAAAATGAGGGAAATCCTGTCATTGATGATGAGTTCCTCACTATGTAGCTACAGGAAAAGGGAAACCGAGAAAAGACAAAAGTGCTACAGTGTTTGGTACTAGAAGGAAAAATAGGCTAGAGGACAAGAAATATATTTTAAATTGTAAAATATTAAGGGGTAGGTGAAACAAAAGTTTGAAGTGAATCTTGGCCACTCATTTTGATTTTTGAGCACTATAAATAGGGTGTTTGCTCTCATTTTGAAGAGAGAGTTGAGTTGTTGTAAATACATGTTGTTGAAATTCTAATCGAAATTCATTAATTTTGGTGGGATCTTGAGTTTCATCCATGTTTCATGATTCTTCTCCTCATATTTGATAGATTTGAATAGATTTTCTTTGTTGTTCTATGTGTTTTACATGCTTTAGTAGATTAGTGGATGTTGTTCATTGATGTTGAAGAATACTGCTGTGTTGATACCATTCCTTGTTCATTCATTTTGTTGTTTGTTGATGATAAATAGTAGTGTAATGTTAGTTTGAACATAAAACTGATTGTTGCACCTAAACTTCATCTTTTATTCATGCTTCATTTTGAATGAATGGTTGAAAATCCACAGACCTTAGAAGATAGCACTAGTTTCATGATATTGTTAGTTGATCTGGTTAAGTGGAACTTGGTTTTAGGAAGGCTATCCACTGTAGTGTTCTCCATTATCACTGTTCATTGGTAGTTTCAGGTCTAGTAACTTCTTCCTCACCCCTCCCTTTTCAAATTTCTTTGAAATAGTAATTTAGTTAAAGTTCAAGCATCATTATAAAGCCAAATCTAATGATAAAAGTGGAGTCTAGGCTGTTGTTTTGAATTTGCAACAATTTCACATCCATTCCAACCTCTTAGGAACTCCATTCAAGGAACCAATATCCCTCCAAATTATCATACGTAAGGCTGCCCTATGATTACCAAGAAATCTCATAAACAAACTGAGACATTCCAAGCAAGTCATGACCTAACACCCAAGAGACCTTGGTGTAGGATTTTGTAACTTATTTGCAGATTTCTACCTTTCAAGAGAGGTAGCATACTTTTGTGCTACCTATGTTGAGAAGGAGCAAAAACACCCATCAATAGAACTAGTGCTAGAAGGAGGGTGACTTTCATTTTTCTAAGAGATCGAATTGCTCCTTCTCCTCTGAGAGGTTCCACTGAGTGTTAAGATCCACACCAAAAAAAGGGGAATTCCAAGAGCTAACACCCCCTACCAAGGCTAAGAGAGGTAGAAGAGGGGAAGCATTTGCCTCTAGCACATTTGACCAGACCACTTCACTTCCATCCTCATCCTCTCATTTCACCCATTTTCTGTTACCTCCTTCTTCACCCTTGTAAGCCCCTTTCTCTCCTCAACCACTCCAAACTGCCTTCTAGGCTGCCATCTCCCACAACTAAGGCATTACCTTCCAACCCAACACACCTCTTTTCTTGGGAATTGTCCCAACAGTTGTTGCTGCCCCTTTTCAACCTCAAATCAATCTGGTGCATCATCCTCCACCTTTTCCTCCCATGGCATGGCTGGATAACAATCCATCTCCATTGTCCTTCAATGTTTATCATGATATGCCAAAGAAATCGGAGGGATTTTGTACCAGGTTTAATCTTCGAGATCCATAAAGGATGGCAGAGGAACACATTAAGATCTTTCAAACAAATTTGAAAGATATGCATATTCAGCATGAAGACCCGGAATGTAGGATCTTCCCTTATTCTTTGGGGGAGGAGGACTTCTACTGGTATGTTCATTTTCCAATAGGAAACATAACCATTTAGGATATGTTGAAGAATGTCATCTTGCAGAAATTGAAAGTCCAAGTTAGCCCTTTCAAGCTATACCAACAATTCATGGCCATTTGAAGAGAAATCAATGAGTGGTCAACTCTTTTAATGATAGATTTCATCGACCATACATGAGATTGCAGACGCCTTATGTGGTTGCTGATCCTTCTGCTCACCTGGTCTACTATGCAGCCTTGGACAACCTCACTTCCACCTTGGTGAAAAGGATGAACTCACCGCCAACCCAATTGGTGGATGCCTACACAAAAGTAGTTAAAGCCAACATGGGTTTGGGACAACACATTGCTGGTGTGTTGCCATCTTTGGGGCCAATTTCCCATCCACATTGGATTCAAGGGATTACTTAAGCTTTAGCACATTAGACACCCTTGATGAATCAATTTTTGCAACTCGCGATGGTGCCCCACCCTAGACAACCATTGAATTAGGAACTTCTCATGCCTCCATACTTGCAACCCCAATAACAATAGGTTTATGTTGAGCTGCCCCAAGTGTCGACATACCTCCAAATTTTTGAATTCCCATCCATTCAACATAACCAACCAGTAGTACAACCAGTTTTCCTTCAAAATTCAACTTTGCAACCGAGGAACTCCGAAAAGGATCAGATAGATGAGCTGAAAAAGATGATTAAAAATATGTCAACTAAAATGACACACTTAAAGAATAAAAAAACCAGCTACAAGCCTCACAAAGAAGCATCCAATCCAAACTCAGCCATGACAACCGTGATACCGTTGCTTCTTTCGGACAAAGTTATGAAAGAAATCAGAGTGCAGAGAAAAAATTTGACCAAAGGCCATCATAGAGACAAAATCAAACATGGAACACAAGGCCAAACAATGGTGGAGTTCCCATGCCTTTGGATCAGCCCACTAGTGGTGATAAGACTATGAGTGGAGTATACTTGGTTGAGGTTGCCTTGTCCAGTTGGTGCCGCATTCACAAGACAAGTAGCTATCCTGAATTGGATTGTCCCGAGTTCCAAACGATCGCCGAGATCTTCCAGATAGAGGTCCAGAATACCATTGACAGTTTAGGATGTAGGGAAATTGTTCCATCTAAACCATATGATTCCTTGGTGCTAGTGGTCAACCAAGCTCCTTTCCTTAAGGGTGAGAGCAATGTGCTTGAGAAGGAAAGTTTTGCCCCAAATGATGACAAAGCAGAAGAGGTGAGTGTCGAAAGCCCTTTGTCTCAGCTCTTCAATTTAGTAGATGAGGAAGGGTCGAGAGAGGATGAGGTCCAAATTTTTCACCAAAGGGAAACCCCATATGACTTGAGGAATAGACAAGCAGGCGGCCATTTCACAACCTCTACTCCACCTAACAAATTTAGCACTCCTCCTAATCTGAATGCTAGTAACAATCCAGGCTATCCCCATGTACTCACTTAGTATTTTAACAAGAATAGGCAATAGGGTCATAACTAAAACCAGTCTACTGGCTCCTCCCAAAGCACCTCTTTTGAAGTTGAAGTTGAACAAATGGGGGAGAACGTAGTAGAGTATTTTGAGAAGATCAAATTGAGTTTGTCCACATTCGAATTGCTTAAAGTCCCATCTATTAGGAATACCCTTTTTAGGATGATCAATGGGACTCTGTCATCTAGGTCAGCCGAGGAAGTACCCACCAAGAGGGTCTCCTTTGATGATTCACAAAACGAGCCTGTCATTCGACGAATCTTCAACAAGAAAGAAGACCCACCTTCAAATCAACAAAAAAACAAACAACCTACCAAGGAACCAGATCAAGCCTAAACCCAAAATGTAGAAGTTGATAAATCCAACTTCATAGTCCTTAAGATTCACCTGCATGCAATCACCTATCACATGCAAAAAATATCCGAAACAAACAAGAGGATGTTCTATAAACTCTCAAAACAAGAATGTGCAAGCACAAAACCAGAAAATGATTATTGAATAATATGATAATTACAATGTGATCAATCCTTATGAGGAGATCAAGAAAACATTCATTTAGGAAACCCTAAATGAAACCCTAGTGTGCACACTTAATAATTAATAAATAATTATTAATGTGCCTAAGTTTAGCTTAAGCAACCTAAAGGAATAAGTGACTTAATTAATTAATCAATATGATTAAATTAATTAAGTGTAATAACTTATTACTCTAACAAAAAATAAGGGTAGTGATAAAGATAGGGGTCAAGTATCCCAAGTTGACATTTCAGGAGGGTTGTTCGAGGAAAGCTGGAGACTTCTCCCTTCTTGACCACCATTACAATATTTGGAAAGAATCTACATAACTATTTTCTTGACTTAGGAGCTTTTGCCAATGTAATGCCCTTAGCAGTATGTAAAGCTTTGGGAATAGTTCCAACTCCCTCTTGACGCAAGGTGACACAACTAGATAAGATGAAGATCAACATAGTTGGTGAAATTAAATAAATACCTATGTAGATTGCTATTGACCCAAGGGTGCAACAAACAATTGATATTCAAGTTACCGATATCCCTGACACTTATGGCATCATTTTAGGAAGGGATTTCACACGGGCATTAAATTGGTATTCTACCACTGACTATTCTCATCTATGGCTACTATGGAAGGGACTATCGAATAAGATTCATATAGATTGAGAACCATGAATCAAATTCATTATCGTGAAGTACAACAACACAAATGAGGTGTTGTTTTCTGAAACTAAGGTAGGGAATTACTGTCCCATGGCATATCCAGATGAACGAGAGTGTTATGTTGAAGAAGTGACTGAATAGGTCCTTCTTGTGCTATGCATTTCGCCCATCGGCTTGGCCCATACACCCTAGAGCTCAAAGATATTGATTGAGTCAGATGATGAAGACTCCTATGAGAAAGGTAGTCTTGAGCTACTGGATGGCTTTCGAGATTTCATGGAGAAATATGTGCAAGATTGGCTTAGCCTGGGCGCAAGAATGGATTTTTTAGGAACTCTTGTTCCCTGGTTGGTGCAAGGTACATAATGTTACCCACACTGAATTTGAATGTTTCTTGTGCCAAAAAAAAATTGAGAGGATCAAAGGACAGGTCGCTCCAAAAGCGGAAACTCAAGTGGTACAACTAGATCAAAGCCATGTTGAATCCACACAACCTCCCAAGGCTGCTAAAGTAAAGGCATCACTAGTTGTAATAGTAAACTCTACATGTTCCAAGACCAAGGATTCTTCCAAGTTTTGGATGTTGCGCTTTGACGGGTCTAAATCCAAGCAAGGAGTTGGAGTCAGTTTCAAATTGATCAGCCCAACGAGTAAGGCCTACTTTGCTTCCCATAGAATTCAATTCAATTCTATTGCACAAATAATGTAGTGGAATACGAGGCATTGGTTCCTAGTATCCTAATGACATTGAGGAAAAGAGTCAAAATATTACAAGTCTTTGGTGACTAAAAGTTACTCATGAAACAAGTAAGAAAGCTTTATTCCTACCATGATAGATGACTGACTAATTGTAGGCATATGGTATAGGATCTCTTAGAAATCCTAGATGAATTTAATATTCAATTGATCCCTCACTTTAAAAATCATACTACTAATGCCTTGGCTCAAGAAACCAATACCCTCCAACCTCTATCATTTTTTGGTCTCAAAAGGTTCACTGTTGAGCTCACCTCCACCCCATTTGTGCCAGAAAATGTTGCCAAATTTCAAGTATTTAATGATGATAAATGCATCTTGGATTTCATCACTAGCTCCGATGTATTTGAAATCAGATAATTGATGAGACTAAGCTCAAAGAGGTTGAGTTAGATATAGAAGGGATCATTAACCTTAATACCAACACTATTCCTAGAGGTATTGTCCAAATTAAGTGGATATTTGACTTGGATTAGATCAGAGATCAAGATCAGAAAGCAAATAAGGACTCTATCAAAAGTTAGTGTGACACCCATAACCTTGGAACAACCAAAGAAGTTATGAATGTGTTCATTGGTACAGTGTACACACCAGAAGAGAAGAAGGGGATCACTGATGCTTTGTGGAAGTATCATGATATAGTTTCATGGAGTTACAAGGATTTAAACAAGTACGACACATTGATCATCACACACACCATTCCTCATAAGCTAGATGTAAGACCATTTTTGTAGTGACAACGCCCTGTCAATGTATTATTGGAACCCATTATTTATAAAGAAGTACAAAAGTTGATTTCCACTCGAATTATATTTCCTATCAGACACTCCACATGGGTGGAAAATTTGGTTCTGGTGAGAAGGAAGAATGGTGAAATTAGGTTGTGTGTAGATTTCCATAACCTAAATAGAGCTTCAGAGAAAGACAATTACCTAGTGCCTTCATTAGATGAGGTACTTCAAATATTCAATGGTTCTCAAATGATGTCTTTCCTAGATGGATATTCAAGATATAACCAGGTGATGGTGCAGTATGAAGACATGCATAAAACATCATTCACCACAAAATGGGGAAATTTTGCATATAGGAGAATGTCATTTGGACTGATCAACGTGGGTGCCACCTTCCAACATTTCAAGGAAATAATTTGTAAGTGCATAATTATCTATATGGATGACCTTACGATGTTCTCAAAGAATAGGGGAGACTACGTCTCCGATCTATGCAAGGTCTTTGAAAGATGAAAAGAGTTTGACATTTATTTGAATCCAAAGAAGTGCATCTTTGGGGTTACCGAAGGAAAGTTACAGGGGCACGTCCTCTCAGAAAAAGGGATATCCATAGGCCTTGAGAATATTCAAGCAATAATAAAGATTCAATTGCTAGGCAACAAGAAAGAATTGAAATCTTTCTTCGGAAAGATAAATTTTGTTAGAAAGTTTATCACAAGATTTTTTGAGATAGTTAAGCCACTCAAGTTAATGTTGAAGCAAGATACCAAAGTTGAATGGACACTAGAGGTGAAGTAGTCTTTCGAGGAAATCAAGAAAGCAATTGTTGATGCACCTGTGTTAGATAGTCTCGATTATCTGAAGTCATTCTACATTTATTCATTTGCTTCAGACTAATCTTGTGCCAATATTTTGACTCAAAAGGATGATGAAGGGAATGATCACCCAATCACCTTCATGAGTATTGCACTAAAATATGCAAAGTTAAGATACCACAATGTTGAAAATAAAGCATATGCTCTAGTTAGAGGAGTGAAGAAGTTTAGACAATACATCTTGTGAAACAAGATGTTACTAATGAAAATGAGTTAGGAGAAAGAAGAGAAAAATGGGTCACCTTGCTACAAGAATATGATATGGAGATTCAACCAATGAAATTAGTAAGAGGGTAGGCCCTTACCCAAACGATAGCTAAGACGATAATCGAAGTAGGACCTGAGCTCACTATCCAATAGTACTAACTTGAAGATGTCTCCCCTAGAGAATGGTATGATGACATCATCCACTATCAGCTGCATAATAGGAGCCCGCCTCACTTGTAGGGAGTCCAAAAGTGTGCCCTTAGGCTAAAGAGCATCAAGTATATGCTGCAAGGTTCTATACTATACAAGAAAAATCATGAAGGGATCCATCTCCAATGCTTGGGCAAAGAAGAAGCAGTATGAGTAATGAATGAATTTCATGATAAATTCAGCATTGGCCATGGATCCAACCTTCCAACCACTCATTAGATCCTACAAGCTAGTTACTATTGGCCAATGATGTTCAAGGATTTGAATCATCATGTACAAACTTGTCACATCTTCTAAACCGCTATTGTCAAAGAAAGAAATGGTTTTCTTCCGCTCCAACTAGTCTTGGAGGTAAGACCATTCACTCAGTGGGGCCTCAATTTTGTTGGTCTAGTAAGCCCGCCCTCCTCTGCAGGCCACAGGTACATTCTAACTACCTCTGATTATTGTACTATGTGGAATGAAGCAATTACATGTAGGAAATGTACCATAGAGGTAGTTATTAATTTTCTTGAAGGTTTTATTCTGAATCATTTTGGTTGCCCATATGCCCTTGTTTGCAATAATGGCCTTGCCTTTTCCTCACTAAAATTTTATAGTTGGGCCTTTTATTATGAAATTGCTCTCAAAATTTCATCCAATTACTTCCCTCAATGCAATGGCTTGGCTGAATCCACAAAAAATAACCTAATCACGGTGATTAAGAAGCTGCTTGATAAGAACCCCAAGGATTGGCACACCTAGTTGTGTTTTTCCCTTTGGGAAGATCACATGCACCACAAGGCTTCCTTGAATGATTCCTTGTTCCACCTGGTCTATGGACTAGAACCCGTCTTTCCCGTTCACCTCAATATTCCCACCCTCCAATATATCAATACTTATTATGAGGAGGGAGACCATCAACAAACCCACCTAGCTGAATTGTTACATTTGGAAGAATTCCATGATAAAGCCATTGAAATTTTTTCTAGACATTAGAGCATAGTGAAAATATGGTTCGACAAATTCAACAAATTTGAATCTTGGACAAATTTGACAAGGTTTGGCTTGGCCCCTTTTAGAACTCAAAAATTTTAGGAGATAATGCCTTTCACCTTAAGACACTAATTGGAGAGGATGTCCCATTGCCGGTCAACAGGAAACATCTCAAACATTATTTCCTTGCTTGAGCTTTTAATTTTTGCCTTTGTAAATAATTGTATATAGGTTAGTTTAGGTTTCCTTTTGCTTCACTATTTTTCTTTAATTTTTCTCGTTTCCCAACTATTGTGTCTTGCTAAGAGTGTCCTTATTCTTTCTGAGGTGGTCATGCTCGGTTTTATGAATGATGTAATTTCTTGCCCAGTCTTTGTGTTCTTTGGATAAATATTCACTCCCAACTATTGGTTTCTGACCGCCTCCAAGAAATTGGCTCCCTCACATGAACTTTGAATTGACTTAGGTAGGGAACCTTGTTTGAATCCTTTTGCACTTATCTCAGATCATACACAAAAATACACGTTAATTGCTTCCAAGGAGCCATGCAGTAGCTGATAAGAAGGCATGGGAAAGTGAAAAATATTAAGTCTACTCCAGTGACCACTATAATTCAAAACCCACCATGAGCTTTAGTGCTTGTGCAGTTGAGCAAGAAAAGAGAAAAGATATAAAAAAAAAAGAAAATATCCAGAAAAAAAGAGCAAGAAAAGTCATAATATGCAGCTATATGGGTGTCCAGATAACTCTATCAGGGCTATGGATGCTTGGTTGGAAATATAGAAATATTCATGGGGTCACAGTGATAACTCTATCAAGGCTATGTACACCTAACTAGTAACAGAGCGATGTCCATGTTACTTTTGGAGTTATACAAACTTATGTAGCTTTCCTTTGCTTGACAAGCAGCTATTTGTATGGCCTTCGAGGAAAAGGAATAAATCCACCATGCACACACTTCTAAGATATTACAATGATTCAATTGAGGATCCTGTCCCCCCTCGAGTTCCTAGTTCACCTACAGAAACCTGCTTCTGGTTTGCCAAACTGGAAATTTTGGGTCCTGAATGAGTCTTTATCCTTAGAATGCTTAGGAGCGTTCCCCAATAGATTCTTCATTTGTTGTGCCTATAGAAAACATGCCTCATTCTGAATGGGGACCCTCTCTTTCACTATTTTCTTGGGTCACTTTTATTATCGTCTCATTTTGTGTGCCCCTATTTTTGAGTCTTAAGTGGTCAGTGAGTCTTAAAATTTCCATCTTGAGTTGGCCAAGTTTCACCATGCTTGAAATGTCCAAGTCTTTGGCCTCCGCAAAGTTCTTTTGGAATTTTTCCTTAAGTATTTTAAGTTGTCATCTTTTGCTCCTTATGGGTCCACCCTTGTGGGCCACCCCTCGCAAAATTCCATCATCCCTTCACTATTTGCATGGTGGATGGGTCGGTATGTCTACCCACCTTGTAGGTCCTATATCCGTCTTTTCCATTCCCTTTTCCATCTTCTAGGTGGTGAACGTTTTCCTTCCGCCTGCTGTATGGGCTTCATTGTTCTCACCACTGGCCATTTAAAACCCATGCTCACAAACCACACCTTCGGCCGTACTAGAATTTAATGCATCAAATTCTATAAATAGTGTCATCGAGAAGTCATTTTCATCAACATTTTCTCTACATTTTTTAGCGTGTCGCCTACCTTCACCACCTCCATGCTCGCTTCATCTTGCTATCGTTCAAGCATTGCCACCTTTGGATTCTTCATGATTCCTTGTGATATATTCAGGTAGGTTTTATGTTGCCCCCTAGTAGTGGATTTTTCATTAAAATCTATAAAGTGGCTAAAATATGAGAAATAAAAACCATGAAACTAGCTAGAATGATGAATTCCAAACAAAACACATGTTTTACAATTTAAAAATCCTTTGAAATTCAGTCAGTTTAGGCCATGAGGAACTTTGCACCTCGGTTGTTGTTCTTGACCAAGTCCTTCAATCCCTTGTGGCCCACAAGTCCTTCACTACCGTTACATCAATTATGCAATCGACAAAATTTGAGCCACAACCATCACCCTTGGTAAACCCGTGTATGCAAGAGGATGCCACCTCCTTAACATCACCTTTGAACTAAATGAAAAAATCCCAAGTTGTGGGGATCCTCAAACTTCTGCAGATTCATGAGTGTGGGATTCTGTTTGTAGATGAATCCTTTTGTTCGCCATTCCAAGTGTCTGTTTGAACCCAACCATCCTCCTAGCGAGCTCCACGAGACCCTTCTTCATTCCTGTCCAAGTGAATCTTATCACTTAGCCAAAATCGGGGCCCAATTTTGAACCCTTGCAAGTCCACTCTTGTAGACTGCTCATTACCAATGGCTATTTGCCTCACCATCATTTTTAATGACTATCATATGTTGCCCTCCTACTCTGCAGATGCCACCGAATATTTCACCACCAAGCAATCATATTCACTATTAGGCATTTGCGGGCCATCTCCCGTAGACCACCATTTACTTTCTACTGCTGCACCGAACACCCTACCCAAGCAGTGAAGCTCACCTATCCACCCACCCTTCCAACCCTACTACCATCCTTTCTGCCCTCGCTTCCCCTAAAATTTGCTAAGTATTGATCCTTTGCGGGCCAGTCCTTGTGGGCCACCATGTGTGGACTGCCCCATGCTATTCGTTGTTTTTAAATAGCCGATTGCCTTTGCCCATCTGTTTTGTGGAATTTGCGCTATTTGTCCCCCTCTGGTCCCTTCACAAGAAAATTACTAAGTTTAGATTGGTAGCAAGCCCCTCCAGTGGGCCCGACAGTGTGGGTCATTGTCCCATCCCCACCATTCCATGATCGCCAATTTCAAATGGTTGTGCTTAAGTTGTCTTCCACTTTGTGGAGCCCGATACCTCTACCACTCTCTGGCTAGCTGCAAAAAAATGTTGCATCCTAATGATTCATGCAGGCCTATTGGTGTGGGCCATCGCCTAAGGGTCATTGTCCCATATATATATTTTTTAAATGGCTGCCACCCAATTGCATCTCGCGGCTTCCTACCCACATCTTTCCAAAGGACTTGAACTTTAAAGATCCCTTGAAAACTATCATTCATGTTTGTGGACCACGCTTTGTAGGACTCTATCTATGGGTTTCCGCCACGCGAAGGCCATTTCAAATGACAGATTTCCCAAATGGCTAAGACACCACTTGCCTCTGCAACCCCTAGACCCACTTGCTAGAACAATTTTTCTATCACCTCGAGGACCTCAAGAAAGATCATATCTGCTTGCCCAAATGACTTAGCACCTCGGTGGACCCCACTAGCAGTGTGGAAATATTGATCTAGGTGGTCAACTATGGGCCATTGTGCCCTCTTTTCTATCTACCCATTGCCTCCTCAAAAATGGCTGCCAACCTAGGGAAACCCGCATCCTTGGGCCCGTATTGCTCTATCTTCCCCAAATGAAGGGAAAACGATGATTTTGAATGAATGTTATAATATTTAGAAGATGAATTTCTTGATCTATCAATGATTTTGGGGGATTCTGCTAACACTCTCCTTGTTTCATGTATGAATATTCTTATTATGCCTTTTCTTGTAGGATTTATGGAGTTAGCTGCAGGGCCATCGGGGACATCCACATAGCAAGAAAACATAAATAAATTTACTAAAGCCCCAAGAGGAAAGGAAGACAAAGATCAAATGAAGTATAAATTTCAAGGAGTGGTCACCTCGAGGGTCACCACTGAGTGGGAAAAAATACACACACCAACCTCAGACACATCAACATAAATGAATTCAGATAGAGGGTCATCACCAACCCCACTATAGAAAATTAAAGGAAAATCAGAAAGAGTGGTTTGGCTAAGGTAGTTGGTTTCTCACAACCTCTTGTGGCCCCTGAACTAGTGATGGCTTGTAGAGAGGCCTACCAAGAGAAGAGAAGAAGGATAGTGGATCGAGATGGAAAAGTATTGGCTGACCTATCTGCTAATTCCATAGCACAAACCTTTTGCATCCCAACCTTCGACCCTATGGAGCAAGCCACAAAGGAATATTTTGATAATATGTGGAAAGTTGAGCCCCTTACATGCAACATGTTGATGAACCAATATTGGTTAAAAGATAAGAGGGGCAGTGCAAACAAAGTACCTCAATAATTGTTTATAAGTGATTTCTTTGAAGACTACCATGATTTGGTGACCTTGTTAAGAAAATTTGTGAGCCTCCCAATTGCAGCCTATTTCTATGATTGGATGTTCTATTTCATAGAATAAATTATCAGAGGAACAATCAAGTTTGACTGGGCTTGGATGATTAGCAAAAACTTGCTTGAGTAGTTCCTGGTGGTTAAGAAGTCCTGCCAGTTTTATATGACCTCCTATTTGGTCTACCTCTTGGTTGATACCCTTCCATACAAAGGTCTATTTGTGGCACAAAATACAACTCCAGGGAGAGATCTGAAAGTATATGACAGACATCTGACACTCCAATACCAAAATTTCAAGAAGGACTACTGTAGGGTGAATGATGCATTCATTGGGGCACATTATCAGACTTCTCAGAAGGGATTTTGAGAGAAAAGTCACACATAGTGCCCGTGCATTCATCCAAAGATTTAGATTCCTATTCATTCAATTTCCCAAGTTTAACTACATTCGGACTAAGGGCTTTAGTGAAAGGATGTATAAGCT
Organism: Sequoiadendron giganteum; assembly: GCA_007115665.2. Taxonomy (NCBI): domain Eukaryota; kingdom Viridiplantae; phylum Streptophyta; class Pinopsida; order Cupressales; family Cupressaceae; genus Sequoiadendron; species Sequoiadendron giganteum. The sequence goes on from CM021109.1 coordinate 419,922,398, forward strand.
ACCCCAATATCCAAATGACTGGTTAATATTGTTAGAAGTTTCAAGATAGCTGCAAAATGCGCATACTCTCCTTTCTGGCAAGCAACGATCGATAGTGCCATATCCTCTCACTTTCAGGTAGGGAATGTATGATCTCCCAGCTACCCAAAGTGTTGAGTACTCTGAGAAAGAAATTGTCAAGTACATCCTGAGTCTCTACACTCCCCTGCCAAGGATGGACCCATACGACAAGTTAAAGAAGCTTGTCGATAAAGAGTATGCCCATTTAAACAACATTGAAGATTTTTGGGCCAACTGCCGAGATGAGAGGGAGGTACACATAAGGCACTATATGCGTAAAGATGACATTCTTTCTCAAGAAAGTCAAACTATTCCAATGCTCGATCAGATCATTGAAGATGAGAGCACCGTTATAGATATGAGGTTTGATGTTGTTGCTAACCTGCCCTTGCCCCTCATAGACTAGAATGAGGAAGAGGTCAATGACCTCGATATTTTAACAAATCCAATAGAACAAAAAACCAAGAAATGGATTTATGCACAAGTTGCTGAATTAAAGCTTCAAGGAGCTAACCTAACCTATGGCAAGCTCCAAGATGAGTTCGAGAGTGAGACCAATAGTGAAACTACTACTACCCCAACTGAAGAGGCTCCCAAGTCTCCCCCAGCCACTAGGTCATGAAAAAGAAAGGAAGTATTAGAGCACCAACCAAAGCATAAAGTATATTCAAGGAAGGCATCAGAGGTTGAGAACTCAAAGAAAGAAAAGAAATCGGGCATATTCTCTGAGATGCCCACAATCCAAGAGGATCCATTACATGAAGGAAAATAAGGAGAAGAGGCCTATCAACCCAAGTCACCACATTTTTCCTTTATTCTTACTACTACCACCATCTCCACTTTTATTACTCCTCCTTTGGCATCTTAGGTGCTAGCCACCTCCTCCTCGCCCACGGTGGACATTTTAGTTCACCTTGCCTCTGCATCGCCTGTTGAGCCTATTATGGTAAGAGATTACTCCTCTGCAAAAACCTCCCTACTTTCTTCCTCTTCACTGTCTCCATCATTTGTAGTTTAGCTAGCCTCAACAATTTCAATGCCCACCGTCACTCTTCTAGAGGCCTTTTCCAGACATATGCAAAAAATCACTATGGAGCTTTCTGGAGTGTTGATGAAACCTATAGTGCAAGTTGCTTTATCTCAAGCCGTTGTTGGTGTCCCCATCCCTCCTCCAACAAATCCACCCAAAATGGATGCGGTAATGCAAATTTTACAAGAATTAGAAATAAAAGAGAGGGAGGAAGCCCAAAGGGGGGATGAGGAGCTTGATGACCAATTCAAAGATGACTACCATGCGCATCTTGAGCATCAACACTTGGTCATGGATAACGTGGTAGATGAAGAATTGGGGTCACAATCCTTAGAAGAAGATGTCAAGGACCCCGATGCCAAATACATGATATAATCCTTTGACTAGGAACTTGAAGAGGAGTTGTCTAAACAACTCAAATATGTTGGAGAGGAAGTCGAGGGGTAGTCTTCTGAAGAAGAGAAAGAAACCAATAAGGACATGGAGGTATCCACCAAGCCTCCAATAATAGAATAGTACAAAGGCCTTAGCCAACAAGAAGAAGTATCTCCTGAGAGGAAAATAAAGAAAAGAAAGAAGAAGATAAGCCTAAAGAAGAGGTCTGAATGAAAAGTAATCATTGGGAAAAATGTCATATAGAGCTTAGGGAAAAAGAAGAAAAGGTGTCCGAAGGGGAAGATGGCCCCAAAGAAAATATTGCTGGTACTGAGTCAAAAGGGGAAAAGGCCATTTTTATTAGACTCAGATGATGAAGAAGAATAGAAAATAGAGAAAGAAGCTTCAGACCATGAAGAGCGAGAGATCCAACATGCTCAAAGAGAAGAAGGTGACCATGAATCACCAAAAGTGGGATCTCAAATGTCCGAATGGTTGGGAAGGCAGTTATAGAAGTATACCCCCGCCCCCATGGATCCTAAGGAGAGACTAGAGGTAATCCTAGTATAGGCTCAAATAGGAGAAAAGAAAGAAAAGAAGTTGAAGGTCAAATTGCATATCATGATGGATGCATCGAGATCCTAAATAGTGCAAATTACTACCCCGGTGCTAGATAAAGAAGGGGTAACTTATAGTATTTCTACTATTGACCTGGGTACAGATACAAGGGAGCATAAGATTGATCAACTCCAGGGGTCTATGGCCACAATTGTACACCAAATGAATAAGGATCAATCCTCCAAGGAGGAATTGAAAGCACAGGTGGAATACCTCATTGCCTATATACAACAATGGTCTTTTGCAGAAGAATTACCAACAATGTCGTCAACCCCACCACTATTGTTTTCCAAGGACCACATAAACAAGCAAGAAAGAAGGAGGAATTGGTCCAAGGCTACTAAGGATTGGTTCTGGTGAATTGTCTATAATGGTGATATGGGTATAATTCAAGCCGTCTGGATGACAAATAAGTTTTGAGAAGTAAAAAAACAACTAGAGGGCACCAAGAAAATCTATCACCACTTCAATGAGATGTATAGGATTACTTCTCCTAAGCTCAAATCTATCCTCAATATTCCCAAAAAATCATGGGAGAAGGAGCTTGATTTGGCAAAGAGTGATCAATAGTTGTTTGAAAGATGGAAAATGAGTTTAGACCACAAGAAAGAGGTCTTGGAGCAGGTACTCTGAGAAGTAGAGATTGACCTTGAATGGGTCAAGGAACATTGGGTAGATTGTGAGGATTATCTAAAGTTTATGATAGACTATGACATGCTTGTCGTTCAGATGGACCCCGAGAAAATAAGGCCATATTTTCATAAGAAGATGGAGAACAGGGTTGTAGATTCACTAACACCAGATTTTGTGGAATTTACTACTAGGGCTTTTGTCCAATCTAAACAAATGGCTAAGGCTATGCCTAATGGAGTGGGACAAGCTCTGGATCTTGATAGGAAAATTTGTTGAGTATACCACTATAAAGAAAAATGAGGGAAATCTTGTCATTGATGATGAGTTCCTCACTGTGTAGCTACAACAAAAGGGCAATCAACAAAAGACAAAACTGCTACACTATTGGGCACTAGAAGAAAAAATAGGCTAGAGGATAAGAAATTTATTTTAAATTGTAAAATATTAAGGGGTAGGTGAAACCCTAGTTTGAAGTGAACCTTGGCTACACATTGAAATTAAATCTTGGCCACTCATTTTTCTTTTTGAGCACTATAAATAGGGGGTCTCCTCTCATTTTGAAGAGAGAATTGAGTTGTTGTAAAGACATGTGGAAATTCTAATAGAAATTCATTGATTTTGGTGGATTTTTGAGTTTCATCCATGTTTCATGATTCGTCTCCTCATAGTTGATAGATTTGAATAGATTTTATTTGTTGTTATATGTTTTTTACATGCTTTAGTAGATTAGTGGATGTTGTTCACTGATGCTGAAGAATACTATTGTGTTGATGCCATTCCTTGTTGATGATTTTTGTTGTTTTTGATGATAAATAGCAGTGTAAAGTTAGTCTGAACATAAAATTGATTGATTCACCTAAAATTCATCTTTTATTCATGCTTCATTGTGAATGAATGGTTGAAAATCCATAGACCTTAGAAGATAGCACTAGTTTCATGATGTTGTTAGTTGATTTGGTTAAGTGGAACTCGGTTTCAAGGGGGCTACCCATTATAACATTCTCCATTATCACTATTCATTGGTAGTTGCAGGTCTGGGAAATTCTTCCTCACCCCTCCCATTTTACCTTTCTTTGAAAAAGTAATCTATTCAAAGTTCAAGCATCATTGTAAAGCCAAATCTAATGATAAAAGTGGAGTCTAGACTACTATTTTGAACTTTCATCAATTGCACATCCATTCCAACCTCTTAGGAACTCCATTCAAGGAACCAATATCCCTCGAACTTAGCATACATAAGGCTGCCCTGTGATTACCAAAAAATTGCATAAACCAACTAAGACATTCCAAGCAAGTCATGACCTAATACCCGGGAGACCTTGGGGTAGGATTTTGTGACTTGTTTTTAGATTTGTACCTTTCAAGAGAGGTAGCATACTTGTGTGTTTCCTGTGTTGTGAAGGTGCAAAAATCCCATCAACAATTCCTAAAATGGTAACACCTTCTACTAAATATGCATTTTTATACTATTGAAGGGCTTTTAATAGTGAGATATTAGTCATGATACAATCCATGGGTGGGAGAAATCTCCCAAATGCATATGAGACTGTCATAAAGGAAGGAAATCTCCTTATACAAATTGATACAATTTCACCAAGGCCCCCAGTTCTATTTTTTCTTGAGGTGCAACCACATATATCCCAAATGCCTCCTATAGTTGATGTACCTATTTTACCTACTTTAGATTACCAATCATCTACCATAGTAAAAGTTGTTCTAGCCCAATCTCAAGAACTCCAAGGGATAAAAGGCCTATTATAGACCTTTAGTGGTGAGCTAATAAAATTTAAGAAGCAACAAGATTATAATTTCATACCTTACCAAGCCCCTTATCAAATCACACATTAGCCCAATCAGCCTAATAGGCCTCCCTAACAAGCCAACCCTCAAGGTCAAAATAGACATTTGAATGCTAGACCATATCAACCCTACAATCATAATGTTGTCAATACTTCTAGAGAACTTATACCAATACAAAATAGCATGGTACAAGATTATGAATAGTTTTTTCCATTCATTCAACCCCATAATTAAGCCACATGCTCCAATGGGATGCTAAATCAATCCCTCTTGGTAAAAAATAACATTATTGTTCAATAAGATGTAGCACAAGAAACTCACCAACAATAGAGATCCCATCCTGAGAATAATCACCATGATGTTACTCTCATGAATTAGCAAGGTTAATTTTTGTGGGGTAAACCATCCACAAGGAAAAAATTAGTCTTCCCACCCCATAGTAGCTAATACAAGAGATAAAAAGAGGGTTGTTAATATGGTACAACAAGTTGATAATGGGAAAACTAAGCTTCTACAAGTCACCAAATTATTTTTGGTCCATCATCTTCTCAAAATGTTCAAATTCTACCAAGAGGTCAAGTTGTAGCAAGAAAAGATCAACCAATAAACCAACCACAACCATTGTAAACACAAGGAGATGATTTTGTTCTTAAATGAAAAAAAAGGTTATTATAATCCCATTCAATATTTTGGAGCATATGAAAAAGGAAAATGTTGGCATGTCAATGTGGGATTTTTTGTGCCTTTCACACATACCTCGTTGAAAAGGAGGACCCCATTTCCTTTTTGGATTGTTTTGGTTTGGTTTTTATTTTCATTTCACCTTTTCCCCCTTTTCTTCTCTTAGTTTTGAGTTTGAATTTCTTCTTATCTTATTCCTTTGGTTTTTCGAGGTTTGAATAAGGAAAATCTATTGAGTAGAGATTTTTGACAACCCTTGATTGAAATCCCATAGTCTCTCAAGATCTGTAGTTGGTCGAATCCCACATTGGGTCCATTCTTCCAAGGGTCATATTTCCACAATGGTTATTATGTGTGGATCACATTGTAGGTTACCATGGTGTGGTTTTCTACAAAATATTGCTATACCCCAATTCTCATAAACCTCACATCCACACATTTAGATTTTCAAAATCACCTTGCAAAACCCTAATTTCACACCCATTGGTGTGTTCCATGTTGTGAAGAGTGCATTTATTGCACTAGGTTTTTGGGGAAGTATAAGTAGGGCACTTCATTTTCATTTTTATACTTGGAATTCATAGAGTGATTGAGAGGATATTTTGGGAATTCTTAGCAACCACTTGATCAATTCCACTCACATTTCATGTACGTGTGGTCATTGCATAGCTCCTAGTTTTGAATCTTGTTGAAACCATGAGGTAGGTTTCACCCTTTCATTAGTAGATTTTTCATTTTAGGGTACATTTTCCATCTCAAGGGGCTCATTTTCAATTGATTCTATGAAATATAGGTTTTTCAGATTTTTGCATCACGGGTTCCCTTATCACCTTTTTGAAACATTAAAACTTTAAATGAGTTTTTTTTCTCGTACTTTCTTGAGACTTGCAAAATCCCCTTATGGATATTCCTTTGCAGGAATCCCAACTCTCAAATCCCACATGCCTAAACTCCCACAAACTTCCACTCCTTACAACACTATGGACCCACATTCCTTCAAACCCACACACCCTACATCCCCGCACAATATCAAATCTCATAATAGTTGAATTCTCGCACGTATTTTTAACTCACCAAGCTCAAACTCCACATTTCTCAATTTTTTCAAAGCCTTGCCCACGGAAATTAAATTATATTTTTCATAGAGACTAACTCTTGGAGGATTAAACTTAAAGGACTAAGACACTCCCAATCTGCGTATGCCAAAATTTTCACAAAACAAATCCAAACTTTACAAGATGATGAAACTTCACCCTTTTGTGGAAAACTTCTTGTGGACATTCGATTGCAAATTTGAAAGGTTTTTTATCCTACAATTCATTCATATTTTCATGGTATCTAAACCCACAACACCTGTAAGTTTGTAGTCTCCAAAAGCCCAGAGTAGTTGAAAACCCTTAATTGATTGAAAGGTGCTTGATTTTGAAGATTCTTTCAATTGTGGATGATTTTATGCATATGTAAGATAATGTTGATCATAAATATTTATATGTTTTAAGAAATTTATATGCATAATTTTTTGATATTGATGGTAGTAATGATCCTCAAAGTTATAAATTTTCCACAATCCTAATTACATGTTATCTTTTGTAGGTTATATGGAAAAAATAGATAGAGAATAAAAAATGAAGTATGAATTCCAAGGTGTCAAAACTCCTTCAAAGATCACATACACATTGGACAAGGTATGTGACACCAACATTAGGCATGCCAATATAGAATAATTTAAGGAAATAATATTCAAAGCCCTGAAAAATGATCTGGTATCAAAGATTAGGTAAAGTGGAATAACCTAGGCAATAGGATTCCCACCATCCATGATTTCCCTAAGATAATCATGGGATCTCAGGAGTACTACCATAAGGACTCTAAGAGGATCATTGTAGTTGAAGGAAGAGTACTTACCAACTTATCTCTGGGATCTATTGCAAGAACATTTTGGATCCCATCTTTCACTCAAATGATGGTCCCTAACCATTAGTATGAAGTCGAGGTCTTTACTAATGATCCTAGTGGCTACCTCCAATGTATCAATGATAACTGGATGAATAAGACAAGGGAAAGCTCCGACAAGACACACAAGACCCTATACAGGATTGAATTCAATGATGAGGTCAATGATTTGATTATATTCCTCAAAGGTGTAAAAGGGTTATTGTCTACATCCACGTTTGAGGAGTGGATGTTCTACTTCATAGAGGAGGTTTCGAGAGGCAAGACTAAGTTCAACTGGGAGAAGATTGTCAGTGATAGTATTTATTATATTTTTTTGAGGTGAAGAAGTCTTCCACATTTTTCATTTGTTATGTGGTGTATTTTCTTGTAGAAAATATTAGATAAAGAGGCTTGAATTATAAAGGAAATGTGGGTATAGGCCTAGATGAGTATATTGTATATGAATGTTACCCACAACTGTAATACCAAAATACAAAGAACCACCATAAGAGATTCAATGATGCATTCACTATGCACATTATCCAAACACTGCAAGGAGATTTAGGGCAAAGATTATCTTATTCAACCATGGAGATGGTAAAGCGGTTTGGGTATTGGTTTATCCAATTCCCAAAATTCGCATATTTTAGAATTGAGTGTTTCTTAGGATCATCATATAGGCTACGTAAGTATCCTACTGATAGGATTGTGATGATAAAACTTACCAGGTAGTTGTGTACATCACATGCTATTTCATGGGAATCATAAAGAAAGGGTTCCATACCCCATAACAATGGAAGAGGGATGTACTCATGTCCTTTGGCACCCTCAACTGAGCACTCATATGTGGAAATTTAGAGCTTTGGATTCCATTTTCATAGGTACAGGGATAATTTTTACATTTTTGACAAAATTAAGAAGAAAGTAAGGAGGCAATATGCACATCAATTTCATATAGAGGACTTCCAAGAAATTTTTTTAAATGATTATGAGGTATGGAAGACGAGCTACATCAGGGTGACATTGGAGTAAATTTGCACCCTACACCTTTTCAAAGTGCTTGATCAACTACAGGAGGATGAGAAACTTTGTGATGAGGGGGAATACATAAATTTCTCTATTTTTTCTATCCCTCTACCTAATTGAATAGAAGAGGATGAGAAAGACATAAATTTCATTAAGAAGATGACGAGAAGACTAAGGATGATGGGGCTTTAGGTACAATCTCTACAAGTAAAGAAGAATCCAATCCCCCAAAGCCTAATGGGAAAGGAAGGACGAGCACAAAAGAAAGATGTCAAACTGAAAAACCTAGGGTATACAAGAGGAATGTTGGAGAAGCCAGCAAGCCTCCTCCCAAGAGAAAAAATAAGGTTGAGACTATAGAAATGGAGTCCATCCTAGAGCTCCTCTCTCCCTTCTCCTCCAACAAAACATTCTCCTTCTCCTCCTCTGAACCCTCATTTTCCACCTCTAATATCAGCTCCTCCATCTCATCACCTTTTTCCACTCCCATTCCTTCACTCATCCTCTCCTGTTCTTTGACCATTGACATTTTTTTTCACCTTACTTCTTCCACTCCCCCCACTTTTTCCATTTTGGTGGAATCTTCTCCTTTCTCATCCCCTACCTCTTCTCCTTCATATTCTTCCCTTTCCACTCCCTAATCCACCATCTCTACATTTCCACCTACCACCCCTTCCGCCTCTTCTCCCACCTCTCTCAATCTGCCTGAGTCATTCATGTCTCATCTCACTTGTTGAAACACACAAGACAACTGAGTGGGGGGGTGAATCAGTTGTAACAAATCCTTTACTCTTAAACTTAATCAATTCCACTTTAACTTTAATCTATTATTAAGTGTGAACATGAAATGCAAATAACAAAAAAGAAAACACCAAAGACACTAAATTTATGTGGAAAACCTAATGAGGGAAAAACCATGGTGAGGATTAGCTCACAATATAGTAATAATGCAATATCGAATATAGAGGCTCACTACCCAAATACAAACGCTCATTGCCTTAAAGAGGACTCACTATCCAGAAGGAGGCTCACTGCCTACAACAAATAAAAAGAAATGAATAAAGATCCACCACAAGGGTTCCACACACTCGCAAATTTAATTAGAATATTGTAGAAACCATCAACTCATTACTTTCGGGAATCTAACACAATAATGTACTGCTACCTAAATTCACTCTTACAAACTCTGCTTTTTGCACTTGTTCGCAAACTTCACTTACTTGCTCAAATTTTGGGTGGATGGTGATAGAGAATTTCAAAGTTGACATTTTTAGCTAGTTCCTTGCAAAAATTTAGTGATTTTTACCCTTTGCTTGATGGTTTGGGTCAGGGTTTTAGGGTTTGATACCCTTGTCTCAATATTTTTGAATCTTAAACCCTTACCTTATGTTTCCATGTTGATCTGCTCTACTAGGTTGTTGGTCATTTAAGTAACAACTTAATCCATCATTACCATTTCCTTTATCGACCCCCTTCACATAGACCTGTCGGTCATTTCATAACTTTGATTATTTTAAAATATCTATGGTCGACCAAAATATTTTACCTACTAAAGAATTAAGTCCTAAATCTTTTAATATTTTGACGGTTCATTGCCCATTTACCTAGCCCTTGGCTCCTTTCCTTTCTTACTAATGATGTATTCATGTGTAGAAATTTGAGCCGTCAGATGAAGTGATTAAATCTCAACCCTTGTATGCATATTGTTCAACATTTAAAAAATGCATTTATGTTGGATAGAGTGATATGCACGATTGCACCACGTATCTTCTGAATCATGTGGGATCCAATCCCCATTATCAGCTTGGCTTCATCTAACGGTCAATTGACGGCTCTAACATATTGTTGGGTCTTGATCTAAGCCATAGCACATGTTCCACACAAAATATTAAATACTATCACCTAATGCCTTGTGCGGTCTGTGCGATGGTGACACGTGGACTTTGTTGGTGGCATAAGGAGGTTGGATGGGGCCCATGGGTGGTGGATGTGTTTTTTGACTGGGGAGAGCACCATTGGTTGATGAAATTTCCATGTGACATCATGGAAATTTCAAACATATCTGACTCAATCTGAGCCATTCAGAGGGCCACTTCATCCGTGCATAGACGACTCATATTCAAAAGATAGAACTAGCAATGTGATGACTATTTGGGCACTATAAATGGTGAGAATTAACGGTGAATACTCTTTAGAGGATATCAACCTGATCTCCATGCATGTGAAGAGCTACTTCATAAAAATTATGATGAATTGTTCCTCATATTCCATGTACCTAGGAATTAACGGTGATAAAATAGACACCAAAAAATAATCACTTACTCACTCGTGCTTCTCTTAGAGCATTGATGATCAACATCATCAGTTTTCTCAATAAATATGGTTGATGGCTCACCAAATTTTCACCGTTGAAATTGAGATTCTAAAGTTTTATGGTTTGTCTATAGTAATTTGTGATTATTCTTGTGGAGGTTGTTGAATTATAGTTGAAGATGAGCATGTTGATTGCTTCTCCATCTTCTATGTGTCAGTTTTCCCTAGTAAATATGCAGAGGTCTCATGGTGGTCTACCACTGCACGAGCAAAGTACTCTTCCAAGTGCTCTCACTCTGAAAGAGGAATATAAGAAGCCTGCCCCATAAGTCACCAGGTGCTACTCTAGGCTAAAAGGCTAAGCTTCCATTGTAGAGGAGGTGGTACATGGAAAGGATAAGGGGTCTATTGAGTTCGAACAAAGACCAATAGCCAAAATAGGGTATGTTTGGGGCTCCTTGTGAAGGCAAAATTCTCCCATCAATGTCTCAAGCAACTCTAGTGATAGTGATACTGAGACTAATTCTGGGTAGGGCCAATTCCTCATGGCTCTAATAGAAATGGCTGGTGTGAATGAAGAGGTTCTCACAGTTTCTCCACTCTTTGTGGTGGCACCGACTGGTTATGTGGGTTGTTATAATTTTTGATTCCCCTACTCGGTAAATGATTACATATAACCATCTGGGAATTTTTAAATGCACATGAAATTCTGTTTTGAAATAAATTTTTGGTGAAATGTAACTGCAATGAGCCTGTTGCTTATTGCTCTCTTATGCTATAAAAGAGATTTCAAGGCTGATTTCAGAGGTTGGATTTTTGGGTCTAGAATGGTCTAGGTAAAGTATATGTACAGTGAACAAATATGATGCAGATTTTTGGAAGATTCTATTGGTTAATTGTCTTGGGTACAAGTTGTATATGAAATACTCTTAAATAGTTTTATGCAAGTTATTGATATAGAAAAAAATCTATAAAATTAAAGTATGCACTCTCTTGCATACAGTTCTTATAGATTATGAAGGAAAACATAAAGTATTTTTCATTTTTCTTCAATGGTTAGTTGAATGTATGATTCTCTTCCTTGTCTTAACTCAATGAGTTAATTAAATGCTTGAAAAGAATCGTAGGTCTGTGAGAATTTGTTAAGAATTTGGTAAGAATTAATACTTTAATTTTTGTGATTTTTGTGATGCAATGCATTATAGAAACATTCCATTCATTTCAGGATTCAACGTTTTGTGTATGACAAAATATTTCATGTATGACTCCTTTTTCCCAATTGATGAGGCACTAGTCTATTTGTTAGGAATTCTTGTAGTCTAATGGATTTGTGAAATTCCTAATCATGGATTAAATTTTTTAACATTACTTGATTAAACTTCATTCGTCGTGATATCTAAATCTCTTGTAAAACTGTGTTCCTAGCAAATGAAAGGTTATTTGTAAAAGGGTCAGCCAATTCCTTAATGGATAATGTATGTTTGCAATTAATAGGGACAAATATATGTGTAGAAGTATTCTTGAAGGTCCCAGACATCATATGAACACAATAAGGAACACCCTCCTTGGTTCAATAGAGCCTAAAGAGTAGGAGTAGAGACCCTATAACTCTTTACTCATTGTGTTGGCCTCTTACCTAGGAATTTATTAAACATAAGACTTGGCACCCTTTAAAGGAATTTATGGTTTAGTAGGAAAAAACACCAACAAAATTGGTGAGTCTGTTGGGGAGAACTTTGAGAAATTTATAAAATAAAGAATCCTAGTCGCAGATTGTAGCATCACAGAGTCAAGCATTTGGTGGATCGAAACATTTTTTCAGGTATTGAAATATTTTAAACCTGGAAAATTTTTATTTGGGGTTAAATTCAAAATAATTTGTAAATGACTTTATTGGTGGAGGTAACCCAACACAAGATTTACTTGTGAAAGGGCTTTATATTTATTTGAATATTAGTTCTTTATAAAGGAGGTGGTGACTCTGGCTTAAGAACCTGATGAAGAACTTGATGAAGACCCTGTAGAAAATTCTAGATGTGCAAAATTGCAGTCATAAAAGAGTTCAGAAGCTGCTAAGACTTCCAGGTATTCTCATAGACATATTTCATGATTTAGCAAGTAGTTTATGAGAATTTTTCAAGAATAGAAATGTGATTGGTTCCCAATTAAGTGAAGGAAGCACAAGTAGAAGGAAAACTCTAGTTGAATGTTGCATGTTTCTAGAATGTAATGAGAAATTCATGATTTATATTAAAGAAGCATGTTATGTTTTAAAATCCTAAGAAAAATAGATGAAAAATTGTGTTGTAAAGGTTTGAGAGCTTAGGTGCAAGGAGATTTTGAATTACTCCTTGACAAAGTTTGGTAAGGCTTGCAAAGGAAAGATAAAATTTCCTTATCAAAGTGTATACCTTGATACAAATATGAATGCAATAGTACATAATAGACATCCTCTTTCTCATCAAGGAAATTTTAGTACTGAAAGATACAGTGCTATAGATTTTAGTAATATTCATGGTTATCCAAATGAGGTGCCACACAAAGTTAGAGAAAAGGTACCTAAGTTTAATGGTGCAAAGGATGAGTCAACAAGCAGGCATCTGTAAGAATATTTTGATATAATGGGAGTTGTGATTTGAATTTTGAAGATGTCATAAAGTTTTTTGTTCAACCTCTGAAAGGAGACACAAGGGACTAGTTTTCTTTTCTATCTGCAACTTCAATACATTCTTGGTATGAACTCAAATTAGCGTTCAGGGAACAATTTGGTGAGGAAATTTTTTATGGACATCTACAAAGAGGAGCATGAGTTGGTCCCTTCTTTTAATCATAGATCCTCCAAGATAATTAGAGAGATCCTTGCAAGCATAAGACCAAATGATGTTGAATGTTTGGTTATATATTTAGGTGTATTTGAAATGAAGATGAGCTATCTATTGAGAGATAAAGAGCCCTCAACATTGCACCAAGCATATCAAATTTCTATGGATATTGAAAATAATCTAAAGTATTGAATAATGAAAGGATGTTTGACTATTAATATTAGTCATTCTGGCACATCCTATGCAAATAAAATCAATGAATCAACCATTGAAGAATTATGTAAAGAAGATAAGGCTTCTACTATCACACTCTCTTCATCACTGCAACATGTTTCCCATAGTGAGCCCCAAGAGAAATGTTCACAAGATTCAAGTGGAACTGATCATATGTCTTATGATAAAATATTATATGAAATAAGAAGAGGTCAAGGTGAATTGTCCCATGACATGTTTCATAGGTTTGTGGATGTGTTGTTAGAAATACCAAAAAATGTCAGGCCTAAGGAGTCAATCATGTGCATTGACTTGTTTTGTGAAATATACTAGTCAGGGACAAGTATGTTGCCCAAGGAATTAAATCTTGAAAGTCTAGGCCAAGTAGTTGACTGGATAACACTGGTAGAAAGAATTGGTGGTAGTAATGAACAACATCAGATGATCCTGAATAATAATGGTCATGGTCCTGATGAGATGGGGCAAGAAATAATGAAAATAGGTAAAGAAGATAATATAATGATTGTAACCAATTCACTAGTAAAACATGGGAAGATCATTACCATTGTGAAGAGGAGGATGACCTATGTTGTGATGAGAGGTATGATGTGTCTAAATCAAGCTCTTGGGAGGTATTAAAGGATGAGGAGTTGAATGAGGTCTAAATGATTGCTCCATTGAGTGAATTGATCAACAACTATGATTGTGATGTTGGTGATTAATATTTTGCTAATAATCAACATATTGATACCAGGAGCTATGATTTTTAGTTGGAGGGGTTTGAATGCAGTCTTAGTATTGATGGATTTTCATGCTATGGTAGTGATGATGATATAGAGTCATGTATTTCTTTTTTTGAGTATGACTACCCCTACCAAATGAGGGGAGACCCACTTTGAGAAGTTTTTAAGGATTTTAGGTGTGATGATAGGTTGCAGGGTTTGTACCCTCATATAAAGGAAACAAAGGGCCCTCTCACAAAAATGAATGTAATAGAAAATCCTCTTTTTGATGAAACTTATCCATGTCAGTTGCTAAGGTAGAATCCCTTGATTGGTGCAGGGATAATCCATTTTTTGAAGATTTTGATGATGCTTTGGATGTAGGGCCAAGATATGATTATGAGCAGGAAGAAAAGTGCACTAGAAAATTTCTTGATGAGAATGCTTTTGAAGCTTTCAAATTTTATACTAATGTGGAGGATGGGATTAAGGACCAAGAAGAGATCAAATTCCTTGAGTGTTTTTCCCAAGAGTATAATTGTCTTTATGAGAATGACTTGGAAATTTCTCAGCTACATTAGGTAAAACACTTTGAATTTGAAATTAATGAATAATATAAGGACAAAGGTGTTACTATTTAGTGTGTGAACATGGAGTCTGATAATGAATATTTAGAAAATTATGAATGGAAGTTGGGCTCATATGTAGGGAAGTCAAATAATGTTAAAAATGATATCAACCAACATAAGTGTGGCTGAATTCTTTGTTGATGCTCCTCACCTCTGGGATATCATTATGGATTTGTTTCCACTTGATAACAGTGGCAGTTATGTGAAACAGGGTGAAGAACTTCTTGAATTTGTCTCATCCCTTCTTGATGTTTCAGGAGATTGTTGGCCTAGTCTATTGCACAGTGATGTTGAAGGTTTTCAATTTGATGGGAAGAGGGAATATGGATATTTTTTGTTTCCACTACAACTGGAGAAGCCTAAGATTGGTAAACAAGGAAGTCCTGGGGCATATGGGATCATTTGTATCTATCATAATGATGCAGACTATTGGGAATTCCTTTGCATTATTATTCATCCAATACAGGTATGTGAAAGAAAGGATTTTGACAAAGAAATCATTTAGCTCCAAGGCTTAAAAAACCCTAAAACAACAGGTTTAAAAATTGAGGCTAGTGGAATTGGATGAGTTTTTTGAACATGAGAAACTTTGTATAATTATGTAAATTTTGTATATAGGTTTGGCATGTTTCTTTTCTATTGTGTCTGCTTGTCTTGTCTAGACAAGCTCCTGGTTTGTCATTTTTTGGGCTGGTCTACTTTGATCTAAGATTCGAGTTCTCACTATACCCACCAGGGGCATGCATCCTCAAGCTAGAGCCACTAATAGAGATTTTCAAATTTGACATTTTTTAGCTGGTTCCATGCAAACTTTTAGTGATTTTTACCTTTTGCTTGATGGTTTGGATCAGGATTTTAGGGTCCGATACCCTTGTATCAATATTTCCAAATCTTAAACGCTTACCTTATGTTTCCATGTTGACCTTCTCTACTAGGTTGTTGGTCATTTAAATAACAACTTAAGCCATCATGACCGTTGCCTTTACTGATCCCCTTCGCATAGGCCTATCGTTCATTTGATGACTTTGATTATTTTAAAATCTCTATGGTCGGCCAAAATATTTTACCTACTGAAGACTTAAGTCCCAAGTCTTTAAATCTTTTAAGGGGTCATCACTCGTTTACCTAGCCCTTGGCCCCTTTCTTTTCTTACGAATGATGTATGCATCTGTAGACATCTAATTCATCAAATGAAGTGGTTAAATCTCAACCCTTGAGTGCACACCACACAACATTTATAAAATTAATTTCTGATAGACCACACAGTATGTGTGATTATTCCACGTATCTTCTGAATCATGTGGGACCTAGTCCCCACTACCAACTTGGCTTCATCTGACAGTCGATCGATAACTCTAACATACTTTTGGTTCTTGATCTAAGCTGTAGCGCATATGCCACACAAAATATTAAATACTATTACCTAACGCCTTGCACGGTCTGTGCAATGGAGACACGTGGACTCTGCTAGAGGTGTAAGGAGCATAGATGGGGCCCATGAGTGGTGGACGTGTTTTCAGATTGTGGAGAGCACCATTGGTTGATGAACGTTCCATGTGACAATGTGGAAATTTCAAACAAATCTGACTCAATCTGGGCCATTCAGAGGGCCACTTCATCCTAACATCGATGACTCATATTCAAAAGATAGAACTAGGCATGTGATGACTATTTGGTCTCTACAAATGGTGAGCATTAATGGAGAATTCTCTTTAGAGGATATCAACCTAATCTCCATGCATGTGAAGATCTACTTCATAGAAATTATGATGAATTCTATGCCATTTTCCATGTACCTTGGAATTAATGGTGATGAAATAGATGCCAGCGAATAATCACTTACTCGCTTGTGCTTCTCTTGGAGAATCGATGATTGACATCATCAATTTTCTCAATAGATATGGCTGATGGATCACCATTTTTCACAATCGCAATGGAGAATCTAAATTTTTATGGTTTGTCTATAGTAAATTGTGATTATTCTTGTGGAGATTATTGAATTATTTTTTAAGATGAGAAATTTGATTGCTTCTTCATCTTCTGTGCATTGGTCTACCTAGATAAATATGCAGAGGTCTCACGGTGGTCTACCACTACATGAGAATAGTACTCTTCTAGGTTCTCTCACTCTGAAAGAGGAATATAAGAAGCCTACCCCAATTGTCACTAGGTATAGCTCTCGGATGAAAGGCCAAGTTGCCATTGTAGAGGAGGCAGTGCATGGAAAGGATAAAGTGTCTTCCAAGTTCGAACAAAGACCAAGAGCCAAAATATAGTATGGTCGAGGCTCCTTGGGAAGGTAGAATTTTCCTATCGATGTCTCGAGCAGCTCTAGTGACAGTGATACTAAGACTGATTCTGGGTATGGTCACTTCCTCATGGATCTAACAAAAATGGCCAGTGTGAATGAAGAGGTCCTCGCAGTTTGTCCACTCTTTGCGGTGGCATCGACTGGTTATGTGGGTTGTTATAATTTTTGATTCTCTTGCTCGATAAATCATTACATCTAACCCTTTGGGAATTTTTAAATGTAGATGAAATTCTACTTTGAAATGAAATTATGGTGAAATTTAACTACAATGATCCCGTTGCTTGTCGCTTTCTTATGCTATAAAAGAGATTTCAAGGCTGATTGAAGAGGTTGGATTTTTGGGTCTAGAATGAACTAGGTAGAGTATATGTACAGTGAAAAAATATGATGCAGATTTTTGGATGAATCTATTGGTTAATTATCATGGGTACAAGTTGTATATGAAATAATCTTAAATAGTTTTATGCAAGTTATTTATATTGAAACAAATCTATAAAATTAAAGTATGTGCTCTCCTGTGTATGGTTCTTACAGATTATGAATTAAACCATCAAGTTTTTTTCATTTGTCTTCAATGGTTAGTTGAATGTATGATTCTCTTCCTTGTCTTAACTCAATGAGTTAATTAAATGCTTGAAAAGAATCGTAGGTCTGTGCGAATTTGTTAAGGATTTGGTTAGAAGTAATACTTTAATTTTTGTGATTTTTTTGATGCAATGCATTATAGAAATAGTCCATTCATTTTAGGATTCAATGTTTTGTGTATGACAAAATATTTCATGTATGACTCCTTTTTCCCAATTGATGAGGCACTGGTCTATTTGTTCAAAATTCTTGTAGTCTAATAGATTTGTGAAATGCGTAACTGTGGATTCAAGGTTTGAACATTACTTGATTAAAATTCATTCATCTTGCAATATAAATCTTTTGCAAAATTGTTTTCCTAGCAAATGAAAGGTTAATTGTTAAAGGGTCAGCCAATCCCTTAATGGATAATGTATGTTTGCAATTAATAGGGAAAAATCTGTGTGTACAAGTGTTCTTGAAGGTCCTAAACATCATATGAACAAAATAAGGAACACCCTCCTTGGTTTCATAGAGCCTAAAGAGTAGGAGTAGAGACCCTATAACTCTTTACTCGTGTTGGCCTCTTACCTAGGAATTTCTTGAAAATAAGGCTTAGCAACCTTTAGAGGAATTTGTGGTTTAGTAGGAAAAAACACCAATAGATGGATGGATGATCAATTCGCTACAACTTGATTTTCTTTTATACCATCTTCAACCCTAGAAATATTCTCAAAGGTCGGCTATGCAATTTCATTTACAAATTCAAACTAGGTCAGCTACTCAACATTCCTGTGGTGGATAAGAATGAGAGAGGGCCAATTTCATATTTAATTTAGGACCCAAAGTACATCTTGGATCAATCACACACTTCCTCAAATTGATGCAAAAACTTAATGTAATGTGTAGACATCGAGTCGACCAAACCTAATGAAAACACCAATAATATTTGAAGTACACACATCTCCAGCAAGATGATCACATGTGGATTATTCAACATGCTTCACCAGACATATTTCCATCTTTGAGAATTCCTTAGATACATTGGTAGCAAATACAACAACCTTCATTCATAGAGAACTCTTGAATAGTCCAACCAAACCAACCAACAAAATAAAGGAGCTTTGGAGCAGGTCTTCTGGAGTGCCAAATCACAAGAAAGTTTGTCAGTTCATAGAAACCATCAAAAAGAATCATCCCCTAGATCTGCAAGATCTAAAA
Source organism: Sequoiadendron giganteum (assembly GCA_007115665.2). NCBI lineage: Eukaryota > Viridiplantae > Streptophyta > Pinopsida > Cupressales > Cupressaceae > Sequoiadendron > Sequoiadendron giganteum. The sequence goes on from CM021109.1 coordinate 419,941,351, forward strand.
CCAAATATCAAAAGACTGCAAAGCCAAAAAAATTCTCCTAGTCCACAAACAAATAGTTCTGCCAAACCAGTTCACACACCGGTGAACATATCTTTTATTCTCCATAGAACTAGAAGCTAAAACTCAAGATATATTACCCACTAAAGCTCATGAACATACTTATAGATCTACACAAGCATAGGATCATCATGGAAGAACTGCAAAGTACAATACTGGAGCACAACCAGAACACACACTTCAATACCACTTCGCATCTACAACTTCATAAATATAGCTCCATGTACTCTAAACACTTCTACAATATCTCAACTATACAAATACCATTTGCAATCGACCTGAACTATGTTGACATCAATGACAATATTAATGAGAATACCATCAAACACATCCATACTTGCAAGATCGCTAACCTACCTAAGTAGTTTGTATATGTGTTTCTCTCTCTTGCTAATAGGAAAATAATCAACCAAGTTTCTTAGGCCATTCTTTCCCCTTCTTCCTAGGATGTGATGGAGCCACCTTCTACAAAAAGCATGGATAAGATTTTGGAAGAAATGAAAAAATAGGAAAGGGAGGACATGGAGGTATTATCTGCAATGGAGGAAACCTCAGTTGCTTCATCACATGAAGAGAATTTCTCTAATGAGATGATGAAAATCAAAGCAATAGAGTCCCATAGAGAGAATGTAGTAGAGAAAGAGAAATTAGAAGATGATCTAGATAAGAAAAAAATAAAGTGTTGCAATAGAAAATAAGTCACCTAAAATTCCCACCTCATTAGGGGAGGAAACAAATCCTGATTGGCTCCAAGAACAATTGAAGAATAAGGATCTTGTGATAGAGACTCCACAAGCATCCTTGAGGAAATTTTATCCTGCATTAGGAAGCCCAAAGAGGAAAATAAGGCCAAAAGAAGGTCGCATGTGACCAAGGATTCTTCGAGATCCCAGATCCTCCTTGTTGCTACACCTATGGTCGATAAAGATGTTACCTCAATTTTTCTTGAGAATTGTAGAATTTCTTTAGTCAAAATTGGCCCCACAAATAGAGTGCAATAAATTAATGAATACCAAGGGTCGATGACCAACATTTTGAAATCGATGGACAAAGACCAAGTAATGAAGGTGGAATTGAAAGAGCACTTTGTAGAGATAAAAAAATTTATTCAACAACTTGTGATACCCATTCAGAGTGCTCCAGGGAAGGTTTCTACCCCAAATTTTCTATCAAGTGATAACATGAATAAAATGGAGTAGATGAAGGTGTGGGATCAATCAACACATGAATGGATCAACAACATTTCTATTACTAGTAATAAGTAAATTGGAATGGTTGTAGAGATGCATAATAATTTCCTAATTTTGAAAGAGGAGATTGATAAGATGACCAAAGATTGTGTTTCCTTTTTAAAGTACTATGAGTTAACATATCACAAGTTAGAGACCATAAAAAGACTGCTCATAGAAGTTATTGAAAAAGAATATATTTTTACAAAGGAAGAGATTAGATGACCAAAGTTTTGGACGTATGCACTAGATTTTTGGAGAGAGGTGACAACTTGGGTAATGCCTAAGATGAGTAAGATTGTCGAGTAGATTAATAAATTAATGGTTGACTATGTTCAGTTTTTGAGAGATATGGTGAAGATGTCAGTCAAAACTTCAAAAAAGATAAGTCATGCAGAGCTGAAACAACAATGGTGGAAGATCATAAAAAGGAGCCCATTTATATCTTAGATAAAGGATTTTTGGACTTTTTTGCATAGTTTTTGGTTAGGTTAGAGGAATTATTAAGATAAAGGACCACCTACATTGAGCTCCACACCAAATTGTTGGATGAATATGAAGATATAGGTTACAAAGTACATGGTACTCTAAGCCCCCCTAATAATAAATTCACAACTACACTCAATAATTTTGTTAAATATTCTATAAAGGAAAAACAAGATGGAAATATTGTAATTGATTATAATCTTTTGTAATTTGTAGCTAGCTGTAGTATCTATCTCAATGTGTGTACATCCATATTTTATAGGATTTTGTAAGATGTATTTAAAGTAAAATTTATATTTACATATTTTCCATTCTCTTAGGTGCATGTATAGTGGAATTTTAAATTGGGGGGATAAGAAGGAATATTGTGTAAAAATTCAATATAGCTCTAATATTAAATGAAAATGTAATATGGGCCATTGGTGTTGAGTTGATTTTCATCATTGATTTTGTAAGCATTCTCTATAAAAGGAAGATTTCTCTCATTTGTAAAGGGTTGATTAGGAGTTGTTATAACAACATTTTGAGATTAATACAAGAAAATGTATTAAATTTTTGGTTACTTTTTTCCAATTTTAGTTCAAGTTTAGTTATAATAATGAAAAAGTGTTAAAGGTATTTGATAAATTTGTTGCTCATACCACTTGTAATTTGTTGATTGTAGGTTACTTTGCATGGTTAGTCTAATAATTTTATAGCATTAGTTCAACTTTGAATGTTTATGCATGTTGTGCAAAAAATTGGATATATGTCTGAATATTTACAGTCTGAAAATCTCTCAGTTTTCCTTTAAAGATTGCACTTTCTCTACAACATTGTGGGTTTAACCCTAATCAAATAGAAATTGGTTTTATGGGGATTTATTTATCTGCAACATCAAACATTTTTTTCATTGACCTTAGTTGTTAGATTTAGGATCTCTAAACCCTTATTCTTTTGTATTTTATTTAAAAATCTTAGTTATTTTAGGAAGAAAAGAATCACTCTAAATAGTCATATCTGGTGTTAAAAATTATTTTCAAATTTCCCCTAATATTATTTTTTGAAGTTCTAACTTAAACATTTAAGGCCCTTTCTAAAACCAACATTACATTAACGACCAAGTCATTTCATCCAAATTCAAGACCTAAAAAATTGAAGCCTTGGGGTCATCTTTATGAACTTTTTGTAGTTAAATTTCCTCTCGAGAGATAGGGTACTATGTTACTTTATCTATGTTGTGAATGTGCAAAAACACTCATCAACACAATTAGTGCTAGAAGGAGGGCTCCTTTTTAAAATATGGATCATATAGGTTCATTTTCTCTCAATAGATTTAAGAAAATACTTAGATCTACACCAAACTAGGGATAATTTATTTAGCTTGGATCCCCCACAAGGGCTAGGAGAGTTGCAATAGGGTGCCTTCATTATCAACTCCACCTCATACTTCCACTTCATCCTTATTTTCCAGTCCAGCATCTTCATCATCATCTCAAATCCCTTTCATAGTACCACAACCACCACCTCCATCAATGTCTTGGTTACCTCCCAACCCTTCCCCAATTCATTTCAATGCATATCATGATTTGCCAAAGAATCCAAAAAAAATCTATTTAAAGTTTCATGCTAATGATCCTAATAGGACTACAAAACAACATCTTAAGGTCTTTGAGGAAAATTTGGCTATTAGACAAATTGGGCATGAGGATTTTTCTTGCAGATTATTTCCATATTCTTTAAGAAAATAATATTTTTACTATTATTTTCTTTTACCAGTAGGATCCATTCGTTGATGGGGAGATATGAAAAATATTTTTTTGAATAGGTTCAAACTTGTTATTGAGCTTGCAGTATGTATAGGCTATTTATAGAAGTTAAAATTTGAGATAATGAGCTCATTAGTGCCTTCAATGATAGGTTTTATAAGGAATACACCAACCTTCAAGACCCATATCAACTCAATGACCATGAAGCTAAACACGCATACTATGTTGCTCTAGATAATCTTACATTCGTATTTGTCACAAGGGAAAATCTAGCATAAGCATATAAGGAGGATATCAAAGTGAATGCAGGATTGACAAACAACATTCTTCAATGAAATTTGTTCTTTATTCAATCTATATTTGTACTAGTTAGACTTGTGTCGAAATAAATTGCAATGATAACAGTAGCCATTGAATGGATAAATTATCTTGTTCAACTTTTAACTTTTGTACTCTATAGATTTATGTCTAATCCTATTGCATTTAAAAAATTGAATAGATAATGAGAAAGTATTTTGATTCATTCCATCATTTTGTTTCATTTTATTTTCATAATATTTTTCCCTATGACCAAACTTATTGCAATAATAACATATACCATTAAAAGATAAGTACCTTTGAGCATTAGGTTGTTTGATAGAAATCCTTCTAGTATTTCTTCTTAGATTCTTTATTTTTCTACCATTGCTTTGAGTTTTCATGTTAGGGGATTGATTTTCTTTTAAGATTTTTCCTTCTTCAAATCCCAACCCACTTTTGTCCTTAGAGGGTTTATATCCTGCAATCAGTTCATCCATCATTGTAGAACTTGTCACAAATTTATCCTCAAGTCTTTTTTCCTTTTCCAAATATGATTTCAGAATTATAACTTCTTGTTCAAACTTTGCACATTCATCCATCTTCCTTTGTACTTTAGCTTTATGACAGTCTTCAATTCTCTTTTTTTCTTCTAGTTGTTATTTTAGTTTGATGATGTCCCCATCTGCTTTCTTTAACTGATCATTGAATTCTGTATATCTTTACTTTAGCTTCTTAATACACTCTTTTTATTTCCTTCACTCTATCCTTAAAATCTTTATTTTCTTCTATATGTTCAGCAGGGATCTCTTCTTGAGGAATAAGAAATTATTTTACATGTATTCAAATTTTAGGACCTTCCTCAAGCTGTTAGACTTTTTCAAAGGAACCAAGATCTAATACCAATTATTGAACACTTAGAATACTATGAGGGGCGGTGGATTAGTATTCCATTAAACCATTCATCTATAAACCATCCAATTATTAAAGCATATTTAACTACACACAAGAATGAATACATTGAAAAAAGCATAGCACCATAAGACACATCAACACCAAATTTTTACATGGAAAACCCAAAATGGGATAAACCACGATGAGGATTATCTCACAATATAATATATCCAGATATAGAATATTACAATGGCTCACTACCAGGACACACTGTCCTTGAAGGCACACAACATAACATAATTTACAAAATAGAGTATGACTCACTACCAAGGAATGAACTAAGATAGAATGCACCTTCCTTTTGTTGGATTTTAGTTATGGTGAAGCATGGTATAAGAAACACTTTTATGCAAGTGTGTGCAAAACATTTGTCTAGTCATTCATAAAAATTTGCACATTGCAACATTTAGCAATCCTCAATCACTCTGAGATTTTTTATTTCATTCGCTCACACACCATCTTCTCTACAACTACTTCCTATCACTCTTAAATGAGTTAACACATATATATGTACCGTATATGATCAAGTACACCAATTAGGTCAGCCTAATTGGAGTGACCCCATTTCAAATGACAACCAAAAATATCGACATTGATATTTGCATGATACTAGTCGATATGGACCTATGATAGATCCATATAACATTCACAACACATGTTTAATATCCTTAGCACCAATTCATAATTAGGTCAGCCAGAGCTAGACCTAAAACAACAAAAATACAAACATATATGAAATTCATCAAACGTGTAACATAAAAACTTGTTAACACATCAAATTCTCCTTAAGATGACACTGAATAACTTATCTTCAACACCGTAAAACAAAATAATTAATCTTGAGAAAATGCATAATCTCTCTCATCAATACACTGTATAGAAACTCATTGTAGTCTTCATATCATAACACTATTATTCATATCTTCTATATGCCTTCACATATCATCAAAAAACTTTGGTGTAAGATGAATCTTGTAGTCACAAGCCTATGTACAGAGTCCTATAGTGATATCTTTATTTGAGGTAAAATCCAAACCAAAAAACCTACATACTGAACTAGTATATAAGAAGAATACTATTTTCCAAACTACTGGTGATAGTATCTTTCCAACCATGGCCAAGTATACTGAAATCTTGTCAGTGGATGCAAATGATATCATGATAGACCATAATATCAACTTTTGAAAGAATCCTACAAATTAAGATAGTCCAGACCAAAATACCGGATCAACAAACTTCCATTACCAAAGAAAATACTAATTTGTACAAGTAATATACATCACTAAAAAACATCCAAATCACATTGTTGACATCAATGGAAACCTTCCAATTTCCAACAATACCCCCCTTTTTCATTGATGGCAACACATGAGGTGAAAACCATAAAAAAATTCATTTCTCTCCGGAGCCAATTTTTTTTTCTAAAACTTTTCACATCCCCCTCTTTAAACTTTTCAGATCCTCCTCTCCCCTTTGACATGAATGAAAAAGGAATAGAAGATATTGAATGATTTGACAATTTCCTTTGCATACTTGAATACTCCCCCTGAGGAGTATATCCAAAACAAAATCTGCGAGCAATCAACCGGAGGTGGTTGTCCCTTGAAATATTCTAAGAATACTTGTCCAAGAGTATTTTACTACATCCCAAAGTTTCTTTGCTTATGATAAGGCTCTGTATAGATAATTAAGATCAACAAGGATTTCCTTTCCTTCAACTAGAGTCCTAGGAATAACATTTGAGTTTAGAATCCCATCAGCCAAAGAAAGAGCATACCAAACATGTGTACACTTAATCCTAATTAGATCTCTGAGTTTCCCATACTATTCAATCATTTGTCCTTTCTCCTTATCTGATGCAAGATATTCTTCATGCAACTTTGTTAATTCATACCAAGTTTGATCATCCAGATCAAGAGCTGGATTAAAGGTGTTGGAAGCATATTTTATTTGAATCTCAATAGTGTCCTCAACAACCTTTAATCTTTGAATAGCATCAGGCCATGTGCAGCAAAATGAGAGTAGAATTTTGGCCTCTTCCTCACACTTTTGAACCTCTTTAAGTCTCTCAAGTGTAGTGCAATGTGCATATTTGCATCTATCTTCAATTTCCAACAATCCTTTTTCTTTGACCCAAGTGACCATTTCACTTACTGATTGACTCTTCAATTCTTTGAATTTATGAATCAATGAATTTGTGCTTTCCAAAATGGACTATGAAGAACTGGTAATTGCTTTGGGAACTATTTGAAGATGTGTCTTTTTCCTATCTAGCTTCTTAAGTCTCCTCAGAGTTGGATCTACCTGAGAAACTAATGCATGAACCTCAATGAATTTTCTCTTTTCTTTGTAGGTAACCATTGATTTAGCGAAGACCAACTTAGGTTTTTCAAGAATTTTTTTAGCTACCTCAGTGTAAGTTCCAAATATAGGTCTATTGGGATCTCAAGGGTTGTTGATTAGTATTTCAATATAGTCAACAACATAATCCTTTTCAATTTCAAACCCTACCTCAAGAATTCATGAACTTCTTGATTCAACTACCTTGATAATGTAACTATCATTGGATGCTAGAAATTTTATATTATCCTTAGAGTTTGTAACTAGTTCTCTTGGAATTCACCTTCTTCTATTTATTCTTTTTTTAAACTTTCTAAAGAATGTAGCAAGAGCATCTCCTTGTGCATACAAATCACCAATGTATCTCGTTATTTCTCTGATATGATGAGCAATCCGTTTGGTATTTAACCAAACAAATTCTCCTATTCCAAGAAATTTTCTCATAAAGTAGAAAGCTGGACATAATATCAATGTTCCATATCTAAAAATGCATTTCTTTTTCTTGATACCACTCATATTTTCCAAAAGTTGTTGTTAGAGAAACTCACAAAGATCATATTTTTTCCTCTTCTCAACCATTTCTACTACTAAATCAATTATGGAGGTAGAGACATCATTATCACCAAAATTGCATACCGGACAACCGAATTAGTAATTCCAGTACCTGTGTTCTTTATTAATCCCTTTCCTTTGTCAAAATCATGTTTAGGAGTAGGTCTGGTGGATGATAACCCAATAACATCTTTAATTGCTTATCTATATATCATATGGGAATTATCAAGTCATACAAAATGATTGTGAAATATGCTAAGTTCCAATCTAATACATATTTCTTCATTGCTAAGGTCCAAAAATTTATCCCACACATCCAATTTCATTAATGTAAGTACAATGTATTCCGATTTTAGGGTAGAGTTGCTTCTACTTAATTATTTTAACCATAATATGCAAGCTTTTTCATAGGTAGGTTCTTCCAATTTTCTATGAATATATATCCCAATGTCTTCAATTAGAATAACACCAAGTGGAACTTCCAAAAAATGCACCCAAGGGGTCAAGTTCTAGGGTTTTAATATGATACATTTTAAGTTGTGGTTCCAGTCTCACTAAATTGTCTACTACTCGAGGCATATCCATCACATTCAACAAAATTCAATGAACAATTTAGAGGGAATAATATATAGAAACAATGACTTTCCTCTTTCCTACACACTAATGCCAAACTATGAATTTCTACGGTATGAAAATGCTTTGGTTTCTTCAAGCTTTCTTTGCATGCTTCTTCTCTTCCACAAATGCCTTTCGTCAAACACTAGTATAGAAATAACAATATATGATTGAAAAACCTACTAAAAACTTCTTATAAATTACTAAACATGGTCACATGACCATTAGTAGTTTATTGCAGTCATTTATAATGTGACCAAATCGATGACTAAACCATTTTAAGTCATTTATTGGTATTTTTGATTGATCGATTTGGTAGTATATTTAGTCATTGATTGTTGTAATTTGGTCACTTATTTAGTCATTTTTTATTCACTGATATATTTAGTTATCGATTTAGTCATTGGTTGTTGTTAACTGGTCACTTATTTAGTCATTTTATTCACTGATTTCTATCCATTGGTATTGGATTTTGTCATTAATTTTAATCACCATTTTGATCAATTTGGTAGTATATTTAGTCATTTTTATTCATTAATTTAACTGGTCATATATTTAGTCATATTTATTCATTTTTCACTAATTTATGTCAATTAGTAGTATATTTAGTCATTTTCATTGATTGATATTTGAGAAATTAAACATAAAGCACATAAATACATATTAATCATCAATTGCACACAATAAGACAACCATTGAGAAGGAAAAATCACTAAAATTTAGTAAAAGAAAGGTGTTCTTGCAACTTGCACAAGTTTGAAATAGCTATCTTTCTTAAAAAATGCTTAGAAATAGAGCATTATAATTTTTTATTTCTAGTCACAAGATTGAAAATCTGAGTTACAATGCACATAAATAACAGGAAAGAAACTTCTCCATTTTTTTTTGCAATGATGGAAACACACACTTGGAGCCCTTTAATTCAAGCACATGCCCCTTTCATCTCTTAAAACTTCTACAATTGGGAAATCTTCCTAGAGCAAGTTGTAACATGTAGAATCCAAGGAGAGTGTTGATCGTGTCACATATATGAATCTCTCTCCTTCAATGCAGTCACCAATAACTCTAGAATCTTTTCTACTTTATATACAATGTGCCATCTGATATGAACAACAGGGTGCTTCCTTTTCCACCATGAATGAAGTTGTGCCTCAATACAACCAAAAAAATTACTTTGTCTCAATTCAGAAAGAATAAAAGTGCATTGTACAGTGTATATTGCAATTTTACAAAAGAAAGTACAAACACAACAAAAAGATAAATCAATTAAAAAAATGTAGGAGAAAAATCACATCCACAAACATGGGAGAGCTATGAAAAATTAGAGAAATTGGCTTGGCAAATGAAGGTAGCAGGGTATTTCTAGATTCAAGACTTTTACTTAATGCTATAGAATAAAAGAGAAAAGAATCATTAATCTTCCACCATAATGAGAAGTTATCAATTAAATTTGGTTTGTTAAACATGGCCCCTGATACAACTATTAGAGTTGTTAAGAATTTTTTGTTGCAAGTATGAATGAGTATGGTGGTGTTGTCATTAATGTTGTCATTGATGTCAACACAGTTCAGGTTGTTGCAATGAAAGGAACCAAGTGATTACAAGTGGTACATGTATGGTTGAGATACTATAAAAATGTGGTGAGTACATGGAGCTATCTTTATGATGTTGTATTTGTTCTGATATGATGAGTTATCAAGTTCTTTTGAGAAAATTAACAAACAATGAATACATAGTTGTGTGTGTGTTCTGAATGTGCTCCAGTAATGTGCTCTCCATTTCTTCTGTGTTGATACTATGCTTGTGCAGATCTGTAGTATTTTTTTATGGGCATCCTTGGATGATATATCCTGAGTTATAGCTTTTGGGTTGATGAAGAGTGAAAGTTATGTTCATCAGTTTGTGAACTAGTCTGGCAAAGTTGTTTGTCTATGGACTGGGAGAAATGCAGTCCTTTGATGGTTTGTCTCAGATCTTATGGATCTAGAAGAAGGTTAATAATGGTTTTATCTATGTTTTGGTAGAATTTCTTGTGGTTTGGTGCTCTAGAAGACTTGTTCCATAGTTACTATGTTTTTCTGCATAGTCCGATTGGACTGTTGGAAAGAGTTTTATGTATGAAGATTGTTGCAGTTGCTCCAGATGTTTCTAAAGGCATCTAAGAGGTGTTACAGTGTTTGTTAAAGCATGTAATGTGATCCATGTGTTATCATCCTTTTGTGAATGTGTGTTTTTCAAATTTCATTGGTGTTTTCATTAGGTTTGGCCGACCTGGTGTCCTTGTGTAGGGGTACCAAACTCATTTTGTTAATGTGGTAGATTTTAGTCTTTTGATAGGTTAAGTGTGTGGAGTAATATTTTTGTCATGAATAAGGTCCATTGAGACAATTTTAATGTATTTAGAGGTCTTTAGAGTGATTTGGGGTCATTTGAGAAAATATTGGGAAAATTACAAAATAATGTAAATGTTGTCAAAGCAAAAGTGCAAAATCCTAAAATGTGGAAGCGAATAGTCATGAGGCTTGAATGGTCATTTGGGAAATTTGTGTTAGTTTTTTATTTTTTTTTCAAGGTTAAATAGTCCTGGAGAAACTCAATGTAAAAGAGGTTGCTCATTTGTTATCAAAAAAATCATTGAAAACTTCATCTTCCTGTGTATTTTCTAGAAAATTCACAGTTCTAAATTGTACGGCCCGTACAGTTAGATTTTTTTATAAAAATGAATTTAAATCATTGAAGGACTTAATTATCTTTGATTTTATTCAATTTTTAGGGACTTTCATCAAGGTTTGTGGTTTTTAGAAGTTTTTTCTAAAGGCGGGTCTGAAACCTTGATTTGAAGGGTTGAGGTTGATTAAAATGAGAAATTGACTCATTCCACCTTTTTTAATTACTATAACTCAATGGAATGAGTCTAAAATTTTAGGACCAGGTGTTATGATGAGTCTTGTGAGAAAGGGTGGTGATTTAAATGTTGGGCATGATGCCCTAGATGTGAAAAGTGCGGTTTTTGAGTGGAATTGAGTGGTTTGAGATAGGAAATGAATGAAATCCTTGGGGGAAATATTTTTTGAAGTTATTTTGAGCATGTTCAGACCTAATAAAGGATGTTTGGGGTGTAGGTTGAGTGAAACAAGTGTGGGAAGGCTTACTTTCAATAAACCCTTTTGGAAAAGGGTGTAAATGAGGGTTTTGGTGTTTGATGTTTAAGAGAGTGTATCTTTGACAAAGATTGTTGGATTTGGAGGTTTTGTAACTTGATAAGTGACTTCCCATAGGTTTTTGGGGTTAGAAGGAAGTTTTCAGTATACTTGCTTTGTAAAAGTGGCCTAACTGGCCTTGTAGGATAGCGTACCAGTCAAGACTTGAAGGGGTTGGTCCAAAGTGACCTATAGAGTGTTTGAGACATGTTTTGAAGGAGGATAAATGGTATTTGAAAACCTAATGTGTCTTTGGGTTTGAGAATTATTTGTGGAGATATGCTCTAGTTTCATTGTTTGGGAACCATACAAGGAAGACTAGTTGAGTTGGTGAAGATATGCCAAGATAAGGTTGTAAGATTTTAAATATTGTTTGAATTGGTTCAAATTGTGATTGAAAACAAGTTGCCTCCCTGCTTTTCATCATGTCTACACATTACATGAAGGATAAGTACAAACTAAGGAAGTGTGTGATTGATCCTAGATGTTTTGGGTCCTAGTTAAGTATTTTATTTGGTCTATTTGCATTCTTATCCACCACGGGAATGTTGAGTCGTCAACCTAGTTTTAATTTGAAAAATGAAGAATGTGTAGCCAACCTTGGAGAAAGTTTTTAAGGTTGAAGATGGTATAAATACAATTCAAGATGTGAATAAAAGGACACAAGTCAACCAAGTGCAAGAATAAGAGTGTGTGAAAGTAAATTAAGACAACAATAGTTTAATGTGTTTGAATCATGAAGACAGTGATTTGATGGTGTTTGCAATTATTTGATCAAGGTTGTGAATGTGTGGAAAATGTTGTGATGTATTTTATGTTATCTTTCTTTATCTGTAGGCAGTGAGCCTCCTTCTAGATAATGAGCCTTGTATTTGGATAGTGAGTCCTTTCTAGGCAGTGCGCCCTTTGGCAATGAGCCTTTGTATCTAGTTTTGCATTACTATTATATTATGAGTTAACCCTCACTGTGGTTTTTCCCTTATAGGGTTTTCCATGTAAATCTGGTGTCTCTGGAATTTTTTTTTTTATCTTCATTTCATGTTTATACTTAATAATAGATTAAACTAAATGTGGAATTGATTAAGATCATAACTAAATGTGATTAAATACAATTGATTCACCCCCCCTCTCAGTTGTCTTGTTCATTTCAACACTTTCAAGTATGTTTTGATTTTCACACTGTAACAATATGAGAAAATATGGCCCTTGGTAAGAGAAATTGTTCTGATTCAATAATATTTTCATACTGCAACAATATGAGAAAACAAATAATAAACAAGATTATTATAATATAAAAATTTCTACAATTAATAGAAATTTTAATTCACAATAAGAATGTGAAGAGATGATAACACAATTTTAAACTAATACAAAATTTTTCACTAATAATGACTATGAATACGTTATGGTCTTAACTTATAAGGAGTAAAAATGACTTACTTGCAACCATATACAACTACTTGTGTCTCACCAAAAAATTAAGTTTTTTCATCCTTGACCTTCACTTCATGTTTCTTCCATTGGCCATGGAAACTATCATATTTTAACATATAGGTATGAATGTAACATAAACAAAGAAAACAATGATGAATACTCACAAAATCTGATTATGCATATGACAATTGGGGTTTGGTTATTGTGCATGTAATACCCCTCCATTTTATCCTTTTGATTGAACAGTGTTATGCTCTGTTATGTTGTACTTCCTGTTGGTACCTTGACTATGGTACTCGGCTTCTTTTGATCGGTATCTATAAAGCGACTTAAATGTTATCTTTCGATGTGATGGTATTTTAATATGATGTTATCTTATGGCATGTTTTGAATTGACATAAATGGATATTCGAATTAATGATGTTTGTGCTTTGGATTATATTAGTATGTTAGATTTGTCAGTTAGTTACACTATATTGGTGAAGGGGACGGCATCACATCACTCGCTTTCGAGCACCCTGCGATCCTGTGATTCCCTCTTCATGGTGTGTATTTTATGTTGTTCATATTATATGTTGTTGTTTACTTGATTTTCAGGTTGACAGGTACAGGACATCGACTCCACCTGGTTTCACAGGTCAGAGCGTGTTCAATGGCCCAACGGTATTCGATTGGGAGATAGTAGCTAGGATTATGTGCCAAGTCGTCACCCTAGTCATAGTGTGTCATGAGTTTTGGTGTGGTCCAGTTGTTTTATATTGTTCAATTTGTCTGGTTTTAGTTTAAATTAGAAGGTTGGAAAAAGGTTAAAATATATGCTTGGTAGTTAGATTGCCATTTAAATTTATCTAGTTTATGTTGAAATGTAATTTAAATTATTAACTAATTTAATTTATTAATAAATAAATTTAATCTTTGATTAGATTTAGTTTATTGATAGTTAAATTAATTGATTGGAAATATATAAAGTTTTCCATTTTGGAGTTAATAAAATTTTGTGTGAAATTGAGAATATGGAAAAGATGAAATAAAAATAAAAGAAAATAAATTAAAAGTCAATTAGAAATTTGAATTCAAAATTTTTTGATAGAAATTAGATATTTTCTATTTTTCTGTTTTGAAGAATTGATGAGGGTGGTTGTAGGATTTTTTAGGTTTTTATCCTTATGTTTGAAATTTGCTTCACAATTTTGATGTTCATGGAACTTTGGAAAAAAAAAAGATTAAGTTAGAAGAGAAGGAAGAAATTTGGGAATTTTGTGGGTTTTTGGATAAAGCTTGGAGAACTTGTGGATCTGAAGAGGGAATCAAGTCACCATCAGTATCTTCCATCATTTTCAAAAAAAAAAAAATTAGGTTCCCTTTTAATTAGAAATTTCATGTTGAAAGGTTACTTAGTTTGTTTATGATTGTTGATAATCATTTAAAAATCTGGTTGTGAATTGGTAGAGCAAAACCCATGTTCAATATGTAAATTATTTGAAAAAGCCCTGTTTTGAAATGAATATCTCCAAAGAAAATTGAAATATGTATGGTTATAAAATTTATTTTCCAATCAAATCTCTAGTTTGGATATTTTTGCAAAAAAAAAACATATTAGATATTAATATTTATTATTATGATATATAATATTTTAATATTAATATAATATGATATATATTATTATTTTTCATAACATTATAATATATATATTAATAGTTATAATGTTATAATATTAATATAATATATGTTAAAGGGATATTATGTAATTGAAAAAATAATTGTGTATTAAGTAATTAAATATGCATATTATTTGATATATTTGTATTTGGAAGGGTTGGGTAATTTGTCTTGGGATAATAAATATTGATTTAAATCAATGGGTTGTGTTAAATGTTAAAGTGAGAATTATATTATGAAGTTTTAGTGAGTTAGCAGTTGAAATTTTAAAGGCATAATTGTAAAGTCAAACATAAAAATTTAATGAAATGTGTTTAGCATCGCATTTATTTAATAATTTATTTTTGCAGTAAACCTATTGTAATTTCTAAATGCTATATTATGAAATGTAGAAAGATAAATGATCACTTGTTACCATTGAATCAATTAGTGAGATTAAACATTTGATTTGAATTTTATCCTTCGTTTTAAAGCTATTAAGTACTGAATGCAAATGAGGATGCAGATTTAGGAAATCCAAAGTAGAGTTGATTCTGATTAAGCTGTTTGTTTAAAAAGGTAATCTTTTATGTTATCACCTTGGAGAAAATGGTAAGAAGGGTGGTTAAGTCTTCCAAATAGGGATCTTATGTTATGGGGGTTGTCATGTCATGTTGTCAACCGTTTTTGTATCCCTTAGGTAGTGCATAGTATGTTATTAGTTATTTACCCGGTTTCTACAAACGGGGATGTTTTGTACCTCCTTGGTTTAGGAGTGGATTATGTGAGTTGTGCCTCCTTGTCAGGAGTGACTTTGTTACCTTGTAACTCTAGTGTTTGGAGAGGGTTTGAACTTAGGTTGCCTCTTGAGAAAGGAGTGGTTGTAATACCTTGTTTGTTGCACTTTGTACCCTTGATGCTTGGATGTTATGTGTGTTGTCAAGTAGAAGAGTGGCTTCCATAGGGGCTAGAGCCCGAAAGAGGTAAGATTGGGTAACCTTCAGAAGTGGTGTAATTAAGTGATAACTAAAAAAAATACTTAGAAGTTTGGGTAGTACTTCACACTAAAAAGATAATCATGCCTCACTGATAGACCCAAGTGCTCGGTTAGGCTTGAGATGGGTGGGAAGGCCGGTAACGACAAGGTCATCTATCTTGTCTGTATGAAAGGTATTTGATTCTGCATTAGTAAGTATGAGGGCCGGGGATCGGGTTGAGGCCACCATCCTGATGATCCACAGTGGGTAACTCATGACAAACTATGTGATGACACTCTACTTAGGACAACAATTGACCTTTGATTTTGCATTAGTAAGTATGAGGACCAAGGATCGGTTCAGGCCACCATCTTGATGATCTATAGTGGGTAACTCATGATGTGATGTTTGATGGCACTTTGTGTGACCAAAGTTGGTACTTGTTTATTGTGGGTATGGTTTTCGTAACATACCTGATGTGACCATGGTTGGTGTTTAATTATGTGTGCATGGTTCCCTTATCATACCTGATCTACTTTTTACATAGAATTAATGTAACCATGTTGAGTTGTACTTGTGTTACTTGTGAGGTTCATGTGATTGGTTGTTTCAGTTTGGTACAGTTATGTTGTAGCCTGTGTCTAGAGGCATTGGTCTTGGCTAGGATTCCTTGTTACTATCTCCTAGCATGGGGGGTGGGCCTTTGGGTTCCACTTGGTTGGGTGCGTGCACCTAAATCCATTGGATTCTTTCTTCATGTTCTTGTGGACGAGACTTCCAGTTGGAGAGCTCGTGGGTGCCAGTATCAATTCTTGATTTATTTCATTTCAGTTGATCTTGTATTATTTTACCCCTCAGTTGTTATTGAGGTGGAGGTTGTAATTGTAATCTTATTTGTTAGACTTGCCACATTCGGGGAATGAGAGATGTAATTGTAATATTTAATTATGAATTAATGGAAAGGAAAGTTATCTTTATGCTTGATGTAAACTATCTTAATTGGAATGTATGCATTTAAATGATTGAGTAAATGAATGTCATGGTTTAATTCATGTTTTTTGTTGAGGTTCTTTATAAACTAGGTCTCGTAACCTTAGAGGTTGTTGGCAATGCGTAGTGTACTTGCATGTTCATTGTACTTAAGCAAAAAAAAAATTAGCTTGTTTAAGTAGTTGGTTGCAACTTCCTCTAGGGTTGTGTGGTGGGGTGTTATAGTGCATGTGTGACAAGTGATGTAAGAAATCAACTGATTTAATAAAGTTACTCATGCCAATTTATCTTGAAGACATGCTTCTTTCAGTGGTTGCTAGGGTTGTATTGAAGAAAATTATAATGAGGTGATTGCAGGGATATGGGACTGTGCAAATTAAATGAGTGATGTTGAGTGCAAGTTAGTGAATGTAGTGAATATCATATCAAGCATATACACAATGAAAGTGAAATCTTGAATAGGTTTTTTGAATAAAGTGCTTGTATTAAATGTATCCTTGAGAGGAGCATGTAGCATTATAACATTGCCACACAAATGATACTAAAGGGGTAGGGTTTTGATAGGAATCAATTAGCTCCCTATAAAAGTAAGCAACTAAGGGTTTTTTGGTGAGCTTCACAAGAGATTGAAAGATAGGGAGTTAGAACATCTTAGTTCATCTTCAATATGAGGTCCAAATGTCAAGATAGTTGGTATTAGTTGATAGTTTCATGAATCCATGCTTAGATTTTGTGCTTAAATAGAGGTTCTTTTATGAGCATTGCACAAACAAGTATTGGAGAGAAATATAGTTTTAGTGTCCACGATTTAAAGCCTTTTTGTTTGAAAAGATCATCATATAAAAAATGACAATGAGGAAAGAATTATGCAAATGATTTTATGATTGTGCAAGGGTTTAAATTGTAAGGTGGAAATCCTCTTAATCAAACTCTGAACAGTGCTTCAAATATAGGTTGTTCTTGTGAAATGACAAGGAGGTGACTTTGCACATTGATGCCAAATGCAAGCATAAAAAATGTTTTTTTGCAACACTAATTCAATTGATAAGAAAATACATGGGCTGATTTATATTACATGACCAAAAGATGACATAAAATCAACAAATCTTCTACATCTTAATTCATCTCCAAGATTTTTGCAAGAGAAATTGTTCTAAGAGATGTGAACCATTTTGATCATTTTAAACAGGGACAATGTTCTTGTGGAGAATATTGGTGATGCTAAATTAAACAATCTAAAAAATAGGCTTGCACTATGATAATGTGAACTACATCAAATATCTAGTAGTAATGAAGGGACATCCATAAAAGCATAACAACTATTTTTTGTCATATATTGTAGTTACAAGTGCCTTGCTAGACATACATGAAAATGTGGAAGCATAGAAAGGAAAGTGAACTATTTCAAAAATGCCTCAAATAAATATGATATTATGGAAGGAAGCCTCCCTCGCTCTCCCCCAAACACTTCAATTCATGTCTGCGGTGATGCAGGAAAGCCTGTCAGGATTTTCCACATCACCACGAGAATGACTTGAAGTGTTTGTGGCAGAGTGGGGGAAAATAGGGTATGGATTGAAGTGGATGTTGTCAAGATGAGATTCTTGGAGTGAGTGATTCATGTTACATGTGTAATAGAGGTAACCTGACTTGATGGAATAGATGGATAGACTGCCTACTGTATCAGAGGGATATAGGATTAGATTGAGGAGAACTATCTATGGTTCACTACTACTGTATTGGAACATAATTGGGATAGAAAGGATTGTTGCCATTTTTTAGATCAATCTCATATTATATCCACCTTCCTTGCTCTCTGCAAACACTTCAAGTCATGCCTATAGTGATGCAGGCTTTCCCACATCACCACAGGCATGACTTGAAGTGTTTGTGAGAGATTGGGGAAGGCTACCTTCCATGATATCACATTTCTTTGAGGAATTTTTTGAAACAGTTTGCTTGCCTTGTCTATTCTTCTACACTTTCATGTATGTCTAGCAAGGCACCCACATAGTGGACTACTAGGAGTCCTTTGTTTGATTTTGAGAAATGCATAGATAGTGTCTATGAAAGAAGTTTCAAAGGACAAAGGATAAAAGGAATAATTACAAAGATCTGTACTAATATAACAACCTACAACTCTTCCAAAGGTAGTCAAGAAGATAAATGGAATTATTTTAGAAGGGATAGATGTATTGTAGATGCAAACTATGATAGTCAAGTTGATAATGAGCTGAAAATTCATATTCACTTCATCAAAAGACACTCAACCAAATTCTAGTGCACTCACATTACACATGATGAAGATTCTATGAGAATAGTAGCATGCATCATGAAGGATTCATAAGAATTTTTTTTTTGGCTATAGGTAGTGAAGGTATGAAGATGAAAGGATAGTCACCCAAAGAATTGAAATGATAGTATAAAATAATGAATATAAGGTAACTTTATATGGTGAAAATCACAAAGATGGCCATGGATCAACATAAGTTTTAAAGCCACAACCAATTGAGGAGGATTATCATAAAGGTAATTGATGAAGGAAGGTAGAAAAGGATAGTCTTATCCATGAGTATTTGAGACCTTGACAAAGGTAGTGATAAAGGTAATTGAGGATAGTCAAATTAAATAGTCAAGGTTTTAAAGAAAGACATTCTTAATGATTTTCATGAGGAGTAAGGATAGTATTTGAATGTAATAAATATAATCATCATTCACCAAAACCTAGGAAATTTTAAATCAAGAAATGAGGGGAATCATATAAACAAAGGGTAATGTCTTGAATTGACAATTGGAAAGAGGAAATATAGTGATAGTCAAGGGTTCAATGACCAGAGGATATGACTAAGGGATAGTCAAGATTAGGATATAAGAGATGACTACCACATAATAATTAATTCAAGCTAATGGAATCACCATAGTGCCAGTCACAATCCTAAAAAGGTTACCAAGTAAGGTAGCATGAAGACTTCATCAAATGAAAATGACCACGAACAATGGCAGCCAAGAAAAATCCTCTCATTTGAATGATAATAAAGAGGAGTATAGAAGGTAGTGAGCCATGTCAATTTGCATAAAAAATATTTCAAATCATGACATTAAAAAGAGGGAGAGTGGTCCCAATTGGATACCTACAAACCTTAACCATGGACATATGAATCTTTTTACTTTTACTAGAAAGTCTTACTTTAATTGATTTTATTGCCTATGTGATTTGTGCTAGAAGGTATAAATGTATTCCAATTGAAAAACTATATGAATAAGACCTCAATTAAATAGTCTATTAAAGAGATTATTTGCATTAGAGGACAAATTTTTGATCCAAGGTATAAATTAAAGATAAACAACAAGGTGAGGACAGTTCAAAGTTCTTGTAGATAAAGATAGTGGAAGTCACTATGAAGAAGATGGTGAGTTTTATCATGAATTCCAAGGGAATAAATGAGAAGTGATGGTCACCATTAAGCTCATAACCTCTTGTAAACCTACCTTTTCATTGGTCAAGGTTGAAGGGATGTGTAACAAAGAAGACCAAGTTCTTTATGGCATGTAAGGACAACCATAAATTTATGTAAGCTATTTTCATTGATGTCAGTGGTTTATCATTTATGATAGTGGTTACACCCCAATTATGTAACTACTATTTACTATTACTATGTAGGGTAAATATGAAAGCAATGTGAATTTCAAAGATGAGTAAATTATTTTTGTACTTGATAATTGATGCATTATGAATGATGTTATCTCATTTGATGTTGTGTAAAAAGTACCACATATATGTGAATGGATGATTATTGAATTGATATTATAACTTTGGAGATGTATTATGTATACTGCATATTTTCTGAACATTTAGTTGTCGTGTGCATGTGTTAGTGGTTGCAGGTTTAATAAGGGAAAATGAACAAGAATAAAGAAACATCATAACAAATAGCAACAACCACGAATTACCTAAATCATGCTAAAGATCTGAAATCAATAATGAAGTGCATATGCTATAAAGGAATTCAATAAATTAGAAATTATATCAAGTAACTCCCATGCTTGCTTGACTCATCTTCATTATTCTTCTCAACTTTTCTTTAAATCACTTCATTTTCCCTCAGATCGTGAGTATGCAATATTCACTTGTATGTATTTTGACAACAAAACTTTGAAGATTGTGGTTACCGAAAATAGAGTTGAAAATATTATTTTATGGAAGTATCCTAGATTCGACGGTTGAGATTGATTTGAATTTGAATGGTCCAGATCGAGTGTGAGGACCTAATTGCATGCTTTGATTGAATAGTTAAGTGATTTGATTGATTAGTTTCAAGAGGTGTACTAAGAGAGTCTGTGAGTCACGAGGAGCTGATGGATCCACCAGGTGAGTGAATTGAGAGAAAGTGTTAGTCAGAAAGAGGTGAAAAATCAATTTGGTGAGTGAACTGAGAGAGATTGTTAGTCAGAAATACATACAAGTGAATATTGCATACTCACACTCTATTTAAAAGAAGCTTTTCCCCTTGTTACTAATATTGCATGCTTTTACTAACACTTTAGATGAGAGGATAAAGTTATTTAATTAAATGTGGGAGAATACAATTTAATTTGAATGACTTAATTAAATAAATTTATGAAACTTATTTAATTAATAAGAAGAATAGATTTGAATAAAATGACTTAATTAAATAAATTAAAGAAACTTATTGAATTAAATATGAGAGAAGGGATTAGAATTAAATGATGTGTGTAATTAAATCAATTTAGGAAACTTATTTAATTAATCAAGGAAAAATATTATAATTAATTAGCGACATAATTAAGATAAGTTAAGGTAATTTACTTAATTAATCAATTTTAGAAGAATAATGAAATGAATTGATTAAATGGTTAAGAATATTTAATTAATTAGAGGAATTTGAATGTTAAGTTATAATTAAATGAATAAAATCATTTAATCATGTTGCGGGTATCTTGAATTGATGATGAAAAATGCAGTTTTAGGCTTAAGCCATTTTTTTTGTGTTTACATTTTTTCCCTCTTTGACATAATGTCATTTTGGTGTTTGTGTTAAAGAATTATGAATAACATGCCCTAGTTGTGCCCCGATATGAAATAGGTAAAGGTATGCCCCCTCGAGAAAATTGAAAAAGTTTTGAAAAATTCAGAAAAAATTGGAAATTGTCCTGATTAGGTAATTAGATAGCTAGAAGTTTGATGGTGGTGAAAGAAATCAATTTGAAAAACTTTTAAGACATGAAATGGTTGTTGGAAGTGTGAAAATAGTTCATCCAATACATTAGGGTTCCAATAAAACCCTAAAAACCCCAAGGTATAAATAGAAATTGGGTAGAATTGAATTCATTTTGCACCCTTCAAGATAGAAAACTTATGATTTTTCTCTAGAGCTCATTGTGAAAATGTCTCCCATTGCATACACTGAGCATCGTGGATATCGGATCAAGACCTTTTGACGGCTAGCTGACGTAGGAGAGCCAATATGTATCCTAAATCCATCTTTTAAATTTTTTTTTTTCATGCATTTCTAGGAATTTAAAGTTTATTTTTCAGATGCATCACTTCATGTGCGTTGCAAATGCATTTGTATGTGATACAACTCATTTGCGAAAAAATGTGGGGGCTCATTTTTTCATTTTTTGTTAATCAATGCATCTGTAGGTCTGTGAACCACATTTCATTTTTTAAGTCGCATATGATATATAGAATGACACATTTGATTGTTCTGTGATGCATTTGTATTGTGCACCACATTTGTGAGATAAAATGATGCATTTGGTTGTCAATTTTTTTTAATAATGTGAAGTGTAAAATTTTATTTGTTTGTTGAATCACACGTATTTATTAGCCTCATGTTTTTGATGCAAGATATTGTATTGTGCATTTTCAGGTTGTTTTGGATCCAATGTACACTCGGGATTTTAGACCAACTACCTATAGATTGTGAGATCAGTTGACTAGTGCAAAGTAGAGTTTGATATGGCATCTTGGTCTTCATCATGTTACATCTTGCCCAACATTCAGTAAAACCAAGGGATGCTTACTGCACTCAAAGAGTTTGTCTTTCCATTTTCCCACAGGAGAGGTGCCAGTTACATTAAAGGATGTGTACAAGATACTTAGATTGTTGATCAGTGGAGAGAGGGTGCATTATGATACACAAAGGGGTTACAATAAGATCACCCAATTTTATGTGTATGAGGATATGAGGTAGCTGGGTATCAAGCACTATGAGATCAAATGGCATGTGCTTGCAAATAGATATGAGAGGATTGATTTTTTGTTGTGTACACTGATTGTTGGGATTGTTTTCCTAGACTACCGAGGGCATAGGTTTCCTGTGGGTTGGGGTGAGATGTTGGTTGGGATGTTGGAGAGTCGGGTTGTATATGCATGGGGCCCTTGTCTTCTGGCGATGTTGTATTTCCATCTACATGACATATCTTATAGGGAGGCATAGTCCATGAGCTGTGGGACTACTCTATTGATAATTTGGTCATGGGAGCACATCATTGTTTTATGTCCACCAATCGTTCATCAGCTAGATGACTAAGCACCATATGTGTTTAGATATGCTTGGACCATTAATCAGTCACATGTTGGAGATACTGGATACTGGAGGCATGTTATTGACACTCTTGTATAATTTATTTGGAGACCCTACATGGAGTGTGCATAGTGGAGGGACAAGGATTGACACTTTCCTTTTCGTCAACAAACATGATATTTGATTGGGAGGACTGTTGCAAGTGTTCATATCATTGAGAGACACCTACCAGATAGAGTGTTCTAGTAGTTTGGTTAGGTTTAGGATGTGCCATGAGGTTGATTTGAGTTTGCTCGCTCTTCAAGGGAGGTTCCTCTTTGGGGTCCTATGATTCCTGTAGTGATAGAGGAGGCAAATATAGATGCATTGTATCCAATACACTGGGGATGGAGGGGTGGAGTTGTGGATGCTAGGATGACAATAGTGTATGATGTCTGGTGGGCACAACATAGGCTTGTGCCATATATAGATCTCGATCAACTAGTGCTTGTAGAGCACTGAGGTATCGGCCCATGGGGTCAGTGTGGTGGTAGAGGGGGTGGTCAAGGTGGTCGAGGTGGTAGAGGTGGAGGAGATGATGGGAGAGGAGGAGGAAGAGGAGGTGAGAGGGGTGGTTGACAAGGTTGATGAGGTGGTAGAGGTTGGGGTACAACACTGTCACCCATCTATGAGCCCAAGGAGGAGGGAGAGGAGGAGGCCATTGGGGATGCCCTAGAGTTATTATGGGCAGGATATGAGGATGTAGAGGACTATCTAGAGGAGGATATGGTGGATGAGGAGAGATAGCTTTGGGATCAAATTATGGAGGGGTGGGATGAAGATGAGGAGGGTCTTATAGATCAATGGGTGGCGTATTTGATGGCCAAGGTAGCATCTCTTGAGGAGAAGATGAGGGTTGTGACAATAGAGAGAGATGAGATGCAACTAGAGAGGGATAGTGCCTACCACAAGAGATATTAGGCAATGCCACAAAGGTGGGAGACCTAGTAGAGATTATTAGAGTTCACCACTCTTTGCAATGGACTGACTATAGATATGGCTTAGGAGTTAGTGAGAGCTAGGGAATGAGAGCAGTATTACAAAGATTTGTATGAGTAGAAGGTACCTCATGAGAGACAGGCTCCTAGTGCCTCTTAGGAACTTAGTAGAATATCTCAAAGTAGATCACATAGTAGATCGCACAACAGATCGCATAGCAGTGGTGGTGTTATAGGACCTCACCAGGTAGGACCTTATGATAGGCCCCCATCCACATAGCGATCCTTAGGCATTCCTCGTCAGTCACCTCCTCATTCTCCTCATTAAAGTAGTGGGAGTGCAACATATGGGAATTTTCTCATATTGTAGACATTGTATTATGATTATAGTGCCTACGAGCTCTATTTTTTGGATATACATCATGGATATTATATTGTGACACATTTTTAGATATATCTATGTGATGCATTTTGGGCAAAAATGATATGATGTTTTTATTTATGTGATGCACTGATCAATCCATTATGATTCATTCTTATGTAATGATGATGATGTACTCTTTTAATCATGATTGATCCACTTGATTTATGATGTAATGGATGCATCTGATTTATGATATATAGTCATTGTGTTATCCATATATATCATGTTATGAAAATGTATATGATAATGTTTTGAAGTTTGTATGTCCTTATGCAAAATGTATGTAAGATGTATGCTACTCTAATGTTGAAATAAATGTAGGTGATTTTTGTATGTCACAGTACACCATCTTGATGCGATGGAATAATAATGTTAGCTTGAAGATGATTTTATGTTAGCATAAAAGAAAGATATGTCATCACTTTGCTATCATTATACTAAGCATTTGCATTTGAGTCATCTTTGGGCAGTTTATTGAAATAGACAAGAAACATCATGATATGAGATATACCAATGGTGTGCATGTCATTCTTTTTCTAAAAACAAATATTTGCAGATAAGGGTTTTTGTGACTCATAGTGAGAAACCTAGTTGTTCCTAGTATTTTTGTCGAGACAAACCACAAGCAACAAACCAAAGAAAATGTGTCATGAAACTTCGTTGTTCCTATAAATCCTATTTCCAGGACATCCTTGAGGTGGCCAATGACATGACAACTTCAAAAACATAAGATCTCTGGGTAAAAGCACAAACCTGTGTCACACTTTATAAAGGAATCGGCCAACAACAAAAAAATTATGAACTTCGGCCACATAAAAGTAGTCTTTATGTTTTGAATTTCAAAATGGTGTAAACTAATGAAATGTAGAACTTTTGATGAAGATTAAACCTGTAATTTTAAAAATTTTAAAAAAGATCATTTTCATTATGTTTTTTTCAATTTAAGGACAAATTTTGGAATGCTGAAAATTTCAAAAAATAGTGACTTCACAGGCCGTCAAGAAACAAACTGAAAAAAACATTATTTTTCTCTAAATTTTTTTTCCCTAAATAGGTAACTTCAATATCTACTGCATGATTTTATTTTTTTCAAATTTTGATGTATATTTTGCTCGTAATAACGTTTTAAAGTTAAACATGTCAGAATTTGACAGTTTTCACGGGCCGTCAACTATTTTCAATTTTTTTAATCATTTTCAAAAAAAAGATTATACCTTTTTGAAGAAGACTCTCTCCTCTACTGCACCATATAAGTTTTAAAAAAAATTAATATGTTTTACTATATTTTTTTAAATTTCTAATCAACCTTTTTTTTCATTTTAACAACCTACTTTCATTATTTTAAAAATAACATATATTAAAACTAATCAAAATATTAAAAAAATTATATATTTGGATTCACCACTCCGAGCTCTACAAAAGGGTATTTTTGTTTTTTGCAAAATAATAATTCTGAGAGGAGAAACACTCTGCCAAAGTTGAATGTTTCAGAAAATTTTGAAAAAGGGTGAGTTGGCTGCCATGTAGGATGCCACCTAGACATGTTCGGTCGAGTGTGTTTCGGTCGAAAACAACTCGACCGATATCCTATCGGCCGAAAATATTTCGGTCTAAAGTGATTCGACCGAAATTGGGCGGTATAAAATATATTTTATTTTTGTTTAGATTTTTCAACTCAAGTAATTCAATAAAATATATTTCGACCAAAGAGAAAGAAGACTGATCTCAACTAAGGAAAGCTTATTGACTCGACCAAAACCCACTTGATCGATATACTATTGTCTGAAAACTGTCGACTAAAGAAAGCTTATTTCGACAAAATAATGTTTATTTCAACAAGTTAGAAGGTTTATTCCGACAAAAGAAGGTTTATTTCGACAAAAGAAAACGTATTTAAACAATAGGAGAGCTATATTTGAAAGTACATTGATCTTGAACTTATTTAATTGATTATGTTTTTTATTTTCATTAATGCATTTGAATTTTGTTTTCACTATTTATATTCTTAGATTTCATTATTATTGATCACCAATTAGATATATGTTATTCCATTGTTTTTTTAAGTCTTAGATATTTAAATGCAATATTAATCAAGTACATGTTTCATTGAAAGATCATGTGTGTACAAATTTGTATGCAGGTGAATTCAAATTTGAGTGCAATTTGTGATGGCGTGTAAAAGGAATAGATCAAGGAAGTATGAACGAACACGAACAAGAAAGAGGAAGAGAAGAGCGGGTGAAGGAACATCTCATGAAGAACAACCCATGGAAAATATCAATGACGAAGGTGACGTATAGGTACAAGAACAAACTGAACCTAATAATAGTTTTTTTTTGGACAATCGTATTGAAAATCTGATGGAGATGGATGAGGATTATCTTTTCAATAATTTTTCATTTGAAGATATGTTATCTGAAAGCACATTAAAATTACACTCAAAAAGAATATGGGATGATTTTTTTGAAGAAAAATCTCTAATTGGAAGAGCACAGTTAGTTGCAAAGTTATTTAGACGAAAATAAATGACCCCTATTTTGGAGTTGTTAGGGGTTGATAATAGGAAAAAGTCATCAGATTTAAAACACACAATTATTGAAAACTTGCAAGAAGCATTAGAATGTATTGAAAAAAAGAGTCGATCTAGTGATTTAAGTGTTGCACGTAGACCATTGATGACTGTAATTTATAGTAAGAAATTATCACATAGAAGACAAGTTCAAGCAATTTCTGAATTACTAAATATTTCTAGGAGAACTGTTCAAAGGTATATTGAAAAGATAAATCAAATAGATGAAAAAATTGAGAAAAATTGGGTAAATATTTGTAGGGTTCCCCGAAAAGATAGAATTTCAGAAGATGTAAAGAAACAGGTGGTTGAATATTGGACTACTCACTCTCGTGTTTCATCCAATAGAAAGGATACTATACAAATAATAAGTGACGATGGTACAAAAATTTCTCATCCAAAACATTTTATAGATACAACACAAAGTGAATTTTTTGAAGAATTCAAGCAAGATTTTTCAAATGTGAAGATTTGTCAAAGGATGTTTGAGACACTATGACCATCATTTGTACGTATAAATAAGTACGTGAAACTTTTTGTTGTTGAAATCATGTTGAGTTTGATTTACATCTACAATCATATAGAAAAGCTATGACAACAATTCATCAAGATTTAGCCATCCCTGGAAGTAAAACACAATTTGTGAAGTCTCTTGTATGCAAAAAATCAGAAGATTCAAAAGAATTCAATGTTCAGTGTATAAAAAATGTATGTAATGATTGTGGAGATTTGAAGAATCTTTCACATGTTGACAATAATGAAATGCAAGTTGTTTGGAAGAGATTTGAATGTGAGACATACTTAAGTAAGTTAGGAGTTGAGACCAAAAAACATTTTCTCAAAGAGAGTGGATTGCCTTACAATGAATTCATGAGTAAATTTCACAATATCATATATCCACATATCCAACATTGTCATGGTGCAAGATGGAAAGCTAAACAAATTCGTGATTCAAAGAAAATCTTTCCACCAGGTTATATTCTCTCTATTGTAGATTTCTCTAAGAACTATACATTTAGTCCTAAAATTGAGATTCGAAGTCAATATTATCATTTAGAGCAAGTTGCAATCTTTGTGCAAGTTTTCTATAGGCATGCCAAATTAGAGTTCGATGGAATACAAAGTAGAAAATATGGTCGAATTATCATCAAAGAGGTTCACTTTTATATTAGTGATGATACGAATCATGATAGAACCTATGTAGCTCATTGTTTCAAAATGTTTTTTGAAGACCTGAGACGACATGGCATAAATCAAGAACAACATTGGATATGGTCTGATGGATGTGCTGGTAAGTGTACATTATTATTTTTTATTTATATTTACTTTTAATTTTGAGATTTAAATCAAGTCTAATTTCAAGTTATATATATATATACTTCTTTGACTTGAGCTAATTTGGTTTTAGTGTAATTATTTGTAACTTCGTGTAGGACAATTTATGTCTTCAAAACCTTTTGTTTGGTTAAGCCATCAACATGCTAGACACAACACCAATTTTTTGTGGAATTTTTATGAGAGTGGACATGGAAAAGGAGAGCACGATGGAGTAGGAGCATGTGTGAATCGTGCACTTTGTCAACATGAACTTGCTGGTAACTTTCACCATATATATATATGGAACATGTAGATATATTTTTGAAAAGATTATCTATATATATTTAAATTAAATTAAAAAATATTTTAAGTTCCTTGAAAGTAATAGGTGGAAAATTGTTCCAACACATGTGTACTTGCAAATAATGCCATACGGAATGCAAATAAAATTGTTCAATGGTGTAAAATTCATTTTTCCGCTCTCGACTCAACATACAACACACATTATTTTTTGGAAGTTACAGGTACATCTAGTCAAAATTTGTTAAAAAATTGAATTTCAAAGTTAAAGTGTACATGATTTTTAATTGAATTTTCAAATTTGAATTTACAAAAATTGATCGATCAAATCCTTATAATTGTCAAGCAATTCATGGTATTAGAAGTCTACATCAAATCATGACAACGGGAAGTAGTAAGCCTTATGTAATTTATGTGAGAGAAAAATCATTTTTTGTGTTGATTGCATTGAGAACAATGCAAATATTGTTCAATGTGAGAATATTAGAGATGGGTATGTTTCACAATGGGAAATGAAACAATTAATATCAATGCCTCCTTTTGCTGAAGATGACAATGTCGATGTCTATGATCCTCTATATTCAGCTGATTATGAACGTGTATCTGATTTAGTTGTTACAAGTATGGAAATTGATCTTAATTTAGTTAAATTTGATTTAAATATATTCCATGTTTAAGTAAGTTTTAAGTGCATGTGTTTAATTTAGTTAAAATTGATTAAAAATATATGGTGTGTGTACAAGAGATATTTTCATTTTTTTTGCAGATCTTGACAATGCGAAAGGTGTAGATTACTATCTACTAAGATGTACGCAACCAAAAAGCAAATTGGTGGAATTGATGACAAATGGTGATGGACAAGAGTATCCTATTAGATTAGTCGTTATTGAAGGCACATATTATCAACAAATAAAGACAGATAAAAATGGTATTTATTTTGTTGATTATATGCCAGGACAAAAGGTTCTACATTACAGTCACCTATAGCAACAAAAATAAATTTAGAAACTTTACCTAAAAAATGACGTGTCAAACAAAAGTGGAGGTTTTGTATTGAAGATCATGAATTTTTTTTAGAGATAATTAAAGATAGAGAGGATCCAAATTTTATGTACCAGGAGCTTTAAGTTGTTTTTTGGATACGCACGTGTGTACATACTCAAAATTCTTATAGATCGAGCTAGATCTATATATATTTATAAATTGATTGGACATGTGGCATGATTTAGAATGGGTTTTTTCAAAGGCTTGGTCATTAATTTTTGAAAGTTAATATGACCTTACTTGTTCACCTTCAAATTTTCAAGATCATCCATTTTCATATCCTAAGAATCCCCCTTCATTCTAATCATTCATTAAAGATCACATGTTCTATCTAATAATCACCATTCTAATCCTAATCATGAACTCATTCTAATCCTAATATGAATAATCACCATTCTAATAGGAAAATTATGGAGGCATCTATAGAGAAAAGGTTGTGTCTTTAATCAAATGTGAAAATTCATATAGTTGAAATTATATTTATCACACAATGATGCATAAGTCCAACAAAGTAGATTCTAGAGTATGGTGTTGCATATTGGTACAACTACTAGCAAATGGTGCTAGGACACTACCTTAATGTTAGAAATAATAGAAAAGGTATAGTCTAGATTTTTCACTAGATATTTTAAAATATTTTTTATGGTTTCATCTATTCATTTTTCATCCACCTCACTAGCCCTTATAGTTGTTGGTCCTTTATAATGATGATTAATCAAAATTATTCTTGCATGGTTAGTATCTTGTTTCCTATGCCTAGATTCCCCTTCCCTGCTCTAATATTTGGTACTACCTTGAATGTGCTATTTTTAGTCCATTGTTAATATTTTATAGTAACACTTGAACTCATTCTAACTCATTATAGGACCTATAGAGATGTATTTTCTTATCAAACTTTAAATCGCATCCCAACACTTTGAGGCTCTATTCATCATGAATGATATCTAGATTGGATGGTTTGCAGGAGCCCATAGAGATAATATAGTTTTATGAGCACAAAGCATTTCCATTTGATAGTTGATCTTATTCATTTAATGGATTTACCTATTTTTTACCCCTCTCTTAAATTACAAGTTCAATGCTTGTGTAGGAAGGATTTGGATTGCAACATGTCTAGGAATTATTTTATCCTAACAACATGGTTTTTAGAAGATCTAGTATTATTTGTGTAAAGGTTGTTGCTATTTTTAGATGAAGTATATTAGTGATACATTTGTATAACTTACAATTTAATTTTTATGATTTGTTTAATTTAGTTTTGAATCTCTATAAAATAGTTTCTCATTCCAGACTATTATGATGTAAGCTAGAGAACATTCAAAATTAATAAAAAGTAAATAGTGACCTAGATTCCATTTTTATGATTAAATTGTATAACTTACAATTTAATTTTTATGATTTATTTTATTTAGTTTTGAATCTCTATAAAATAGTTTCTCATTCCAGACTATTATGATGTAAGCTAGAGAACATTGAAAATTAATAAAAAAATAAATAGTGACCTAGATTCCATTTTTAGCAAAGTGCCTAAAGTTTGTAATATGGTATTTATATAGCTATAAGATCATTTTGATCTAAATATTTGATATGATTAGCTAGATATTGTACCATACAACTATATATATCACATGATAATTGAATACAAATTGTGTACATCATATTTATACATGATCTAACTTAGTCAAGTTTAAGTAGGTAACTTGTCAATATAGATGTGTGTAACACTTGTGTGAACAAACCACAATTTAAATTTAAATTTAAACCTGTAAAAAATTTCTAAATAAATAAAACCATAATAATTTGTATGATGTAAATAGATGTTTAACAAGTGTTTGAAAACCATAATAATGCACGATAAAAAATATATGAACAAACCATAAATCATGTAAACATGTGTGAATGTGATCTGTAAATCATAACAAGTGTCCATATATACCATAAAACATAAACATGTACACATAATGTGATGCATGTACATAAATCATAAAAAGTGTCTAGACAACATAATAATCTTATCTCAAAGAGAGGGATATCTACTGTGAATAGAATCATCAGATCTATGGCCCGATATCTCACTCGATCTCTCCATCGATCCATGGATTGATCCCTCTCCTGATCCAAGATGTGTGGATCCATGTCCCGATCCAAGTTCTCTGGATGCGTGTTTGAGCCTCATCCCAAAACCTGCATGTGTTCAAGTACATGCACATGAAATCATCTAAACTTGTATGTACATTTACAAACTTTCAACGTGTTAAAACTTACAAATTGAGTACAATTAAATTTTAAATTATATTAAATTATTTAAATGTACCTCAAGTATGTGCTACATGGGACCACCATCATGTGTGAATCCATGTCCTAATCTAAGCTCTCTAGATGTGTGTCTCGAGCCTCATCCCAAAAACTGCATGTGTTCAAGTACGTGCACATGAAATTATCTAAACTTGTATGTACATACAAACTTTCAACGTGTTCAAACCTACAAATCAAGTACAATTAAATTTTAAATTATATAAAATTATTTAAATGTACCTTAGGTATGTGTTGCATGGGACCACCATCATGTGTGGATCCATGTCTTGATCCAAGCTCTCTGGATGCTTGTCTTGAGTCTCATCCCAAAACCTTCATGTGTTCAAGTACGTGCACATGAAATTATCTAAACTTGTATGTACATACAAACTTTCAACGTGTTCAAGCTTACAAATCGAGTACAATTAAATTTTAAATTATATAAAATTATTTAAATGTACCTCAGGTATGTGTTGCATGGGACCACCATCATGTGTGGATCCATGTCCCAATCCAGGCTCTCTGGATCTATGTCCTAAGCCCTGCATGTGTTCAAGTACATGCACACACATGAACTTTTAAAATTTAATTTAATTTAAGTGTGTGTGTGTACAACTTATATATATATATATATATATATATGTAATTTTTTTTTATAATGTACCTCATTTGTGTGCTATATGGGATTTCCATCATGTGCCAAATTTCCAAACTCTGACAAATTACCATACTGCTTAAAAAATTTCAAGTACGTGTCAATTTCAATCAGGAGTTAAACATGTTAAACATGTATCGTACGTATTTTTTTAGAACACAATTAAATGTATATATATAAATTATTCAAGTACCTAACATGCCTGATTGAGGGCTCTACTAATGTTAATAAGCTCATGAGAATGCAAGGACATCGTAGGGGGATTTGTAGCATTTACAGTATCAGTGCCAAAAAGAAGCTAAGTATATGCACCATGGACAACATCAGGTGTCGTAGTAATCTAAGCAATGTGATCTGTAACATCCTGATGACTTGGACAAGCTAAAGGACCGATAGAAACATGATGTGCATGGGATCCTATAGGCTGCTCTAGAATATCCCTCGGATTTTCCACCCCATGGCTCGAATGTGTACCAGGATATCGCTCTCTAATAAATTCCTATACACGGTTGAGAGAGATCCCATGGTCCTCGTTGATGGCTCGATATTCTACTAGTAAATTTGAAACTGAGACTCTACACACATTACACAAAGTCGTGTGGTTCATATGCTCGATATTTGAAGGAGTAGGTAGATTGACACAAATAAATGGATCATAAGATGCTGATGTAGCCTCTATGGGAGGAAGGTTGATACGCGGGCGTAATAAGTATCTACCAACTCGATTGGATGAAATCTGATCAATCTATGTCATAATAGAGACAATGCTATCAATAATCTAGGATTGAGTAGAGCATGTTGCTGACTCCCTTGCTGCTACCAATTCCACATGTTTTGGTAAAACCAAAAGGTTTGGGCCAACTAATGCCCTCTTATCCATAGGCGATGGCAAACCCGGACGTCTAAATTGTGGTTTGTCAGAAAAATGGCCTTTACCTTAGCCAACATACTCTAGATGAGATGTGTATTCCACATCTAGTTGTCAATGAAATTCTGCATATAATTGTTTCACAAAATATCCTGGCAGCTCATCATTCTGAGGCCATCTATGATACGTTGCCAACCATCTAGGTTATATGAATGGTGCAACAAGAGGATCTACACACCTCGTAACCACATATCCTCTAATTTTATTTTGTCCTCTATAATGAGGGAACATGGTTAACACATTTTCAGCTGAAACTAATTTGGCAAGTTCTCTATAATTCATTGTGCCGGTAACACTCTTAGCAAGAGACAAATAAAATTGCTCAATGCTAATCTCATCATAAGGGTTGAATGATTGAATTGTCCCAATCATTTGATGAATCTCATCTCTGATAGTGATTAATCTATCTCGATTAGCCAAATTGGGGGAGTTGTGAATTATTTTCTCTAAACATTTTAGAGCACTGTTTAATCTAACAATACTATCCCGATATAAATTTGATCTATTTTGAGCCTCTTCACTAGAATGAGGGGAATGGTGAGATCCCTCATTGGCCATGATATATATATCTATGTAAATGTTTAAATCTAGAGATCTTCATATCATTAAAATAAAATATACATGAATAGCATGTATACATTAAACTTGAATTTAAATCAAATTTCAAAACTAAAACAAATATATATAAATTTAAAGTACAATCTTTTCAATAGATCTATGCACATATGTGTATATGTATAAAAGTTGCATTTAACTAGCTTCAAATTCACCCTTAATAATTAAAACCATTTAAAAATTCTATGTGATCCCATTAAATATAGATAGGGAAAGAAAATGATAAATTTCTACCATCAATTCATTCTAGATAAAAAACATAAAATTAACCATTAATTATATTCAAAAATCTCACAATAGCAATCAAGTAAATGCATATATATGTGTGTACATGTACATGTGTGTATGTATGTGTATGTGTGTATATATGTGCATACATGTGCATATGTGTATGCATGTATGTGTATGTGTGCATGTGTGTATGTATATATGTATGTATATGTGTATATGTGCATGTACACATGTGTGTATATACATGTATATGTGTATGTGTGTTTGTATACATATATGCACATATAATTTTCATATATATGTGTATGTGTGTATGTGTGTATGTATGTATATGTGTACATACATATGTATGTACAAGTACCTGTACATACATATGTATGTGCACATATACATACATACACACATACACACATACACATATATATGCAAATTATACACATATATGTAAACATACACACATACACATATACACATATACACACATGCGTACATGCACATATACACATATACATACATATATACATACACACATGCACACATACACATACATACATACACACATGCACATGTATGCAGATATATATAAGTATGCATGTACATGCATACACCTGTATATACACACATATATATGTATACATACATGTAATGTGTACATACATACATACATACAATTAAATATACACATGTACATATATATGCATGTACATACATACATACGCACATATGTATACATACATACATACGCACATATGTATACATATGTACATATGTACATATGTATACATGCATACACACATATGTACACACATGTATATAATACAAACATACATATTGTACATGTGTACACACACATGTACGTGCATATACGTACATGTACATGTACATAGATACACATATATGTACACACATGTACATACACATGTACGTGCATGGACAATAAATTTGAAATTTGGGGTTTTAATTTTGGGTTTATAGATCTACAATGAAGAATCTAGAAAAAACCATGCATTAAATGAATCAAATTCAATTGTTTTTTTAATTTTATCTTCTCCAATAAGGTTTGTATTAGAAGGTACCTATCAATTTGGCTTGTTGTTGCATTGAGGTTTCCAAATGAAAAAATTATATGAATTTGTTTCAAATCTAAATGAAGCAAATTCAATTTCTTGTTTGCATTGAGGTTTCAGAATGAAACAATATAAATTTGATGAATCTAAATGAAGCAAATTTAGTTGCTTGTTTAATTTTATCTTCTCCAATAAGGTTTGGGTCAGAAGGCACAGGTATCAATTTGGCTTGTTGTTGCATTGAGGTTTCCAAATGATTTATGTAATATGAATTTGACGAAGAAATGAAGAAAATTTAGTTGCTTGTTTAATTTGATCTTCTCCAATAAGGTTTGGGTCAGAAGGTACCTATCAATTTAGCTTGTTGTTGCATTGAGGTTTTGAAATGAAACAATATGAATTTGATGATTCTAAATGAAGCAAATTTGGTTGCTTGTTTAATTTTATCTTCTCCAATAAGGTTTGGGTTAGAAGGTACCTATCAATTTGGCTTGTTGTTGCATTGAGGTTTCGAAATGAAACAATTATATGAATTTGTTTCAAATCTAAATGAAGCAAATTTAGTTGCTTGTTTGCATTGAGGTTTCAAAATGAAACAATATAAATTTGATGAATCTCAAGGAAGCAAATTCAGTTGCTTGTTTAATTTTATCTTCTCCAATAAGGTTTGGGTCAGAAGGTACAGGTATCAATTTGGCTTGTTGTTGCATTGAGTTTTCCAAATGATTTATGTATTATGAATTTGACGAAGAAATGAAGCAAATTCAGTTGCTTGTTTAATTTTATCTTCTCCAATAAGGTTTGGGTTAGAAGGTACCTATCAATTTGGCTTGTTGTTGCATTGAGGTTTCAAAATGAAACAATATTTTATTTTATGAGATGAAGAGTCTTATGGTTCTTATTTATCAACCTTTTGGATACAAGGATCACAAAATTTGACATTATTTTTCATATACTAACTTTTTATGTAAAGGTTAACTTATGAACCTAGGATTGGGTAATGATATTAAGATTAAAGTGGGACCATATAGTGTGTAAAATTGGATATGTCCTAATAGGAAGTGATGTACAGATAATATAATAATATTAAATAAATTAGGGATATAAACATATTAAAAATATTACAATAAATAATTTTATCATTTGTTTACATTAAAGGCCTTGAGAGAATCACATAAGGTAGTGCTAAACATATATGTTCATGAAGACCAAGTAAAGGAATCACACAAGTGAGTACTATAAACATAAATTAGATTGAAGACCCAAATGGAATCATGCAAAAATAGTACTATGATCTACTTGTACATGAAATCCCTAAGGGAATCATGCTTGAGTTTTAATGATGACACTTTACTTTTGATGCTTAGTAGACCACATCCTATTTTTGTTGGATTTTTATTAATTGATGTGTCCTTATAATTTATTTGTTTGGTATGATTCCTTTCCCACCCCTTACTTGATCTTGTTGGTTATCTTGTCTTTTGTCATGACCCTATTTCTCTCTCATATTAATAATTGCATAAATGTATTGTTTTGATGATGCTTTAGGTTTATTGTTTCCTAGATTTTGAATTTAGACCTATAATTATCCAACTAATTATTTAGTATGATGGTAATTTATCAATCATAATCTCTCTATGGTTAATGAATATTATCACTATCTGTTTATAGAGAGAGGTGATCTTCACATGAATGGGGGAAATTAATTTTATCATTTAATTTATGTGATAAATTTTAGTATTTAGTATGATATCATTATTTCATTTTGATATTATTGACATTTTTTTTTTAAAAGGGGCCATTTATTAAATCTATGTTAAAATATCGTAAAGTTTAAATAAAAGAAAAAAGTGAAAATTCTTGTAATGGAATAATTTAAGCAATGATTATTTTTTTTGGTTAGTTTAGGTGCCAAGTAGTGAAAAGAGGAAGTTTTCAATTTGGTTTCACTTGACCCATGTAGCAAGGAGAAACATTAGGGTTTTAGGTGAAATGGCATTTAAGGAAGTCTAGGAAAATGAGGATGTAGAGACAAGTGTAAACCCATGTTGTAAACCTTTTGTAGAGACTTAGTCATGTAGAAGACAACATAGAAGATGAAGGAGGAACCAAGTTCATTTTCTCTTTTTTTGTAAGCTTCTTGTATTGTCATGAGGGCACTCCATGTTTATATTGAGTAGGTTAGAGTTCATCCATCACTTTACTATGCATTTAACTTTAAATTTTAAAAGGCATATATGTGATATATGAGAGTCAAGTAAGTTTCAAGGCATTTATTTGTGAGATAGATTTCTTGTTTCAATCACCTTATTAGGTTATAGTCTTGAAGGGTTCGCTCTTGTTTCTTTGTCATTGTTTTTTCACCTCCTACATTGATAAAAGCATTGAGATACCAAAGAAACCCTAGATGATGGTATAGATGCATGTTAAAGGAATATATCATAGTCATATAGGCAAGGAATAATGAAAAATCATGGAAAAGGCAGGAAAGAAGAGTGCGGAATGCTCAAAAAATAACTTAGAGGATAGAGGATAAAAGACACATAGAGATGTTCATACATAATACAGTGATTGAGAATGTGGAGGATAACATGATATTGGACAATTTAAATCCAACATAAACACCTATATGAATATCTACAAGACATGACAAGTCCTCACAAACATGACAATCCATGGGGAATGTAAAGGACTCTGCTTGAGTCAATCCGCTCTCTTCATTTCCACCCCTTAGTGTTTCCGCAACTTTCATTCTTCTCACGTTGAAATTCTTAGCAATTTACTTGCTTCCTTGAAAATGTTTGTCATTCCTTATTGTTGACCTTTCATTGCCATCTTCTTTCTAATATCTTTTTTTAATGAAGGAATATCAATACTTACTAACCTCTTTTGTTGATGTACTTCTTAACTCACAGTGTTGCTTTCCTTGCAACTTCTAGGGTCTTGACACATAAAGCCATGTGGTATTCCTATTCCCTTTTGGAGCCATTATCCATAAGTTCTCTGGTTCCAAAAACTTCAATAACCTAAATGATTTCGGTTGGAGGAACCTTGTTCATATCATTGATTGTTTCTTCTGACTGTTCTGGTCTTTTTTCAATTCCTCAGTAATAACTCTTTTCTAACAAGGTCTTTATCTTAACACAAAATTTCAATTCATGAGTTCCCAAACCCTTGAGGATACTTCCTTCGTTCGTATCCTACTTTTGAAAAATCTAAAATTATGTTGACTTTGCATATGTAGATTCGTAATGTTTACACTAAACCAAGAGTTCCTGACTCTTTTACAATTGTAGGTTGCTACAATTCAATTTATCTCATTCCTACCCATTCCATTTTTCTTAGAGCCATGTATGTACAGGTTATTCTTCCTAACCTTCCTACATAACTTGATTGCATAATCTTCCGTAATTCTAGGTTTTATCAAGTTGTTGGTTTAGGAAATCTGATTCCAAGGACAAATCTTTAACTAGCCCCAATTGACCCAAGTTACTAAGACTTACATCTTCCTTTTCACTTCCTTAAGTTCTTTCTCTTCTCATTCTGGCACAAGAACTTTTCAACCTTTATCTTATGATCAAGTTTACACATTATTGCATAATGAGCTAATAGGTTGCAATGCATAACCTAGTTTCTCTGATACCAAATGTAAAGTACAAAAATCCTAAATTCAAAACTTCAATAAAACTTTAAATAAGTTCATTTATATTCAAAATAAAGTTGTCATCTCGTTCATTTAGACATCAAATAAATAGTTGATTCCAAAACAACGACATAAAAGTTGATAAGATAAATTCATACCAATTCCAGTCTAAATACATACATGTGTCATATTACATAATTTTGATTAAAATATAATAGATGATAATAATATCAATTACAAATCGAGACTTAGGCATTCAGTTGCCTTAAGTTCTTCAATACATAATAAAGAATACATGAAGCATATAAGAAGATGATATCCGTTGATCCTCCATCCAAAAGCAAATCTTCAATAAAGAAGACGGGAACAAGGATCAGGCACTTTTTCCACCCAACCTCAAAGCTTACGCTTCCCCAGAATTCCTTAGTCAATCAAGAAAAATACCCAACCCTACATGAATCGCTTAGCAAAAAGCAGTCTACGAGCAAGATGGAATCTAGTGTGTGCCTAGTATAACTAGTAAAACCACAAGCATTTTCATTTTTCTAAATCATTTAAGAAATAAGCAAGTTCGATACTAGGATATGGTAGAGAGTTTGAACAATAAATCCATCTATTTCAATGGTCCTTAAGTTACTTGGCCAAGTAAAATGTCATGCATGACAAATAAAGCAGTTTTGGAAAAGAAAAACTACACTCTCTATTTACCCATATTCGGCACCCGTCCCGGAAGGTAACTTTCCCAAAAACATAACATGCAAATTCATCTATCAATCATGCATGATCTAAACAGTCAAATACAATATTTTAAAAACAGCCAAACTGAAAACTTGTTTGAAGCGAAAACAGTTTAAAAAGTCATTTCTTTTCATTGTTTAAATCCATAAAAGACATAAAATTAATATTTAAA
The DNA here is from genome assembly GCA_007115665.2 of Sequoiadendron giganteum. Classification (NCBI taxonomy): domain Eukaryota; kingdom Viridiplantae; phylum Streptophyta; class Pinopsida; order Cupressales; family Cupressaceae; genus Sequoiadendron; species Sequoiadendron giganteum. The sequence goes on from CM021109.1 coordinate 419,981,394, forward strand.
TTGAGTAATTTTAATAATAAAAAATAATGAAGGTGTATCTCCAGTATGCAAGTTAAATACATATAAAAACAGTCATAAAAGAGCACATGTTCATTCGTTTGTACTCATCTATTTAATATTGTTTCAAGTTCGTTCTTGTTATTTCTAAATAAATCATATTAAAATTTAAATGATTTAGTTTATGTCTAACATACTTTCATAAAATAAATAAATAATTATTCAAACAGATTTAAATAAGCTCATTTTTATTTCTATTTTGACTGTTTTGTTTTAATGGCAAAAATTCAATGTTTAAATACATTTATTTCAAAAATAGTGTTGAATTTTTGAAGTTATTCTATCAAATATTTTTTGTCTGAATTCATGTCAAAACAATTTCAACTTCAATTTTCTGTGAACAAAAGTAATAAATTTTATGTTTAAGATCATTTTTTAATCTAAATTTAAAAGTTGTTTTCTATTTTGAAATTTTCCCTAAATTTAATCAACTGTCTTATTTGTGATTCCAATTAGAATTTTCCAAAAATCTTTTGTTTCTAAATTTAATCTATTTTGAAAAATTACAGTTTGATTCACTTGAAATTTTCTACAAAATCTAAAAGAATAGATTTTTAAACAAATCTGTAGATTATTATTTTCTAAATCTATTAAACAAATATTTTCTTTTAAATTTTAACTAAATATATGAATTCGAACTAATAAAAATAGTTTTGTTTAAAAATCAACATACTAATCATATCTATTTCATTTATCTTCCTCTATTCATGCTTTTGTTTTTATAAATTCCAAGATCCTACCTCTTTGAATTCTGGAAATAAATTTTGTCTATGTGCCTTCTTCAACTCCTATCCTCTATTCTTGAATCCTTCTCCCAGATTGTTGTTCTTCTTTTATTTTTCATGTGCCTTTACCTTGTGTTGGCACACTTTTCTTTTTCCTAGATCTCTGTATATTTCTAACCTCTTGCTTCCTTTGGAGGTCGCGCCTATTCCTTGATTCCCTATTGTAACTACGTGTGTGGAGAGGATTAGGGAGCCAGTCCCTAGGATGCATTATTTCTTGTGGCAGATACCTGCCTAGGCGCACCCTCTCCTAAGCTCTCCTTGCTACACTTCCTTCTCACCTACGTGGGAGATGAGGGAAGCTATTTTCCTGCCCACATGGAGTGTTGAAGTGTGGGGAGATTGCATGGGGAGTGTATGATTCTTCCCACCTATGCATGCTTTAGCAAACAGGCCGTGTGGGATGTGTCCACACCCTACCTTCCTCCTTGTGTGTGGGATCTTAACCCCCTCCAGTCTTCCACTACTGGTTGTGTGACATGCGAAGGAGTCTCCTCTCTGCCACTCCTCCCTCTTGGATAATACTCTGTAAATTTTGCTTTTGGTCAAGAACAGTCAAACAAATTTATTTGTTTAAGATTCAAAACCAATTTTCATGCTCTTGCTCGATTTCAAAATTCTCCAGTATTTTTTTTCTCTCTTTCTCATGCATTTATTTAATCTAGAAATGAGATTTATTATTTTAGATTGATCTCTAGATCAATTCTATAACTCTCAGTTCAGATTTTTGATTGCTTCTTAATTATTTTGAAGATATTTTTCTTCAGCTTGTTAAACTGAAGTTTGATTTGAATGCAAAGTTCAATGTGTACGTGAGTTTGTTTTCTATTTCTTTTCAATTTTTGTTTTCAATAACACAATTTAAGATATTTGTTAATTTCAAAGTTTAAATCTTTTCCCTTTCATAATTTTCAATTTAAAAACAATTAAATTTATAAAACACAACTTTATTCATTTAAAGTTTATTAAATTTCGAAATACTAACATATTATTTTCAAACAATAATAAAATATTTAAACAGGCAATCCAATCATTTAATTTAAGTCAATTTCATCAAATTTAACCAAATCATCATTTAAATCAACATGCATTTTTCACAATCTTGAGAAATTAAATTAAAACTAGATCAAAAATTGCAAACACGATAAACACAAAATACATTAAAATATTATCTATGTGAGTGTGTGAGATTTTGTCTTACTTATAAATGTCAATTGGCTAAACAACTCTACCTAATCGTTGTTCTCATCTTCAATCACGTTCACCTATTCATGCATTCACTTGCACTTGATTTTACATTAGCAATGACAAACCCCGAAATTAAATATAAATGCATTTCAAATCATGGTAATTGCATTTCAATTTCAATTTCAATTTAACTTTCATTAAAATAATCATTTAACTTCAATTTAAATAGCGACATCATGATTACTAGTTGCATTTAATTAATCAAATGAAATCTTTATGTGACATATACTTAATTTTCCCACATATGGATCCCATGGATAGCTAAGTCTAATCAAATTAGGGTAAAAAGAAATATCCATATGAAGCACATGATTACAAAGTATAATCAGAACAATGAGGTGTTATTTTTTGAAATGGATCTTGGTGTATACTCTCTAGTAGCTCTATGGACCCAATAAATAATGATGTTACATGATACAAATATTCCTACTAAAGATCTGAATCAAGTTCCTAGCAACATAGAGGCATGTGTTAAGATTGATGATGCTCTTCATTTAGATGAAGAAGGAGATATATTTGAAAGATTCCAAGAACTCATGACTAGATGTGTCAATGAACAGATGAGATTGGGGAATAAAGTGAATTTAAATCATTTTCTACTATCATGTTGGTGTAGAGTCCATGATGCATCACATTCAAAGTTTGAATGTTGTTTATGTCAAAATATATTTGATAAGATAGAATATCAATTAAACATCTCTGATTCAAAGAAGTGCAACATGGAGCAAGAACCCGTGTAAGTTGAGAAGCCTAGCAAACAAGTGTCACCAAGAATAGATAAGGAAACATAAGATGGTGGAAACAAAGTTCAAATTTGGACATTAAGATTTGATGGTTCTAGATCAAAGCAAGGTGTTGAAGTTGGTTTTGAGCTAATTATCCCAAATGGAAAGACTTTCTTTGTAGCTCATAGGTTAAAATTTTAGTGTACATATAACATTCTTGAATACAAAGCATTGGCACATGGCCTCTTGATAGAAATTCATAAGAAGGAAAAGGTCTTGTATATTTTTGGAGATTTAGAATTGGTTGTAAGGTTGGTACACAAGTAGTATTCTTGTCATGACAAGAGGTTAAAAATTATCAACACCTATACGGATTTGTTGGAAAGATTTGACACTTTTAATATCTAGTTAATTCCAATTAAGAATCATGTTGTTGATGCACTAGCCTAGGAAGCCAGTATGTTGCAACCACTAGATTTATCAAGTATGAAGAAATTCATAGTTGATCTTACACTTACTCCTTTAGTGCTTGATAATATCACAAATTTCCAAGTATTTGAATACGATAAGCATATACTAGATTTTATTACCAATTCATATGTATTTGTAGTCTAGATCATAGATGAAGTAGAGCCCAAGGAAGTTGAGTTAGATATCGAAGGAGTGATTAATTTGAAGACCATCACAATTCCCAAAGGCATGGTTCAGTTAGAATGAATTTTTTATATTGATTAGCTAAGGTAGAAAAATCAAAGTTCTAAATAGAATTCAATAGAGAACAAATATGACATTTATAACACGAGTGTGGTTGAAGAAGCAAGGAACATCCTTATCAAAAAGGAATGTACCCCAACAAAAAAGGATGGTATAATCAAAGATCTCCATTTATATCATGATGTAATCGTATGGATTTATGAGGATCTAAATACTTATGATTCTTGATAATCACACATTTCGTTCCTCTCAAGCTTGATGTCAAGACATTCCCACAAAGGTTGTGACCCATCAATTCATTATTAGAGACAATAATTTATAAAGAACAATTTTTTTTTAGCAAGGATCATATTTCCTGTATGCTACTGAACATGGGTGGCCAACTTAGTTCTAGTGAGAAAGAAGACCAAAGAGATTTGATTATGTGTGGAATTTTGAAACCTTAATCGTGATTCAAAAAAGGACAATTATCTGTTTCCTTCATTGGATGAGGTATTACAAATTTTGAATGGGTCCCTAATGATATCCTTTCTAGATAGATACTCTAGCTATAATCAAGTGATGGCAGTACATGAGGAAAAATTAAAAAACAACCTTTACCACCAAATGGGGAACATTTGAATATAGATGGATGCCTTTTGGACTGATCAATGCAGGGGCAATTTTCTAGTGTGTCATTGATATAGCTTTCAAATAATTAGTTGAAAAATGAATAATTTTTTTATGGATGATTTGACAATGTTTTCAAAGAAGTGAGAAGATCATGTGTTAGATTTATGCAAGGTGTTCCAGAGATGTAGGGATTTTGGCATCTCATTAAATCCTAAGAAGTGCATTTTTGGGGTTGTTAAAGGTAAATTAGTAGGCCATGTTATTTAAGAAAAGGAGATTTCCATAAACCATGAAAGAGTGAGGGATATTCTTAAAATACCACCCCCAACAAGTAAGAAGGAGCTGAAATCATACTTTGGTAAGATCAATTTTGTGTGAAAATTTATCATGGATTTTGTTGAGACAATTAAACCTATAAATGCCATGTTAAAGCAAGATACAAAGATCAAATGGACTTTGGAAGCTAAGCAAGATTTCAAAGAAATCAAGCAAGCAATTGTTGATGCCCCAATGTTGGTAGGTCCATATTACGCTATTCCTTTTAATATTTATTCATTTACATCAAATCATTCTTGTTCTATAACGCTTAAGAAAAAGAAAGAGCTAGGGGATGAATGCACAATATTTTTCATGAGTGCACCCATTAAAGATGTTAAATTGAGGTATCCCAACATAGAAAAATAGGCTTATTCCTTGGTGAAGGAAGTTAAAAAATTTAGGCATTACATTCTGAGTAAAGTATATGCAATTGTGTTCAATCTCACAATTAAGCTAATACTAATGCAAAATAAATTAGGGGAATGTATGGAAAAATGGGTTACCACGTTGCAAGAGTTTTATCTAGAAATTCAGTTTATGAATTTGGTTTGAGGACAAGCATTAACATACACTATGGTAGAAACTGATCTGAGACTCACAACTTAGTAATATAATCTTGAGGATGTCTCTCCAGATGAGTGGTATGATGAAATTACCTTCTATCTACTCAACTAGTGTTGTCCATCCCATTTGAATATTGTTCAAAGGTGTTCCTTGTGACTAAAAAGTAATAGTTTAATGCTTAAGGGAGTGGTGTTGTATAAGAAGAATCATGAGGGTATCTATTTAAGATTCCTTGGCAAACCAAAAATTAGTTTACTTAATTAATAAGTAAGCTTTATTTAGTTGAGTTGTTTTTGGGTCAACATTAGGGTTATGCATACATTGCTTTTATAAAGAAATTCATCTCATTGTAATTTCTTAATTCTGAATAATATCAATTTTCACATCTTCATACAAAGCTCTACTTTTTTATTGTTTTTCTCTTTTGTGGAAGGTTTTTCTAGCTTGCATGTTTGATCTTGGTTTCTAACATGGTATCAGAGTGAAAGAGAATAAAATATAATGATCAATCCTTATAAAAGGAGATTGTGCAACCCTAAAGAAACCCTAATAGGTAGAAATTTAATAATTAATATAATTATTAAATGTCACAATGCAAACTAAAGTGAAATCTTAAGAGAGTAATAAAGGTAACTTAATTAACATAACTAAGTTAAAACCTTTACTCTAACACCCCCCTTAATATGAAAAGGAGTGCAGCTACAAATAGAGCCTTGATTCGTAGCCCCTTCTTAGTTTTTGGAAGAATTCATTGCAGAGCACATTCAGGGTTACTCGAGGGTTTCATACCTTGAGCTTATTTCAACAGTTTTTTGCCAAATCAGAGGGTTTTGCCATGCTTTTTTTTTGAGAAATTTTGACTTTTATCTCTCAAATAGTGCATCTTGGTGCAAAACAGACCTCACAATTGCGCACATAAGGCCCTAAAACCCCTATTTTCATATAAAATATGATAGGGTTTGCTGAAAATTGATTTTTTTGTGTTTTTGGGGATTTTCAAAAATCCTGCCATAAAAATCCGTATGACTATACAAATCCATACGAATGCCTTTATGCATTGATTTTCGTGCCATATTTTTTTGGTGTCCAAGGTATTTTTGAGCTGCCTCAATTTTCATGTTATTTTGCCTCGATTTTAGTGCTGCCTCAGTTTTCATGCCATGAAGGTACAGTTGAATATTTTATTAGTTTTTTAATTTTTAAATTAATAAAATATTTCATTTGAAGGAAAAATGAGTTTTTTTAATAAAATGGTCATATCTTGAGCATATGAAATCCATTTTTCGAAAACAAGATACCATTGGAAAGCTGGTTCCGAGCCCAATCCAATGGTGTAGGTTGTTTTTTGTAGATTTTGCACTAGATTTATTTTGCAGGCCTTTGAAGTTAGATGAAGTTGTTTTCTCTTTGGAGGGCATATCTTTTGTATCGGTTATCCTTTTTCCCCCATTCTTGCGGCATCAGAAAGCTAATTCAGTCCTTTGAGGTCTTTATTTCAATCATGGAGGAAGATGTGAACATAGGTTTGTGCATGCACTCTTTTTTATTTTCATGTAGTAGCTTTGCATTTTGTCTTTAGTTTATGCATATTTTGCATTCTCTCCTTTTACAATCATGGTTTATTGTAATAAATGAACTGATATAAAGTTCCATTAGGGGGGTTTCTTGCATGATAATCTAATTAGAGTGTAGTTGCACTTTGATCTCATCTTAATTTTGATGAAAACTCACATGGGTTGTATTAGGTTTCTTAGTTTCTTTTGGCCTCATAGCTTGACACATCAGATTCACATCGGTTCACATCTCAGATTGAGAGCCTGTGGTAAATGATCCTGAATTGCATCAGATTCACATCGGGTCACATCTCAATTTGAGGGCCATTAAATTTATGGTTAATATTCCAGAATCTTCATGGTACTTGCTCCTATGGATCAATTTTAGTCACAGTTTGGCATCGGCATCGAGATACACAGAGCTTCCAGATTCTTTCATCATATCATTCCCTCTTATGGGGTGCATCATTTTATCTACTGTTGCTTCATAGATTCCAGGGCTGTTCTAGTTTGTGAGTTTTCCAGTGTTCTATGGCATTGAGTTTGTTGATGCATTATTATGATTTCACTATGGTTTCTTGTAAATAGAAGTATCTTTCCTTGCTTGTCGTATTCTGGTTCCAGTGCTTCTTTGTAGCAGGTCATCTCATTGAGGGGGGGTTTGTCCCACTAGGTTTTCTCCTCTTTCTTTTACTCTTTCATTGCATTTGTACATGGGTACCTGACCAGACCTTGTTGTCGGGACCCATTCATGCTTTCTTGCATTCATCTTAGTTTTAGGTGCATATTTTTTTAGTCTCCCTAAGTTGCACTTAAGGGAGGGTGTTGGTATAATTAATATTTAATTACACTTTATTAAGTTTACTTAATTAAAAAGTAAGCTTTATTTAGTTGAGCTATTTTTAGGTCAACATTAGGGTTATGCATAAATTGCTTTTATAAAGAAATTCATCTCATTGTAATTTCTTAATTCTGAATAATATCAATTTGCACATCTTCATGAAAAGCTCTATTTTTTATTGTTTTTCTCTTATGTGGAAGGTTTTTCTGGCTTGCATGTCTGATCTTGGTTTCTAACATAAGCATCTACTATATTGAACAATTTTTATAGTAAATTTGAGATAGGTAATGGTTTGGCAGTTGCTACTATACATCAGATCTTAAGAGTGGGGTATTACTAGCCTACCATATTTCAAGATGCACATACATGTTCACATTTGTCACACCTACAAAATAGCTACTAATAGGGAGAGGTATGTTGTTGTTCCTCTTCAACAGGTGGTCGAGGTACATCCCTTTGCACAATGGGGACTTGATTTTATTGGTATGATCAACCATCCTTTTGTGGGCCACAAGTATATTCTAACTGTGATTAATTATTGCACTAGATGGATAGAGGGTATGTCATGTAAAGAATACACTGCTGAGGTAGTAATTAAGTTTCTTGAAGAGAAGATTGTAACAAATTTTGGATGTCCATTTTTATTAGTTTGTGATAATGGTCTCGCATTTGCATCTATGAAATTTTCTGGTTGGGCCTTTGATTATGGAATTACTTTGAAATTTGCATCCAATTATTACTATCAAGGTAATGACCTAGCTAAATCAAAAAATAAGAATCTTTTGACTATCATACATAAACTTCTAGACAAAAATCCTAAGAATTGACACACACAACTAAAAATTTCCTTGTGGGTAGATAGCACATGCAAGAAGGAAACCCTGGGAACATCTCAATATTAGTTGGTGTATTGTCTAGAGCCTATTTTTCTAGTCCATCTGAAAATCCCCACCTTGCAATTTATCAAGGAATTCTATGATGAAGGGGACACATTAGAATCCCACCTAGCCCAACTCCTCCATTTGGAGGAAAATTGTGATGAAGCTATTGAAAAATCTAGTAAACATCAAGGTTTTTTCAATCGTTGGTTTGATAGGCAAGCTTGAGTCAAGGCTTTAAAAAAAAATTATTTGGTATTTTATTGGGACAAGGCTCATGAAAAGAAGGGAGAGCATGGTAAGTTTGATAAGTTGTGTCTCGTTCCTTTCTAGATTTCTAAAATCTTAGGGGAAAATGCATTTCATTTGAAGACCCTCACGGGTGAAGATGTCCCACTACCCATTAATGGGTATCATTTGAAGCATTATTTCCATGCTTGAGTTGTTCTTGCTCAAAATTTTGTACATATTTAGGTTTCTTTCACTTTGTGTCATCCTCATTTTATTTTTTCTTTGGTATAATTTTAGAATAAGTGTTGATCCCTTCTTAGAAGTGGGTCTAGTTGCCTTTCTTTGATAAAGGGTAATTTTTTCCTCAACATGATAAAGTTATTTAGGTCAGTGATAGACCTCTTTGAATCTCATTACCTAGGTATCTATTTGATCTTAACATTATCTTCCATGTTTTGAAACCTTACATATTAAATGAATACATCTAAGTAATTTGGGTCTCTCTGAGGGGAAATGTGTTGTCAGGAATAAGGTGAAAAATATTTATTTCCTGATCCAATGCCACTATTACCCTTAGCCCTAAGCACAAGATTCATTATCTACAAAGATTTGAAAAGAAAAATAACAAAGAGAAGAAAAAAAATAGAAAATTCAATACATATTTTATAATCAGGGGGATTCAAAAATGTCTATTGGGTCTATAGATTCTTAGCTAGAAGTAGAGCTATGTTCAAGAGGATAGTAGTGATAACCTCATCGAGGCTATAAATGCCTGACTAGTAGCGGAGCTCTATCTAGGTTGATTTTGGGGTAGGATTACTTACACAACCTTGTGTTTGGTAGTCTATTTTTCCTTAGTATGTTACTTCTTTAGCCCACTAATGAGCATCCTTTGCACACACTTTGGTTTCTTATATGTCAATATTTTCCTAGTCTCATTGGATCCTAGCTATTAATGTTTGGGAGTATTTTTTTGATGGTCTATGAAACCATAGGTTCTAGTTGGATCCCTATTTATCCATGAAATTATCTAGATCATTTCCCCAATAGAGTTTCCATTTTTTCTCCCTTTCACACATGTCGTGTCAAAAATGAGGACCCCCTTTTCTTTTTGGATTCTTTTGGTTTTGTTTTTGTTATGGGTTTACCTTTTTCCCCTTTGCTTATGTTAGTTTTGAGTTTGAATTGCTTCTTCACTTATTCCTTTGCTTTAGTGGGGTTTCAACAAGGAAATTTTTTTTTATTAGATCTTTTTGATAGCCCTTGCTTGAAATATTGTAATTGATAAAATCCCACAATCTCTCAAGATCCATAGTTGGTTGAATCCCATATAGGGTCCATTCTCACAAGGGTCAGATTTTTGTAGTGGTTATTATGTGGGGATCGCACTGTGGATCACTATGGTGTGATTTTATACAAAATTATAGTATACCTCAATCCTCACAAGCCTCACATCCTAAATAAGTGAATTTTCTACATCACCTTGTAAAACCCTAAGTTCACATCTATCGGTGCATGCCACACTATCAAGAGCATATTTATTGCACTAGGTTTTTGAGAAAGTATAAATAGGGCCCTTCATTTTCATTTTTGAACTTGGAGTTTAGGGAGAGATTGAGAGGAAATTTTGGGAATTCCTGGCAACCATTTGATCGATTTTTCTCACATTTCATGCACGTTTGGTCATTGCATAGCTCCTAGTTTTGAATCTTATTGAAACCATGAGGTAGGTTTCACGCTTTGATTGGTAGATTTTTCATTTTGGGGTACATTTTATATCTTGAGGGGTTCATTTTCAGTTGGGTTCGTGAAATATAGTGTTTTCCAATTTTTCCCTCGTGGGTTCCCTTATTACCTTTTTTGAATCATTAAAACATTAAATGGCTTTTTTCCTGTACTTGCTTGAGATCCACAAAATCCCCTTGCAAATATTTCTTTACAAGAATCCAAAATCTCAAAGCCTACATGCCTAAAATCCTATAAACGTCCAATCCTCATAGCACTGTAGACTCACATTCCTCCAAAACCTATACACCCTGCATCCCCACCATGTCAAATCTTACAATAGTTGAATTCTCACACCTATTTGAAACCCAGAAAGCTCAAACTCTGTATTTCTCAATTTTCGTAAGGCCTTTCCTATTGAAATCAAATTGTAGGTTTCCAATAGACTAGATCTTGAAGGCTTAAACCTAAAGGACTAAGGAATTCCCAATCCATGCATGCCTAAATTTCTACAAAAAAATCCAAAACTTTGCAAGGCAATCACCTCCATCCTTTTATGGAAAATTTCTTGTAGACATCCAATCACACGTTTCCAAGGTTTGTTATCTGATAGCTCATTCAGAACCACAAGGTCTCCAAACCATATCCCTTTAGATCAATAGTCTCTAAAAGTTCATAATAGTTGAAAACCTAAAATTGATTGAAAGGTTCTTGATTTTGAAGATTCTTAAAGTTTTGGATGATTTTATGCATATGTAAGATAATGTTGATCATAAATATTTTTATGTTTTGAGAAATTTATATGCATAATTTGTGAGATTGATAGTAGTAGGGGTCCTCAAAGTTATACTTTTTTCATAATCCTAATTACACGTTATCTTTTGCATATTATATAGAAAAAATAGATAGAGCATAAAAAATGAATTACAAATTCTAAGGTGTCAAAACTCCTTTGAAGATCACATCCACATGGGACAAGGTCTATGACACCAACATTGGGCATCTCAATATAGAAGAATTTAAGGAAAGAATATTTGGATCCCCGGAGATTGATTTAGCATCAAAGATTAAGAAAAGTGCAATATTCTAGGTAGTGGGATTCCTGTTGCAAGTGTGGATGTGTTTGGTGGTGTTGTCATTAATTTTTTCATTGATGTCAACATAGTTCAGGTTGTTACAGATGGTATAGAAGTGCTCAGAGTACATGGAGCTATTTATGAAGTGGGTGCTGTATCTTTTTTCCAAGTTCTTTTGAGAAAATTTGAGAAACAAAGAAAGAAGTGTTGAAGAGTGTTCTAAGTGTGCTCTAGTATTGTGCTCTACATTTCTCCTATGTTGATCTTATGCCCTTACAAATCTGCAAGTGTTTTCATAAGTTTCAAGGGATCGTATATCCTGAGTTTAGTTTTTGGGTTGATGGAGAGTAGAAGTTGTGTTCACTGGTGTCTGAGCTATTTTGTTAGAGTTATTTGTTTGTCGACTGGGAGAAATGTGTTGGCTCCACAATATTTTTATTTGTAGCTTCAGATCTAGGAGATAACTCTTTTTGATGATTTTTGTGTTCTGAAAAATTTGCTTGTGGTTTGGCGCTCTGGAAGACTTGCTCCAAAGCTTCGGTGTCTTTACTAGTTGACCTAGTTGGACTAGTGATGAGTTCTCTGAGAATAAAGTTTGTTGAAGTTGTTGCAAATGTACCTGAGGTGTTCCCAAAGATGGTGAAATTTCTCATGAAGTGTGTTTAATCTGTGTGATATTATCTTGTTGATGATGTGTGTACTTTAAAGATTGTTGGTGTTTTCATTAGGTTTGGTTGCCCTGGTGTTTACACTTTACATAAATATTTTGCATTGATTTGAGAAAGTGTGTAAGATCCAAGATGTTGTCTGGGTCCTAAATTAAATATGTAATTGGTCCTCTCACATTCTTATCCATCGTGAGAATTTTGAGTAGCCGACCTAGTTTTTATTTGAATTTAAAATTATATAGTCAACCTTGTGAATGTTTCTAAGGCTGATGATGGTATAAAATCAAGACAAGTTGTAGCGAATTTGATATTCATCCATCAGTCGATTCGAACAAGAGAAGAGTGTGGAAGAGAAAATCAAGGCAACAGTACTTTATTGCATCAATCTTCTGATCAAGTTGCAAAGTGTGTGTAACCCCTAGTGGTGGATATTTATCTATCTCTTTGTATTTTCTATTGGTAGTGAGCCTCTCTTTCTAGACAGTGAGTCCTAAGGTAGCGAGCCTTTGTATCTGGTATTGCATTACTTCTATATTGTGATTTAATCCTCATCATGATTTTTCCCATTGGGTTTTCCACATAAATCAGGTGTCTCTTGTGTTTACTTTTTGTTATTTGCATTCCATGATTACACTTAATAACATATTGATATTAAGGTGATAATATTAATTTTATAAGTAAATTTTTTGATACAACTGATTCACCCCCCTCTCATTTGTCTTGTGCATTTCAACAATTGGTATCAGAGCTCTAGTTCCTTGATGAAAAGCTTAACCACTTGAGTTAGATCATATGGTGCATAATTTGCAACTTCCTATTTGTGGTGGAGTTGATTACAACGACTGAAAATAATAGATGAGGATTTATTTCATTTCACTTAGTTTCAATACCTGGAAAGTTGTGCAAACAAATTATGTGATACAAACAATCAGTCCTTCCTCTATTGATAAGGTTGCATCTTTTGAAGAGAACGAAAGAGCAAGGTATGCCCTCTTTAGTGATTTAACTAAAAATGAAAGAACAAAAGTCATCTCTCTGGCTAGAATTAATCAAGTATGAAAAAAATTGAAAGACATTTATGAAGGGAATGAGAGTAAATTTTTCAAGGAAATTAACTACTAAGCAAAAATTTGAGAACTTGAGAATGGAAGAAGGAGAAGACATTGCAAGCTATTATCATAGAGTTGAAACTATAGAAACTAAAATCAAGAATCAAGGTGGTATGATGAAGGATGAAGATATAATGAAAATATCTTGATGACCTTACCTGACAATTACAGTGACAAAGTATCTGCTCTTGAAGAGAAATATGATCCAAAGAAATTTACTAAGGAGCATCTATTTGGAGTCCTGATTGCATTCGAAATGAGAAAAATTTTAGGAGATAAGGAGAAGATTGAAACAACCTTTAAAGCAATGAAGATAGAGGATGATCCAAATGATGATGATACAAAAGATCTGGAAGCAAATTTCACAAGGAGATTAAAGAAAGGTACTAGTAAATACAAAGGTAAGTTGCCCTTTAAGTGTTTCATTTGTGGAAATATTGGTCATTATACATCAAGATGTCCTAATAGAGCTACACAAAAGAAGAATAAGGATGGTAATAACAATAATTACAAAGATAAGAAGGATAATAAGTTCAGGAATTTGTACTATGTCAAGGAAGATGTAAGAATTTTGGATGATGAATCTGACCTTGAGGAAGATAAAGATGAATGTTTGTTTCTAGCCCCAGAAAGAAATGTGCAAAGGAACTTGGTTTGAAGAGAAAGATGGATGAAGCATAAGGTACTTTGGTGACTAATCTTCATTCTAGACATGATGAAGAGTTTTGGGTAATTGACAGCGGATGTTGAAATCATATGACTAGAGATAAGAGTAAGTTCACTCAACTTGAGAAGTATGATGGAGGAATATTCATCTTTGGAGATGATTCTAGTGCTAAGATTGTTGGTAAAGGAACAATTATCTTTGATGGAAAACATAATACTGATGATGTTTATTATGTAAAGGATTTAAGGCATAATATATTAAGTGTTGGAAAAATGTAAAACAAATTCTTTAAGCTTATGTTTCAGGATAACACTTATGAGATCATGAAAGGATTTGGAACTATGGTAGTAGTTGGAAAAAGAACTCATGGAAACATCTATCAACTTAAAGGTGGTAATGGTCAATGTTTTGTTTCTCAAATTAGTGAGAGTTAGCTCTGGCACCAAAGGATGGGACATGTGAATTTTCATGATCTGGTTAAGATTAGTTCTAGGGAAGTTGTTAGAGATCTGCCTAGAATCACAAAGCCTTCAAATTTAATCTGCAAAAGTTGTCAGATGGGAAAGCAAACAAGAATCGGTTTTAAAGGAAAAGATCAATCTTTTACTAGAATGGTAGAATTAAAACATACAGACCTCTGTGGTACTACAAGAATAGGAAGCCTAAGTGGTGATAGGTACTTTATGCTCTTGATTGATGATTATTCTAGGATGACATGGGTTGCATTTGTTAGAGAAAAGACTTAGGCTCTTGATAAATTCAAGGTGTTTAAGGAAAGAGTATAAAATGAGGAAAATTTGAGGATTAAATGCTTAAGGTTTGATAGAGGTGGAAAATCTACCTCTAGTGAGTTCAATGCATTATGTGAAGAGCATGGCATAAAAGGACATTATTCTACTCCTTAAACCCCTCAGGAAAATGGAGTTGTGGAAAGAAAAAACCAGATTGTTCAAGAGACTTCCATAACTATGATGAAAGAATCAAATGTTCTTGATGTGTATTGGAGAGAAGAAATTCATATTGTTGTTTACATTCTTAATAGATTTCAAATCAGAGGTAACAACACTAAGACTCCCTATGATTTGTGGACTGGTAAGACTCCTACTATGAAATACTTTAAGGTATTTGGGAGTAGATGTTATATTAGAAGAGATGAAGAAAAATTTGGAAAGTTTGATGGTAGATGTGATGAAGGAATTTTCCTTGGATATTCAAATAACAACAAGGCTTACAGATGTTTTAATAAGAGGCTGAGAAAAATAATTAAAAGTACTAATGTGAAGGTTGATGAAGCTATGTATAGACTAGTGAAAATAAATGAAGTTGAACCTGATGATCCTATTTGTGTGCAAATACAAGAAGAATAAAAGGAAGAGAAAGAATAGAATGATGAAGAGGAAGAGATTCTAGAACCTACACATTGTTGGATGTTTTTGGTATGTGGTTGTCATTGATGTCAACACTATTGTAATTAATGCATTAGAGGTTGTATATGTCAAGGATATTGAGAAAATTGTAATAAAATAAGTTGCAGGTTGTCAGTCGTGAAGTGAAGTTCAACATGTTGGCTAGCTCAGTATGTTGATGATCAGAGGTTGTGGATTAAAGGGTTTTTTTTCAAGTATATCTAGTTTATCCACGTTAATTTTTTGAGATGCGCATGAAGATTTGATTGAGTTATGAGTATCTGTGTTATGATATTTTTTTGTTGCTTTAGTTGGTTTTCCTGAAAGTAGGTGATGTAATTCTAGTAAGTTCAATTGTTGCAGATGCTTCTCTATTAATTCATGATGCTTGTGGATGTTTTCTAGATCGTGATCTATCTGTGTTGTACATCTTCATTGTTCATTGTGCTTGTGATTGGTGATTTTCTTTTGTGTGTTCATGTTTTTCATGTTCATGGATGACAGGGTGATTGTAGTGTGTTGTGGATCTTCGAGGAATAATTATTGAAGATGTTTCATGTGTGAGGATGTTGTTTTGGGTCCTCACTATTTTGTGTCTAACATTGGTTGATTTACATTGATAATCATTTATGTTTTGGGCCGACAGTTTGTATTCATTTTATATTTTATTGAAGCTGACATATAGATTATGTTATTCTTGGTTGCAGATATATATGAGCGATTGTGTACATCATTTGAGATATGCAAGATGCGAGATGTGAGATGTGAGATGTGAGATGTGAGATGTGTGAAGTGTGAGTTCTATGTGCAAATAAAGTTAAGATATTTTGAAGATAGAAAAAAGTGTGAAGAAGAGTGAGTAGAAGAAAGAGTGTTCATGTTCTTAACCGAAACTATAATAAGGCATTAGTAGATTCTATCTTCTGAGTTCAAAATCTCTCAGATGGATTTAATCTGAATGTGACTATAAGACAATGTTTCTTCCTTTGGGCTATAAGCCTTTTTGTATTTGAGCAGTGAGCTCTAGGCAGTGTGCCTGAATGCATATGCATTCCCTATTTACTGTACTTTTAATAGAGTATAAAATTATGGATTAACCTCCATCGTTGTTTTTCCCCTAATAGGAGTTGCAAGCAGAAATCTTGGTGTTATGTGTTTTTAAGATGTGGTAATGGTTTTTGCTTTCATGTTTAATTATCAGATATGGGAATAAGTTTAATAAGTATAATTCCTAAGATATTTGATTCACCCCCCTCTCAATTGTCTACCCTTATGTTGCCAACACACCCAAGACTCCTAAATATGTTCAGAGAAACCATCTAGAGGAACAAATAATTGGAGATTAAAGTGAAGGAGTGAAGACAAGAAGTAAAGTGGTTGAGGTAAACTTGTTTTTACTTTCTAAGACTGAACCTAAAAGTGTGAATGAAGCATGTAATGATGAAAGCTGGATGAAATAAATGAAAGAAGAACTTCAATAGATAGAGAAGAATGAGACATGGGAACTAGGCCCTAGACTTGCAAACAAGAATGTAATTGGATCAAAATGGGTATTCGGAAATAAATTGAATGAAGATGGTGAAGTGGTAAGGAATAAAGAAAGACTAGTATGCAAAGGATACTCACAAGTTGAAGGAATAGATTTTGAAGAAAATTTTGCACCTATAGAAAGAATGGAGACCATTCAGATGTTCTTTGCATTTTCAGCTCATAAAGACTTCAAGGTATATCAGATGGATGTCAAATCTGCATTTCTGAATGGAGAACTGGAAGAGGTATATATGGAGCAACTGAAAGGTTTTTGACTATCAGACAAACCAAACATGGTTTGTAAGTTAAAGAAGGCATTATATGGACTAGAGCAAGCTCCCAGAGCTCAGCATGCTAGATTAGATAGATACTTGAAAAAGCAGGGATTCAACAAAGGGTCCGTAGACAACAATCTTTACTTCAAGATTGAGAAAGATAAGATGTTGATAAGAGTGGTATATGTTAATGACATCATCTTTGGTGGAAATGAAGGTATGTGTAAGAAGTTTGCTAAAGAGATGCAAAAATAATTTGAAATGTCTATGATTGGTGAACTGAATTTCTTCCTTAGACTTCAAGTTAATCAAACTAATAGAGGGATATTTATCTCACAATCTAAGTATGTTAAGGAATTGTTGATTTTTTTTTGGATATCGGTTTGTACCCCCATGGTAATCGGATGCAAGCTGAGTAAGGAAGATGAATCTGTGAAATTTGATCAAAGCATGTATAGATCAATTATTGGTGGACTATTGTATCTTATTGCTAATAGACCTGGCATTATGCATGCAGTATGTTTAGTTGCAAGATTTCAAGCAGAACCGAAGGAAGTACATGTTACATCTGTGAAAAGGATATTCAGATATCTTAAAGAAACTCCATATTATGGGCTATGGTATCTGAAGGATGATGATTTCACTCTAAATGTCTATACTGATGTAGATTGGGTTGGTTGTGTTGATGAATAGAAGAGTACAAGTGGTGGTGCATTCTTTCTTGGAGGAAGATTAGTTTCATGGTTGAGCAAGAAAGAGAATTCAATTTCTTTATCCACTACAGAATTAGAGTATATTACAGTAGCATCCTATTGTACACGGGTGTTGTGGATGAAGAAAACCTTGATGGACATAGTTGTGGAAAGTGATGAACCTATCTCTACATTCTGTGACGATACAAGTGCTATAAACATCTCAAAGAATCCAAATATGCATTATATAACAAAGAACATATCTATCAAGTATCACTTCTTTAGGGAGAAGGTATTGTAGAATGAAGTTAGACTTGAATATGTACCTACCAAGGAACAAGTTGTATACATATTCACTAAAACCCTTCTGAAGGATACTTTTGAGTATCTTAGAGGAAAGTTAGGGGTTTTTTTCCCCTCCTTCTTTGAACTAAGTGCACATGGAGGTACATCAGTCCAGTGGATTCAGATTTCTCTTTTTTCTAGATTGATGATTGATGTCTACTCCTCAAGGGGAGTAGAAAAGCGCATTGTTGCAGTATGTGATGTGATTATACTCCTAAGGGGGAGTGTACAGAGCTCTACATGGCAAGAGTTTTGTTTTCCATTGATGTCAAAGGGGGAGAGAGCATGTGAAAATTCTATGCTTGTGCAGGTTGTCACTTCTAAAAATCATGTATGCTTATGGAAGAGAGAACATGTGAGAATTCTATGCTTGGTAGGTTGTCACTTTTGAGAAGCATGTATGTTATCTTTGATGTTTTTTCACATCATGTGTTTCCCATCAATGTAAAATGGGGAGATTGTTGCAAGTATGGATGTGTTTGTTGGTTTTTTCATTGATTTCAACATATTTTAGGTTGTTCCAGATGGTATAGAAGTGCTTAGAGTACATGGAGCTATTTACGAAGTGGTAGCTTTGTTTTTTTTCCAAGTTCTTTTGAGAAAATTTGAGAAACAAAGAAAGTAGTGTTGAAGAGTGTTCTAAGTGTGCTCTGGTTTTGTGCTCTACATTTCTCCTATGTTGATTTTATTCCCTTGTGGATTTGCAAGTGTGTTCGTAAGTTTCAATGGATTGTATATCCTGAGTTTTAGCTTTTGGGTTGATGGAGAGTAGAAGTTGTGTTCATCAGTGTGTGAACTGGTTTGTCAAAGTTATTTGTTTGTGGAATGGGATAAATGTATTGGTTCCACGGTCTTCTAATTTGTGGCTTCAAATATTTTGGATCTGAGAGATAACTCTTTATGATGATTTTCGTGTTCTAACAAATTTTCTTGTGGTTTGGCACTCTAGAAGACCTTCTCTAGAGCTTTGGTGTCTTTACTAGTTGATCCAGTTGGATTGGTGATGAGTTCTCTGAGAATAAAGTTTGTTGAATTTGTTGTGGATGTACTTGAGGTGTTCCCAGAGATGGTGAAATTTTTGATGAAGCGTGTTGAGTAATCCGCATGAGATTATCTTGTTGGTGATGCATGTACTTCAAATATTTTCTGTGCTTTCATTAGGTTTGGCTGACCTAGTGTTTACATGTTACATAAAGCTTTTGCATCGATTTGAGAAAGTGTGTGCATGATCCAAGATGTTGTTTGGGTCCTAAATTAAATATGTAATTGGTCATTTCATATTCTTATCCACCGCGGGAATGTTGAGTAGCTAACCTAGTTTGTATTTGAATTTAAAATTGTATAGCTGACCTTGGTGAATGTTTCTAAGGTTGATGACGGTATAAAAGAAAGACAAGTTGTAGAAAATTTGATATCCATCCATCAGTCGATTCAAATAAGAGAAGAGTGTGTGTACAAGTGCAAAAAGCACAGTGTGGAAGAACGAATCAAGGAAACATAACTTTATTATGTCAATCTTTTGATCAATTTTTGAAGTGTGTGTAACTCCTAGTGTTGGATCTTTATCTATCTCCTTGTATTTTTTGTAGGCAGTGAGCCTCTCTTTTTGGATAGTGAGTCCTCAATTAGTGAGCCCTTAATCTGGGTAGTGAGCCTTTGTATCCGGTATTGAATTACTTCTATATTGTGAGTTAATCCTCACCATGGTTTTTCCCTCATTGGGTTTTCCACGTAAATCTAGTGTCTTTGGTGTTTACTTTCTGTTATTTTCATTGCATGATTACACTTAATAACATATTGATATTAAGGTGAACAGATTAAGTTTATAAGTAAAGTTTTTGATACAACTAATTCAACCCCCCCCTCTTAGTTATCTTGTGCATTTCAACAATTCCGACCATCCATGACTTTTCATGAGCTAATCATGGGATCTCAAGAGTACTACCATAAGGACTTCAAGAGGATCATTGTAGCTGAAGGAAGAGTACTTGTCGACTTGTCTCTAGGATCGATTGCAAGAACATTTGGGATCTTATCTTTCTCCTAAATGATCATCCCCATCCATGAGTATGTAGTCAAAGTCTTTACTATTGATCCTAGTGGTTACCTCCAAAGATAATTGGATGAAGAAGCCAAGGGCAAGTTCCAACAAGCTACGGAAGACCCTATATAGGAGTGACTTCAATGATATGGTTATAATCCTCAGAAGAGTAAAAGGGTTGTCATCTGCATCCACATTTGAGGAGTGGATGTTCTACTAGATAAAGAAGATTTTGAGGGGGAAGACTAAGTTCAATTGGGTGAATATTTTTAGTGGCAGTCTTCATGATGAATTTTTTGAAATAAAGAAGTCTTCCATATTTTACATGACTTCTTATGTGGTGTATTTTCTTCCAAAAACATTTACATGTAGAGGCCTAACTTGTAAAGTAAATATGGGTACGGGCCCATATGATCATATTGTATATGAATGCTACCCATAGTTGCAATACCAAAAAACCAAGTACCACTATAAGAGATTCAATGATGCATTCACTATGAAAATTGTCTAAAAGGTGGAAGGATATTTGGGGAAAATATTATCTTATTCATTTATGGATATGGTCAAGAAGTTTGGGTATTGGTTTATCCAATTCCAAAAATTCACATAGTTTAGAATTGAGGGTTTCCTAGGCACACCGTATAGGCTACCTAAGTATCGTACTAATACAATCATGATGCCAAAAATTACCAGGTATTTGTTTAAATCACCTCACTTGCTTCATGGGAAGCACAGAGTAGGGGTTATAAACCCTCTAATAATGGGAAGAGGGATGTACTCATGTCTTTTGGCACCCTCAATCAAGCACTCTGATGTAGAAATTTAGAGTTTTGGATTCTACTTTAATAGCTAGAGGGATAATTTTGACCCTTTTGAAAAAATGGAGGCAAGTAGGGAGGCAATATGCACATCAATTTCATATAGAGGACTTCTGAGTGAATTTATCAAATGATTATGAGGTCTAGAAGACAAGCTACATGAGAGTGATATTGACTACATTCATACCCTACACATTTTCAAAGTGCTTAATCAACTATAGGAGGACACACAACTTCTTGATGAGGAATACAATAAGGTCTTTGTTTAGCCTACCCCTCTACTTGATTGGACAAAAGAGGAGGAGATAGACATAAACATCATTACTCATCTAGTTCTAAGAAGGTCATGAAGATGGATTGATGCATAAGTAATCCTCCTCATGGTGAAAATTATTGAATTGAATTATGATGAAAAGGAGGACGAAGCCTCAACAAAAGAAGATGACAAGAAGACTGGGGATGAGGGGGCTTGAGGTACAAGTTATATAAGTAAAGAATCCTCCACTCCCCCAAAGGCTAATTGGAAAAGAAGGAAGAGCATAGAATAAACATGCTCGACTAAAAATCCTAGGGTGTACAAGAGGAAATATATAGAATCCAACAAGCCTCCTTCCAAGAGGTCAAAGAAGGTTGGAACTACAACAATGGAGTCCATCCCAGAGGAGTCATCTCCCCCTTCTCCTCTAGCAATAAATCCTCCTTTTCCTCCTCCAAACCCTCCTTCACCACCTCCTATCTTGGATCCTCCATACCTTCCACCTTTTTTTACTTGCATTCCTTTTGCTCCCATTCCACCTATCCTCTCCTATCCTCTGGCCATTGGCATTTTCTATTCACCTTACTTCTTCCACTCCTCCCAATTCTGCCATTTCGGTGGAATATTCTCATTTCGGATATGTTGCCTCTTCTCCTTCCACATTTACTACCTCTTCTCCTTCATCTTCTTCTCTTTCCACTCCCTAATTCACTATCTCTATATTGTCACCTACCATCCCTTCCACCTCTTCTCCCACCACTCTCAGTCTACTTGAGTCATTCATATCTCATCTCACTAACCTACCTAAGAAATTTATAGATGTGCTTCTATATCCCACCAATAGGGTAGTAATAAACCAAGTTTCTTAGGCCAATCATTCCCCTTCTTCCTAGGATGCGAGGGATCCACCTTAAATGGAAAACATGGATAATATTTTGGAAGAAATCCAAAACCATGAAAGAAAGGACATGGAGGGATTATCTACAATGGAGGAAATCTCAGTTGCTCCATCACATGAAGAGAATTCATTTGATGAGATGGTGGAAATAAAAGAAACAGAGTCCCACAGAGAGAAGACAACAAAGAAAGATAAAATGGAAGAGGAGCTAGATAAGAAACAAACAAAGCAAGCTGCAATAGAAAATAAGTTATCTAAAATTCTTGCCTAATTAGGGGAGGCAATAACTTCTTCTTGGCTCCAAGAACAATTAAAGAATAAGGATCCTATGATAAAGACTCCATAGGAAAGTCTTGAGGAAATTTTGGCCCACATTGGGAAGCCCAAGGATAAAAAGAAGGCAAAGATAAGGTCACATGTGACCAAGGATTCTTTGGGATCATTTTTCTACACCTATGATGGATAAAGATTACATCTCAATTTTTCCCTAGGATTATATAATTTCTTTAGTTAACATTGGCCCCATAAATAGAGTGCAAGAAATTAATGAATTCTATGGGTCAATGACCAACATTTTAAAATAGATGGACAAAGATCAAGAAACGAAGGTGGAGTTCAAAGCATAGATTATAGAGCTAACTTCACTCAATAGCTTGTGATGCCCATTTAGAGTGCTTCAGGGAAGGTTGTTGCTCCAATTTTTCTTTAAAGTGATGACATGAATAAAATGGAGCAGATGAAGGTGTGGGCTCAATCCACACATGAATGGATCAACAACATTGTTGGTACTAGTAGTAAGGTAATTGGAATGGTCATAGAGATGTACTATAATTTCCTAATTTTGAAAGAGGAGACAGATAAGATGATCAAAGATTGTGTTACATTTTCAAAGTACTATGAGTTAACATATCACAAGCTAGAGGCCATAAAAAGGCTACCCATGGAATTTATTGAAAGAGAAAAAATTTACCCGAGGAAGAGATTAGAGAACAAATTTTTTGGATGTACGCACTGGATTTTTAGAGAGAGGTGATAACTCAAGTAATGCCGAAGATGAGAAACATTATTGGGTAGATTAATTAATTAATGGATGACTGTGATCATTTTTTGAGAGATAAGGTGAAGATGCCAGTCAATGCTTCAAAAAATATAAGTGATGTGGAGCTGAAACAACAATGGTAGAAGATCATACAAAAGGAGCCCACTTATAGCTTGGATAAAGGATTTTTCTAGGCTAACGCATAGTTTTTGGTCAAGTCAGAGGAATTAATAAGGTAGAGAATCACTTGCATCAAGCTCAACACTAAATTGATGGATGAATACAAAGCTCTGGGTTACAAAATGCATGTTGTACTAGACCCTCCTAATAATAAAGTCACAACTATTCTCGCAATTTTGGTTAAATATGCTATAAAGGAAAAAAAAGTTGGAAAATTTATAATTGATGATAGTTTTTTATAATTTCCAACCAGTTGTAGTATCTATCTCAAAGTTTGTGCACCCAGATTTTTTGGAATTTTCTAAGATTTATTTAATGTAAAAGTTATATTAATATAATTTGCATTCTCCTAGGTGCGTGTATAGTGAAATTTTAAATTGGGGGGATAAGAAGGATTTTTTTTTAAACATTCAATAAACCTCCAATATTAAATGCAAATGTAATCTAGGTCATTGGTTTTGAGTTGATCTCCACCATTGATTTTGTAAGCCTTCTCTATAAAAGGAAGCTTTCTTCGATTTGTAAAGGGTTGATTAGGAGTTGCTGTAACAAAAATTTGAGATTAATACAAGCAAAGGCATTCTAGTTTTGATGAATTTATTTTTATTTTTGAATGCATGCATGGATACTTCTAGTTTTAGTTCAATTTGAGTTATAATAATGGAAAAGTGTTAAAGGTATTTGATAAATCTACTACTCATACCATTTGTAATTTGTTGATTGTAGGTTACTTTACATGGTAAGTCTAAGCCTTTAATATAATTAGGTCAATTATGAATGTTTATGCATGTTGTACAGAAAATTGGATATATGTTTGAATATTTACAATATGAAAATAATTGAGCTTTCCTTTAAACATTGCATTATTTTTGCAGCATTGTGGGTTTAACCCTGATCAAACAAAAAATGGTTTTATGGGGATTTATTTATTTATAGCATCAACCATTATTGTTATTGACCTTAAGTTTTAGATTTAGGATCTCTAAACCCTTATTATTTCACATTTTATTTAAAAATCTAGGTTAGTTTAGGAAGAAAATCATGACTCTAAATGGTCATATCAAGTGTTAAAATTATTTTTAGATTTCAAATCTGAAAATATAGCTAGGGTTTCATTTTATTTTTAGATTTTGCAAACCCTTGTTTTATGAAGTTTTAGCTTAGAATTGTAATTCCCCTTGTGAAACCAATATTACATTAACCACTAAGTCATTTTATGCAAATTCAAGACCTGACAATCAAATCCTTGGGGTTATCTTTTATAAGTTTTTGTAGTTAGATTTCCTTTCAAGATATAGGGAACTTTGCTACTGTGTCTATGTTGTGAATGTGAAAAAAACTCATCAAGAAGATTCCTTATCACTTCTTGGTCAAATAGATATGTTATAAACATATTTTTCCAATCTCACCTTGTCAAATGAAACTTCAAAGGAGCAACCTAGAGTTATACTTTCTAATACTCCCCATGTTAAGGGTGAACATTGGATCAAAGATGTCAAACCACCTCTATTTTACGTGTCTTTGATTACTGGATAACACCTTATCCATAATTGTGTGATTGAATTAGGGGAAAGTAGCTATGTAATGCCTAAATATATAGTAGATAATCTTGGACTTTCATATGACCCTCTTACCAAGGGAGTAGTCCAATTATATGGGACCAACATAACCACAGTTGGGATAATCAAAATTTTGAGTCTTACTTTGTATGCTTACCCAAACTTCTCCATACCACAAGACATACATGTCATAGATCTCCCACTATAATTTTCCATATGCCTTTCTATAGATTTCACTACAAAATTGGGTGGTTACCTATCTTTTGATTGGTCACACCTATTTTTTAGAACAATATATAGCACTAAGGTGACTATGAAATTAGAACCCATTGAAAAAAACATATAGAACCATATGTTCCTAGTGTTGTCAATGTAAATTTTACCATGCATGAACAAGAGGAATAAGCTATTATCCAAGAGCCCAAAACACCTATAGAGGGCATACCTAATTTATTTTTCAGATTAGTGGAAAGTTGAGAATCATGAAGTCAGTCCATTCAAACACATGGAAGAAGCATATTTGGGTATTTATATGATCTATGAACAATAATTCTATATCCCTAAGCTTGTAAAATATGATAAACAAAATTTTTAACAACAGTCTAATGAACTTTGGCAATTGTATTTCAATGGTTCAAGAAGTAAAATTGACGTTGTTGAAGGGGAAATTCTTATGTCTCCTAAAGGTGAGAGGTATTACTCATATTTTACATTTTATTTTAGTTGCACTAACAATATAACATAGTATGAGGTACTTATTCATGGCCTTAATTGGGGTAGGAAGAAGAAAATTAGTTGTTTGCAAGTGTTTGGAGATAGTAAGCTCATTGTGAATTAGGTAAGAGCTTTAAATATCACAAAAATGGTTTTTTGAAATCTTAGACATAGAATTTGGGATGTTATTGAGGAGTTTGATGCATTAAAATTTGTGTCCATAGCTAGAAATGAAAATAAACATGTTTAAAGTTTGGTTGTAATGAGATCACAATATGACATTCCAAGTGATCAAAAATAGTAAGGAACAATAGTATGTCAAAGAAGTGACAAGGCCTTCAATCCTAGATAATCAAGAAAATTGGAAAGTGTTTGATAGTGATAAAAATAAAATAAAAAATTATTGAAGGTGATGATTTTTTTAGTTGCTAACCAAGAAAAATTGCAGCAATAGTACAAAGAAAATTATACAATTGAAAACTATCAAATTTTGAAAAGCATTGGTCTCTTTAGTATTAATTTTTCAGTTCTAATGATCAAGCCAAAAATGAAAAACTAGCATGTAGGTCAAACAAGATTACAATAAACAAGTAATAATTTTCAAATACAGGCTTCTGAAATTGGGAAAGATATGTGCAACAAAGGAAATGCTTTCTTTTGTTAAGTTATGTCAAGAGTATGATGACATTTTTTCTTAAAAATACAATGATTTGAAAGGTTCTAATCCTAAACTTTCCCCACACTATTGAGATATAACTTAATTGTAAAATTTTAAGGAAAAATAAAAAACCATTAAACTCCAAAACTAGAGCCACTCATGAAAATGGAGTTTAGCAAGTTGATAGATGAAAATCACTTTTTATCAAACAAACCTCTTGGGTCTCAAACCCAGTTCCTATTATGAAGAAGAATGGAGAAATAAGGCTATGTGTAGATTTCAAAGACTTAAATAGAGCCTCACTCAAAGACCACTAGTGACTACCTTCTATGGAGAAAATTTTGTAGGTTGTATCATGTTTTGAGACATTTTCATTGTTAGATGGTTATTTTGGTTATAAACAAGTTTTGTTGAAATAATAAGGCCAATATAAGACAACTTTCACTACCAAGTGGGGAACAATTGTTGATGTTATAGCAGCTTAGGGATGCACTTCCTTTGCATGAATTCCAAGGAGAAGAGCATGAATTAAATAAGTAGCCTTTGGCTATTTAATTCATGACTATAACATTTATTAAATGGAGAGAGCCGACCTTAGTTGGAAATTGTTATATTACTTGAGAAGGCCGACCTACCTTGAAGAGGTGCCTCTCTTGTATATATATAAGGTCTTCTCTTGGCATTAGAACAACAAGTTCACTCAAGTTAATTCGCATTTCCTATAGCAGTCCTTCAGCAGTTCACATTTGAGCAGGAATGTATCATCTTGTAGCAGCAGACCTATTTCAAGGAAGCACAAGTATATTCACAAGTTAGATCAAACTTATGTAGCAGATCATTATCAGCAGTAGACCTAATTCAAGGGAAACATATTCATTTGTATCACTGGATCTAGGAGAGGTGCCATTATTCATTATATCAAATTCGGCCATTGTTGGGCCTGTATTGTAAAGCAGATTTCTACTCTTGTTCCTACAATTTATAAGATAATCATTTGCTGGGTTTTTCTCCCTCAAGAGGAGGGTTTTCCTAGGGTATGTTGTTGTGTTTATTGTCTTATGTGTTGCAATATATTAAGTTTTTTCAGTTATATTATCTGATCTATGAAACACTAATATGGTATCAGAGCGGGTGTGAAAAAGATAGTGATCAGATTTAGTTTGCAACACTCTCTTTATTCTTTTTCAGTCTATCTTCTAAAATTCTCAAGATGGTGAACGGTCTGAAAATTAAGGATAGACTCGAAGGAATTTCAAACTACACATCATGGAGGTTCAGGATCATGCTCACATTGGAAGAGAATGATATGGCTGAGTTTGTGAAAACAAAAATTCTCGAACCTGAGGAGGAAGAAGAGAAGTTGCAGTGGAGGAAGAAAGATACTAGGGCAAAGAAAGTGTTTGTTGATTCCGTCAAAGATCATATTGTTTCGATTGTCTTCAAGTTGGATACTGCAAGGGAGATGTTCAAAACATTGGAAGAGATGTACGAAATCAACAACACCAGTCGTGCCCTAACCTTGAAGCAACAACTACTTCACATTAAGATGGCGGAAGAAGAGTTTGTCATCACCTACTTCATGAAGATTTCTGAATTGAGAGATCAACTCTCTACCATCGGTCATATTGTTGATGACAAGGATTTGACCATGTTGGCACTTAATGATCTTCCTTCATCTTGGGAGTCTTACATTCAAGGAATTAGTGCGAGATCAAAACTTCCCAAGTTTGATCGATTAAGGGAAGACTGCATTCAAGAGGAGTCGAGGTTGGCAGCTAGAGGCATTGGTCAAAGTTCAAAGAATGAAGATTTACATGTTCTCACCTCTCATTCATCGAAGAAGGGAAAAGTTTGGAAGAAAGGATTCTTCAAGAGGAATTGAGATAATGGGTTAGATGGTGCTCCTACATTCAAGAAGTGGGACCTCTCTCGTGTTCAATGCTTTAAATGTGACAAATTTGGTCACTATGCAAAGGATTGTCCTACCAGGCCTAATTAGCATGCTTCATTTGTGGATGTGATTGAGATCTCTCCTCAAAATGATTCTAGTGAATTTCTACTCTAGTCATGGGCCTATGTTCAAGTTGTGAAGGTTGTGTACTAAGCGCAAGAGCAACATATCATATGGTGTCCACCCTTCAGAATATTTAAGAGATAAGTATTCTTTGTTTTTTATTGTATTTACTATTCTAAGCTAAAATTCAATTTGTTGAGTTATGCAAATTTGACATTATTTACTTAGGATTATGTGTGACCAGTAAATAGTGATCACTGTGATAAGATTCTTTAGATTTATTCATTGCAAGTAGGATAATGCAAATTTGTGAAGTTTGTCTTTTGTTTTGCTGAGATTAGCTCTTTTGAGAAATTGAAAGAAAGTCATGTCATGATTGATGAATTAATTATCTATTACTCTGAAGATTTTGAAATCCATGAGATAAGTAGTGCATGGTTGAATAATGTTCACGAATTTTTTTTGTAATTATTAATTCATGCTATAACATTGAGATAACCTGAGCATCAAGCAATCTGCATCTGGAAAGATTGGATATCGAAGTCATACCGAATGAAGAAATGATCAAGCTTGGAGTCATAGCTTATAGTCATTGGACTATATTGATGGCTAGAGATATCTCTCGAAGATAAAGTACCTTTTAGGTCATCATTGTGTTCAAATTGTGAAGGCTATAGACTAATTTGAGCTCAAGTACAACATATCATACTATGTCTAGCATTTGGACGTATTAGAATAGTTAAAAGATAAGTATTCTTTGGTTTATCAATTATATCATTTATTTATTCTTTGGATCTTGTAATTAAGAGAGATAGTAGATTCTCTTGAATTTTGTTCACTAGCATAAGATCTTTGGAAAAATTTCATTCATGATATAACTTGTATGATTCTAATCTTGATATTTCTTTGGACAATTATGGATTGTTAGTAATCTCTATCTAAAATGCTTCCTGGACAGGTTTAGGGGAAGAAGATGATAAGAGATTACTTAGTGATGAAAAGCTTGAGGCATCTTGTGAAGAAGTCATGTCAACCAAAGAAATGATCAAGAGGGAGTAAACACTAGAGGGACTGAGTTGGTGGCTAGAGGGAGTACATCTCCAGAAGTCTTCTTTGCAATCTCTAAAGCTAGGATCAAGAGGAAGTTCTATGACTCACTGAGAATAAACAAACGTTGCACGCAATCTTGGTCAAGTGGTTGATACAAGTGATTGAATATTTAGAGGGAGCCTAGTGAATCTAAAGAAGATGGCTGTGGTTTTCTAGATGCTATTTCAGTTGAGGCCTGCGATGATATCCTGGTTCAATAGGAAGCAGTCTTTTGTGGGACTAAGTACAATAGAGGCTGAGTACTTTATAGATCGTGTGGCAGCTTGTGGCTTCGAAAGTTTTCTTGCAGGATTGGTTGAACAAGTATTGAAGCCAACTGTCATCCTTTGTGTTAATCAAAGCTTTGAGAAGCTTTCTTTTTTTATGTGTTTCATGACAAAACTAAGCATACCACTATAGTAGAGATATGGTATTGAGGAAAGATATTTAGTTGAGGTATATCAGCACTGATGAGCAGATAACAGTCATTCTCATCAAGCATTTTTTGGGATAATGGTTGTGTACCTTCGATACAAGCTTGATATGGTGGAGAATGAAGTCCTTGCCGAGAGGGAGTCTCAGTATCAATGTTCCTTTTTTTAATGAGTTCTTCTTTGAGAGAAGTTCGAGGTGA
The DNA here is from genome assembly GCA_007115665.2 of Sequoiadendron giganteum. Lineage (NCBI taxonomy): Eukaryota > Viridiplantae > Streptophyta > Pinopsida > Cupressales > Cupressaceae > Sequoiadendron > Sequoiadendron giganteum. Next base: position 420,011,313 of record CM021109.1, read on the forward strand.
AATCCCTTGATAATGCATTTCTCTATTGAGAGAGATTTGAGGTGTAAGCCCTTGATAATGCATTTCTCTATTGAGAGAGATTTGAGGTGAAAGCCCTTGTTTCCACCCTCTGGGAGAGCCATGGTGGATGTCATGTGTGTGACTCCATGACAACATCACGTGAGGGAATTTGTGATGATGTTTTTTGTTAATGCATTTCTCTTTGAGATTTGAGGTGAAAGCCCTTATTTCTAGCCTCTAGGAGAGCCATGGTGGATGTCATGTGTGTGACTCCATGATAGCATCACGTGAGGGAATCCGTGATGATTTATTTGTGCTTGTGTATCACCCTCTGGGAGAGCCATGGTGAAAGTCACATTGAGGTGACAACATCACATTAAGTGATGAGCACTTGTTCATACCATCTATGGAGGTAGCCATAATGGTTGATATCACGATGAGGTGATATTCTATTTTGTTTTCATTTTGATATGATGTGTCTTGTGTAGGTGGAAGTTCATCCCTAGCTGAGAGGGAGTGTTGATGTTAAAGCAGCTTAGGGCTGCACTTCCTTTGCACGAATTCCAAGGAGAAGAGCATGAATTAAATAAGTAGCCTTCGGCTATTTAATTCATGACTATAACATTTATTAAATGGAGAGGGCCAACCCTTTAATGGTTTGCATGCCTTGAGTATTACATGGGTCGACCTTAGTTGGAAATTGTTATATTACTTGAGAAGGCCAACCTACCTTGAAGAGGTGCCTCTCTTGTATATATATAAGGTCTTCTCTTGGCATTAGAACAACAAGTTCACTCAAGTTAATTCACATTTCCTACAGTAGTCCTTCAACAGTTTGCATTTGAGCAAGAATGTATCATCTTGTAGCAACAGACCTATTTCAAGGAAGCACAAGTATATTCACAAGTTAGAGCAGACTTATGTAGCAGATCATTATCAGTAGCAGACCGAATTCAAGGGAAACATATTCATTTGTATCACTGCATCTAGGAGAGGTGCCATTATTCATTATATCAAATTCGGCCATTACTGGGCCTATATTGTAAAGTAGATTTCTGCTCTTGTTCCTACAATATATAAGAGAATCATTTGCTGGGTTTTTCTCCCTCAAGAGGAGGGTTTTCCCAGGGTATCTTGCTGTGTTTATTGTCTTATGTGTTGCAATATCTTAAGTGCTTTCAGTTATATTATCTGATCTATGAAACACTAACAACAATGACATACAAAAGGATGCCCTTTGGTTTGTCAAATATTGGGGCAACATTCCAAAGGGACAAGGACATAGCTTTTCAGGGATTAATGAATAATATTGTGTTGATTTATCTTGATGATATAAGTATTTTTCATATGGATTCTAATGAACACTTTTCTCACCTCAAGAATATTTTTGATAAGTGTAGGGAATATGGAATATTCCCCAACCAAAAAAGTGTATCTTTGTTGTCCATGAAGCTAAATTCCTTCATCAGGTAGTCTCAAAACATGGAATCACCATTGATTCTAAGAGGGTAAATTCCATTATCTCTTTGCCATTTTCAATTCATAAGGAAGGTTTAAAAAGTTTCCTTGGAAGAATAAATTTCTTAAGAAGTTTTATACCTAATATAGTAAACCTTCTAAAGTAACTAACTGCTATGTTAAAAAATAATGTGATTTTTAGGTGCACAAGGGAAGGAAAAAATGAGTTTTGAAGCCATCAAGGAAGCAATAGTGGCAACACCTACTCTTGTAAATCCTTTTTTTTTCTAAATATTTTATATTATATGTTTTTTTCATCTTGGAAATTTTCTCAACTATGATAGTACGAAAAAATGAAGATGGTTTGGAGTAACCAATAGCCTTCTTCAGTAAACTCTTAGAGGGTTATGAGGAAATATATATGTTTGTTGAGAAACATGTACTTGATGTGACTAAGAGTTAAAAAAAAATAGACATTTGGCTCCAAATAATAAGAATCACTTGATGGTTGCTCACCCAAGTTTAAAAGAGTTTTTGTTGAGTAAGGAATTAAATGGCAAGATGGCTAGTTGGATAACCAAAGTAATGGAATATGTTGTTGAAATCAAAGTAAAAAATTTGGTAAGAGGTAAGGGACTATGTGAACAGCTAGTTTTTGGGTGAGAAGGTGATAAGGAAATGCAAAAGGAGATTTTTTTTGTCCTTAGTAACAAACACTAAATTAATGCATCAACTCTTTCTTCAAGCTAGATATAAGATATGATGCACTATCTTTAAATAGGTGAGTGTCCCAAAGGGTTAAATAATGAAAAATGAAGATATTTTATATTGCAAGCAATCCATTATATTATTTTTGATGGAATTTTATTTAGAAAAGACTTCAATGGTGTGTTATTGAGGTGTAATGAATCTGATTAAACTAACAAATTTCTTGAAGAGTTTCATGATGGGATAATTGGTGGTCATTTTTCTCCAAGAACAAAAATTCTTAAGATAATGAAATCTGGTTGGTATTGTCTTGATTTGTATAAGGATGCACATACATGAGTGAGAAAGTGAAAAAGTGTTATATTTGCAATAGAATAGAGGTTAGTAGCCTTACCATTACACCCAATACAAGTACAAAAACTTTTCATGAAATAGGGTCTTCATTTTATTGGACTCATTAATCTGCCCTCTAGTTCAAAACATGAATGGATAATAATAGAAATAGACTAATTTACCAATTGACTGAAGGTGTAGCATTGAAAGAAGTAAATAAAAACTTATTCCTCAATTTTTATGAAGACTTGGCTGCAAGGTTTTGTACTCCTGAATCCATTGTTTTAAATAATTCTTTGGATTTTATAGGCACAAAAATAGTTGATTTGCCTATTACAAATGATATATTTATAGTGTTTCATAAAACTATTAGCCACAAGGTAATGGACAAGTTGAATCTACCAATAAGAATCTAATTGGGATCATCAAAAGAACAATAGAATATAATTAGAGAACCTGCCATAGAAAATTGAAATTAGTTGATAGAATAGCCCCTAAAAGGTCTACAATCAATTCACCCTATGTGCTTGTGTATGGAAAAGAGACAAGGATGCCTATTTTAGTTGAGCTACCAACACTTAGCCTCATTAAATAACTGAAAATGATGAAGAGATAATGGAAATCAATCTTGTTGAGCTTATAGAATTGGAGGAAACAAGAAGGAAAGCAATGCAAAACCTGTAGTTACATCAAGCACAAATTAAGAAACATTTTTGATAGGAAGGTCATGCCTAGATTTTTTAATGAAGGATATGTGGTTCTCAACTAGGATGAATTGAAGAATAGGACGAGAAAACATAATAATTTTGATGCTATATGAAGTGGTCCTTTTGTGATCACAAGTTTCAAGATGCATAATGATTTCTAGCTATCCAAGTTGCATGTAGAAGAGTTAATTATCCATGTCAATGGGATACACCTCAAAAATTGATGTTGAGGTGACAAATAATCTTCTATACATACTAGGATAGTGTCCCTTTTTCTAATAAGTGTTGTAGCACAATATTTTGGTTTTTTATTTTCCTCCAAATGCTGACTGATGCATTGTTGGCTGGTTCTTTTAGAGGATTAGATCATTTATAGTAAAAAAAAATTATGGATTGGCTAAACTATGTCAATTCAATTTTACATAGGTTTAATATGCAATATTGTAGACCATTGTGTGCTCCTTTTATAACTAGAAAAAAATTATTTCCTACAGATTGTCCAAAATCCCAATATAAGATGGAATACATGAGCATCATTCCTTACCTTGGAAGATTGATCTATTCTATAGTATATACTAGACCAAACATTATCCAAGCAGTGGGAGTTCTTTCTAGATATATGCATAATCTTGGTAGAGTTCAGTAGGATGCAGTTAAAAGAGTCTTCAAATATTTGTGGTGTACCTCAAAGTACTCCTTATGTTATCATGGTAATTTGATGGGAGCTCACCTTTCCCTTAACATTTATGGTTATGTTAATTCAAAATGGATAGGTGATATTAATAAAAAAATCCAACAAGGCTTAGATGTTTACCTTATTTGGTGGTTCAATCAATTGAATGACTAAGCATTATGTTGTGGTTTTTTTTAGTCTTTTGTGATTGTTGGTCCAAAAAGATTTTTTATTGACTTAGGTCATTCAAAATTCTTTATTTTAGGTCTATTCATTGAATATCCCTAAAGTTATCCAAAATAGTTCTAAGTTAATAGAAGTCCTTCTCATAAGAGTTTCCAAGTGAAGTTTAAAATGGAAAATCAAGTCCTATTTTGTAAAATGCCATGTTCACCCTTATTTAGGGTAGTTACCTTTGGGTGAAATTCAAGTTTCCTTGAACAGATCGATATGTTTAGGGTTTTGGATTTTTTTTTATCCTCTTGAGAGCTTCTTGAGGCTCCTATGGTGGCCAATAAATCTTCAAGCACCATTCTTGAATGAAAACATGTAGCTTTCATCCTTTTCCCCACTCAATTTGAAACATTCCTAGGTATTCAACATGGGTTTTAGTCCATTGTTCAACTTTGAATTTTTATGATATGGTTATGGTATATTGTACATGTGGGGACTCATACATGATAGGTAAAATAAATATTTAATGGCATAGTTAGTTCATGGACATCATCTTCTTCTAGTTTTCCAATCATGAATAAATTTAATCCTCTCATTGTCTTGAGATTGCATTTATATTTTCATGGAAACCTTATGCTTAAACCCTTAGCCCATGTTGTGAAAAAATGGTGATTTTCTTATTACACAAGCTAGAGAGACATGTTCCATTATATTTTCATGAAGCCACATTCATAGGGAGATAATTTGTGAAAAATATGAAGAGAGAAGAGTTGAAAGAAGAAATAATTTGTTTAATAGAATGGTATAGGGCTAAAAAGTTGATGGAATCACTGCAAACATTAAAAATGCATGAAGTTGGAAAGCAGTAAGAGGATGTATAGATCAATGATGGTATGTTTTCTTATGTGAGTAATAAACATAGAGATGAATAAATGTTGTTGTTGAATGGATACTTCCAAATATTTGATGAGACCATAAATATTGAGGATAAACTTGAGCTTGCTGAGAAAATAATAGACTTTAGAAAATGAATTGAACTATGCAAAGTAAAGTACATTTTTGGATGAAAAGGACAAATAAATTGTTTTCATGGTTGAATAAAATAAGCCCAAATATTGTGATATAGGAAAGGAATGCCAATGAGAAGAGCTTTAGGAATTTTCAAGGAGTATGTTACTCTATGATAAGAATATTCTATGATAATAAGTCTTAGAGATCATCCTAGAGTCTAATGCAAAAGATGGTGCAAGTATGGATGTGTTTGGTGGCATTGTCATTAATATTGTCATTGATGTTAACATAGTTTAGGTTGATTGCAGATGGTAATTGTATAGTTGAGATACTATAGAAGTGCTAAGATTACATGGAGTTGTTTTGAGTGTGCTCTGGTATTGTGCTTTGCATTTATTCTATGTTGATCCAATGCCTATGTGGATTTTTAGGTGTGTTCATGAGCTTCAATGGATAATATATTTTGAGTTTCAACTTATGGTTCGATGGAGAGTGAAAGATGTGTTCACTAGTGTGTGAAATGGTTTGGAAAAACTATCTCTTTGTGGACTAGGAGAAATGTTTTGGTTCCACAGTCTTCTTGTTTGTGGTTTCAGATCATGTGGATCTAAGAGATGAATCATGTTGATGGTTTTTGTGTTCTAATAAACGTGCTTATGATTTGGTGCTCTAGAAGACGTACTCCAGAGCTCCTATGTGTTGCTGGTTAGTCTAGTTGGATTGTTGAAGAGTTTTTTGTGAATGTATCTGAAGTGTTCTTTGAGATGGTAAAATGTCTAGTGAAGCATGTTGTGTGATCCACGTGTGATCTTGTTGGAGATGCATGTAATGCAAATATCATTGGTTTTTTCATTAGGTTTGGTCAACTTGTTGTTTACACGTTACATTAATTTTTTGCATTGAATTAAGGAAGCATGTGATTGATCCAAGATGTTGTTTAGGTCCTAATTAAATGTGTAATTGGTCCTCTCTCATTCTTATCCATTATGGAAATTTTGATTAGTCGACCTAATTTGAATTTGTAATTTGAAATTGTATTTTCAACCTTAGAGAATATTTCTAAGGTTGAAGATGGTATAAAAGCAATTCATGTTGTTGCAAATTGATTATCCATTCATCCATGAATAAAGAAAGAAAGAGAAGTGTGTGAACAAGTGAGAAAAGTAGAGTGTGTAAGAGTGAATTGTGGCAGTAGTACTTTAATGTGTCAGATTCTTGAAAGCAGTGATTTGATGATATCTACAATCTTCTGATCAAGCTGTGAATGTGTGAAACCCTTGTGGTAGATATTTATTTATCCTTTTAATTTTTTGTAGGCAGTGAGCCTCCTTTTGGATAGTGAGTCCTCTTTAAGGCAGTGAGCCCTTATATCTGGGTAGTGAGCCTTTGTATTTGGGCAGTGATCCCTCTGGCAGTGAGCCTCTATATCCGGTATTGCATTATTACTATATTGTGAGCTAATCCTCACCATGGTTTTTCCCTCATTGGGTTTTCCATGTAAATTTGGTGTCTCTGGTGTTTGCTTTTTGCTATTTTCATTTCATACTTAATAATAGATTGAAGTTAAAGTGGAATCGATTAAGGTTAGAATTTAAGTTATTTGTTTTAACTTTTTCACCCCCCCTCTCAGTTGTCTTGTGCATTTCAACAAAAGATACAAAGGATAGTATTTCCTCTAGATGGAATATGGTCCTTATGCCAAGTAGTGATAGAATTTTAAAGAGAAAATTCATGCATATTAGTCAAGTATAGATCTAGAGGAGGTCATTCTTCAAGGAATTAAAATAAAATAAAATGGCATACCAGACTATAGTCAGAGAGAAAAGATGATAGTTAAGAGCCATACATTGAATACTAGAAAATATATGGGGAATCTCTCCTTTATGATATGAGTATTCTTGCAAACACCAAAGTAAAGTGTTTCCAATCATTTAATGGGTGAAATTATGTCAATCCCTTCGAAGGATAGCCATGTATAAATGAAAATGGTATTAGAGGAGACTCACAAAAGGAATTGTCAATGGAGTAGGAATTTCATCTTTCTATTATACAGGGTTTCATAGGAAGTGTGATGATAGGAGAAAGCTCTAATATGCCCATATTACATATTTTTTTGGTAACTTGAAGCCTACAAGTGAAGGGAAGATAAATATTGGAACTTATACAAGACTTGGACTATTACATCACTAGAAGTAACCAATAACTAAAGGAATTTAATGAGTTCTATAAGAAGTGGGTACCTCAGGGTTTTGGCTTCAAATTTTATGATATCATGAATTGATAATTTAGCAAGGACCTCTCCATGGGAATACTGGTCATTGATTTGTGGACCAGCTATAACATTTCTAGAAATGTTAATGCCAGTCTAGTCTATATAGAGTTGGATGGTTCATCCAAAGTCTCTTACTTTTTCTACCATCCTCTTATCATTAGGATTACAATTGTCATATCACAAGGTATAGAAAATGATATTGGATATGAAAACATCTCGATTTTGGTACTTCATGTGCACAAACTCATAGGACCCTTCATATCTTCTAGATACCCAAAACTCATGCTTCACCTCACCATAAACATTTGTTTCCCCTATATTATTAAAATTGTGTGCCCATGGCCTCCATCCATCCACACCACTATTTTTTTGCATGCAATACTATTTAAAATTTTGTAAATAATTTTTCAAGGAGTTGATTTACATTCTTAGAGATGAAAGAACAGAGGATGATGTTTGATGGACATATGAAAGAATGACAAGCTACAATGTATAGTCAAAAGGTCAATATTACAATGGATAAAGGAAATGATAGTTGATAGGAATCATGGTAGACACATTTCTCATGTCAAATCAACCATTGAAGAAGACATGCACCCTTGAGTGGAGTAGACATAAAAGATAATGGTGTAATTTAAGTGACACAATGATAGTCAATAATCAAGATCTAGTTGTTGTATAGTAACCATAAGTTTACAAGGGAACAATAAAAATATGAGTATCAACCTGAAAATGAGAAGAAATAATAAAGGTGAAGGATCATGAGAGGTAATGAACTCCATAATATGATCACATAATATGGTGCTAAAACATGAGGATACATTCTATGTAGAGGACAATGAAATGATTACAAGGAAGGTAGAGTTTCAATCAAATACAAAGGATAGAAGTTCAGGGCCTAGAAGAGCCATTCTTAGTAGAAAAGAGTAGTATGAGAAGGACAATATGTAGGCCTATGCACATGTTACAATCCACTAGAACATAAAAAAAAAGTGGTGGATAAAATTAACTACAAGTGCATTGTCATAGCAGGGGCACACTTCAAAGCATCAAGAGACAATCTAAAGATAGATATAATTCAAGATACAAAGAATTTTGGGTATTAAAAAAACCTTCTATGAGCTAGATATTGTTTATATATACCATTTGAGGAGTTATATTAGTAAACCTATGTATGTATGAAAATAAAACAATGATTTTGGATGTTAACATGAACAATAAAATTTATTAAAAAGTGTAGAAAGAGTAGTTTATAAGGTGATGAGGTAGTTAAGAAACAAGGTTTACTTAGTAACAACTAAATTATGCATGATATTTAGTGAGCAACCCACAAAAGTACAACAAGCCAAAAAGGAAAGTCATATGGAGAAGGTGTACATTATTCTTTATGATATTCATATACCCCTAAAATATCTCATGAATACTAAAAAATAATGGAAGAACATAATTCCATGTACAGTCTAATTCATCCTCCTTCATAAGCATCTAGAGACATATTCAATCAAGATAAGTCAAAGCATCAATGTCTCAACCTTTATTTAACACTATCATGGGTAGTTTCTAAGAATCTAAATCAAATGACAAGTCAGTTGGGTGCCCAAGGAGATATTAGACCTAGTCAAAATATGTCATTTATTCCTAAAACATGTACCAAAATGTTAGGAAACCATTAAGAGAACATAATAGATTCCCAAGTTCAATTTTTAGGCAATTATTGCATATTTAAAAAAGACTGTAACTGAAAAGTTGGTTTTTATATAAAATATTATTTGTAACTCAAGAAAAATATTCACTCTATTATTGAAAAATCCTTGTAACACCATCATTTCCAAGTGAAATAAGAACATTTTAATTATTATTCTATTGTAGCATTCCTTTTGATCAATAAAAGAAGTTATTTTTTCCTACTCATAGCAACATACTATGCATTTTCCCACAAAATGATTAATTTTATCTTGTGATGAGTAATTATCCTTGATTCATGTCTCATTTTCTTTCCTTTATATAATAGAAATCTATTTTCAAGTCATAGTTTTTATTTTCTTATGGTTTTATGATAGGATTCAACTATGAATATTATTCCTTCTTAACTTTATCATAGACTCAAAAACCCTTTCTATGAAATACTTGTGCAAAATATGTCAAAACTTGAGTTGTGCATATTATTAAAGAAACTGCAAGCCACCCAAAATTATTTGTTTATCACCTCTTTTTAGGTTCTTTAAGTTCAATTTCGTACATTTTTTCCATCCCTTTTTTTGGAAACATCAGTAGAGAAGGTTAGTTTTAGGTGCTACAATAGGAAACCAACCCTCTCTAGAGGTTGAATTCATCCAATTTTTTACTAGATTATCAAGTAAATCACTTGAAAAGGGTACAAATCCAAGTGAAAAATTCTTGTTTCATGCCCAATGGAATCTTTCAAGATACAATAATCTATAAGTCTTAATCTACAAGCATGTCTTCTAGCTTGGGGTTCCATAGCCCAAAGTTGTCTCCATTAATTTTTTTGATCTATATTCTTCTAGATGTTATAGCCATCTGCTTCCTACAACAAGGTCACAAAATAATTTACAACAAAATCCCACTCAAAGAAGATGAATGTAAAAAAATACTTCCACCCAACAATGGTACCAAAAATAACTAGACTCTAATACCTATTGAAAGGAAACAAGGTAAGTTGAAACAACTTCCTACACCAATCTACTAAGGAAGGTGTGGATTTTTAAAAAATAGTTGAATAGTTACTATGAAGAAGATGCACATTACAAGAAATATAAAAACAACATCAGCATAGACAAATTCAGACAAGATATACATAAGGAAAACCTTTTTGGGAAAAAATCACACACTCCAAAATCGTACTCAATGTATTACAATAAACAATCTAGTTGCATACACTTGTAGAGAAATTTTCTTGAAGGATGATACAAGTGTTCCAATTTTGGAATAACTCTGACAACATAAAATATATGTGAATGAGTCACCATAGAACTCTAAAACCAAACACCTCAATATATAGGATTTTATGGTGCATACTTAGATGCTTCCAAAATGGCATGCCTAGAAATACCAAATCTCATGTTCTTCAATAGTGTATGCATGAAAAAACCTTACTCAATGATTAAACATGCCAAATAAAACTTTCCACATCCACACTGCACATGCAAGGCACCCACTTAACATGCAAGCAAACTAAAAATTGCATGTAATTCACCTACATTCATAGCTCTACATATTATAGTAGTTTACAAAATTTGAATCTTGCATTTTAATAGTTTCTATAATAGTTCAACTTGAAAAATGACATAAGTTAACTTGTAAAAAATGGGATGCATATTTCCCATGTTCCACCCATATGACATCTAGTCACCTTACATGTGGGTTGTAGGAGATTATTTATGATTTATCTAGGATGTAGTTTATTTCTTTGGATATTCATTTGTAAAAGGCTTGGAGGATTTCAAAGGAGCTATCAAACTTGAATTTTCATCCATGGTACAATATACATCTTTGGTAGAGGGATTTTTATAATGTTCAAAATCCTAGGTATGAGAGTGTCCAGCTATTCTCTAGCTCTATGAAATATTTTAGATTTCCTTTTTCTTCCCTACCCTCCTCTCAACCCCTATTTTCCCATTTTATTAATGATTTACCTACATGGGTTTTTAGATTTACCTTTCCTTAGTACATTTTCCCTCATTTCCCCATTCCCCAAACTCCTACTTTACCTTAATCATAAATATTTTGGACTTCCTCTTGCTAGTGCCCCTTTCCCCTCATATCCTCCAAGACCTTAATCCCCTAATTTTGTTTAGACCCACATGCTTTCCTCTACTAGTATATATCACTTTCATTCCTTTCGCCCATTAACCTAATTCCTTCTACTCCATAGGCTTTTATATTTTTATTAACATCTTTGTACTCCATCTAAAGGACTTTGTATCTATAATCTTTAATCTCCATGGTATAAAAAATAATCATCCCCACCTCCATCTTATCACATAGTTCCATACTTCTCCCTATTGATAAATTTGAAATGTATGAGGTACATAGAAAACTTGAACCTTGATCTCAACTCCTTCATTAATCTTAAGTATGTCAAACACTAGGTTTTTATTTTTCTCATTATGAAAATATTAAATATTTATATCCTCAATCCCAATATTTATGGTATCTAAAATCCTCTAATTCCTAACCTTTTTTCATAGTATAGACTTCTAAAATTATCCTCACTAACATGCTTGAAAGGTATGAGGTACTTAGAAATCTAGAACCTTGATCCACACTCATTCATCATCCTTGGGTATGTGGACCTTTAAATATTTATTTCCCTCATAGTTGTCAGAAAACCTAGAGGTAATCAAATTATCTCTATCAAAGATATAGTATCTATTGCACCATTATTAATATCCCCTTTTTGTGGTCCATTCCAACATTCTTAGAAAATCTAGCTTTCTTGGAAAAAAAATTTGATAGTGGTAGTGAATTCTTGTAGCCTAGGCATGCCCAATGATACATATGTGAATCTAATATTTAGGGAGAACTCCAAAATTCTTGGAGAGGTCTATCATCCTTGGATAATTCTAAATTTCCATGGACTAAAGGCTTATGCACTTGAGGAGTTGGTATAATTATCAAGAAAATTTAATTAGCCTTTTTTAATATTTTTTGTAAGACCTTGAGATGGTTTAAAAGAGAAAATTAGTTAAATAAGAAAATACTAATGTTATTGAAAAGGTACAACTAAAAAAATTATATCTAATTATTTAAAAGGTTTTTTAAGTGTGCAAATAAAGTTTCCTTAGACTCACGGTGCTAAAAATTGGTTGTAATGTAAAAAAAGAGATCCTAGACCTAACTAGTAGATTAACCTGGATCAATATTTATTTTCTCTTACATTAGAACTCAAACCATAAAGGATTTAATATTGGATAACAATCTAGAAGGAGAGTGAATCTTCCTTTGGCTGAGTTCATTTGTTTCTAAGAAAATTGATAAAATTAATTTGAATTTATTGACCTAATTCACTATGAAAAACCTAATCTAAAAATAAAAAATATTGGCCTAGAGAAAATTTAAAATTGATGGAATAATGATAGATATAAGAAGGGAAAATATTTGTGTACCTATCATAAAAATTTAGGTCTGATTTGAGTGGTCAAGGGTTAGGGTGCTCCTGACTGAGAAAGGATATTTTTGGTTTGTAACCCTTAGGTTTACAAAGCCTTTCTCCATTCTAGGATCTATCATTTTCAGATTTGAATATATTAAATCATGAAAATGAGAAGGAAATGGATGGCTATATAGTATTTTTTTTAGTCAAACCCTTGTTTTGGTATTTCTACCTCCACAAATAGCCAATTTATTGATTGACAAAGTGTGTGTGTTATCAAATAATGGCCTGATCTCTCTCCACCCTGGTGACCTCTAACTCTGTTGCTAAGGCCTTGTTATGAGACAAGGTCGCATCAAGTTTTCTCTGAAGATCTATGATCCTCTAATCAATAGTGGCATCTATAGGCAAAATCGGTGACCTGTCACCCTCCTCATCTCTGATGATCATCCGCTCCCACAGTCTCTAGTCTGTCTCATCCTCCTCCTCCTCCTCCTCATCTCTCTCCTCATCCCTCTCCTCCTCTACTCTGATATCCTCCATATCAATATCAAGAGGTTGTCCTTTGAAAAATGGATCCTCCTCTGCGGGCATCTCCACTTCCTCTCCACTCCTAACCACCTCCTCATCCCTCACCTCCACCTCCTCCTCACCCCCTCTGAGCTCCTCCCCTACCTCCTTCTTGGTTGGCAGCTCTCTCTCCTCACCCTCCTCTCGAATGAGTGACAATGGTGCATCGCCCACTCTCCTCCTGACTCTCCTGGGCTGCCTTCACCCTCTATCATCCCTCCTCCTCCTGATACCTGTCATTTCCCCTCCATCCCCTCCTCCCCCGCCATCCCCATCATTCCCATCATCTATGCCTTTGTCTCCCCTGCCTCCATCTCTGCCTTTGTCTCCCTTGCCTCCATCTCTCCCCCCGGCCCCTCTGCCTCCATCCCTGCCACCCTGACCTCTCCTTTGTACCTGTGGGATAAATGATCTCTGATCTATAGGAGGCGGACCATCTGGATCTATCAATGGGAAAAGCCTATGAATTTCTCACCAAGCGTCAAACTCTGTAGATGTCCCTGCATCTGCTAGACCTCCCCTCCACATCCATTGAAGTGCAACAAGACCATCTACCTACTTCTCGACCACTGTCACTGCTATAGACAACCCCCATATGGTCTCTTTGGAGGACCATGCATACTCTGCGGTGCCTACTAGCACATATTGTTGCTCCCTAAACTATCATAGTACCCGTTGGGGTAGGTACATCTCTATGATATGCTAACTCTGCACTATACGATCGATCAGGTATTTGAAGTTTGCACAACGATAAATGGCCATCCTCATCTAGCCACTAGGCACAATCTCTGTAAGTCCTCTAGAAAAAACTAGTTAGGGTGTCAATCCGATGATGCCAATAACTGGTATCTCCCACACAAGTCTGACTAACTGAACCCACATAAAGGTAGACATAGGGCATCCCATCGCCTAACTGCTACATCTATACTGGTGGCTAAAAAATGAGAATGTTCTCCCATGCCCAAATCATAAGAAGAGTGGTCTCGCAACTAATACTCTGACCCTGATGATAGACTACCTCATGCAGCTGATGATATAGCATGGCCAATAAGCAGACCCCTCAAGAAAAAACTATCCTCTGACCTCACATATGGACTAGTACCTCTCCCCATCCAATCAGAATTCCATGGCCACGGCGATCCAGAATCAACACTCCAGCAATCAATGTCATGAGCATGACATCCCACCATGGAAACTAGTTGGCTACAACATCCTAGCCAATCTTGTGACCATCAATACCCATCTTGGCACCACTGACATCCTCATACATCTCTGATAGGGCATGTTGCCCTCGGTGTGGGTCATATACAACTCTCTCCCCATTGATAGGGATGCAGAGAATGTGGTAGACATTCTCTAGGGTAACTTTCGCCTCTCTTGTAGGCAAGTGAAAGGAGCATGTCTCTAAATGCCACCTCTCACATAATGTTGTCAGTAAACCCCTATTTTCTCGAATAATGGGCATGAAAGTGATGTAGTATGACCCAAGTGTCATCAAGCATTGTCTCTCCTTGTCGCGGAGATGATCCCTAAAGGCATACGTCGCTGGTCTAAACTTGCATGTGTATATCGACACTAATTGCCTTTGCACATGAAGAAACATGAGTTAGTGCCCATGGGTCAACATTATTGACATATTATTACTCTTGGGGAATCAAAATACATCTAAAACTAAAGTGTGCACAAAGTCAACACTGGTCAACTTTGGTCAACAAAAATTGTGTTGCGTTGACTACAAATGTGTCATGGTTCATCACTTGCGGCTTTTCACTTGGCCGTTGCATCGCAATATGGAAAATGCGTCATCCTATCTAGAAATTGCATAATCTCACAATGTTTGTGTCGCTCGACAAAAAAATTGCATCGCAATGTGGCACTTGCATCATTTGACATGTCAATTGCGTCACGACATTGCAGTTGTGTCACAAAGAGTCACACTTGTGTCACATTTTGACATTTGTGGCATTCACTCTATCAAATGCGAACTTTGACATAAAACGCTAACCACTCAACGTGCTTGCATCGCGACGCAAACAAATGTGTCAAATGCAAAGTCACTTGCGACTTACGTGACGACATTTGTGTCACAACGCAATTGTTTAAGCCCCCACAAACAGTCATAAATGCATAAAATTTGAAAATTTACAGCTAGGATGGTGTACTTACCGATGCCTATGTGCCCTCGGGTCGTTAGAAATTCCACACGTTGTATCCATGGTGGTCTGTCGTAGGAATCACTATCGTCATTTTAGGCTCTATTCTCTGAAAATTTTATATAGCAAATGACACTTGGTTTTTCTTTTTTCAACCTATTTATAGGCTGAAAATTAGGGTTTTGACCTAGTAGGTTTGTAGTGGAGGCTCATTTGACTATCTTTCTCTGGAATTTTGGCTAGCTTAGCATCCTTCATTGCCGAATTTGATCACGCCACTTTTCCTCTAGCCATTAATTGAATTAATCGGGACACTTTCCAAATTTTTCTGACCCCGCGTGAAAATTTTGAAAATCTTCCTGAGGGGGCATGGACACTCCATACCTTCACTGGGGCATATTTTGGACTTCTTTTCTTTGCCATAACACGATAAACTGCATTATGACAAAGAGGGGCAAATGTAGACACATAAAAATGACCAAGGCCTACAAGCACTATTTTACCACCTTTTAGTCCTAGCATAATTATGACATTTTAATTATGTTCCTAACCCACCTTCAACTTTTAATTAAATAATTCATAATTATTTAATTAATTCATGATTTTCTATTCTTCCTGATTATTAAATAAATATTCTGATTTATATATTTAATGTGTCACTAATTATCTAAAGTCTTCTCATAATTAAATAAAGTCTCAGTTTATTTAATTAATCTTTGTCATTAAATGTCCTCTTGATTATTAAATAAATATATCCTAATTTATTTATTTAATATGTCACTAATTCCCAAAATATTCTTTTAATTAAATAGATTTACTAGTTTATTTAATTAAATAAATTGCCTCTTCTAAATTAAATAATTATTTCTAATTATTTAATTGCCTTATGTGGCATTTCCCTCTTTTTAAATAAAACAATTTATTTAAAAATGACTTCACATAGTTAACTAATTCTTCTTTTAGTAAATAATCTTAAATCAATTATTTACTATCTCACAAAATCCATATTTTGAATTAATTTTAATTCAAAATGGAAATATTCTTCTAAAAATCAATTAATTGCTAAAATTACTGATTTTCTAAAATCTGATCTTCTTATCTTTTGATTTTTGCTAATTTCATCTCACTGTCACATTCATTCTCCATCCTTGATTTATTTTCTTAAATTAAATCTCATCCACTCATTTGAGGATTTTACCCTAACCCTAATTGAGATTTGTCACTTTGAATCTTGACCATTGATTCTAGGGCATGTTCTCATTCATCAATCTCATCCGTCCATTCAAAATTGTATTTTTTATAAAATGACGATTTTATTCTCATTTCAAGGATCTTGAATTTCTTAGATTTTAGATTCCTTGTTTAATAGTGTTTCTTGCATTCTAGCATTAGCATTTGAGTACTTGCATTTAGAATTCATTATATTGCATTCATTTCTTAGAGCTAGCCTATTCATAGAAGTTTGCTCATTTCGAATCTGAGGGCATACTCACTACCACAACAAGCTAAGGAGGTGCAATGGAAGTCAGCCATGGAGGAGAGAAGATTGGGTGAGATTGTTCATTGTTTTCTTTTCTTGTTTATGTCCTATGCATTTCATTGCTTGATTGGATTATTTAATATTGCATGCATGTATTACTAACCTAATCTATCTTGCAGAAAATCCATCATTACAAAGTATTCAATCAATATTTTAGAATCATGGTTGATTTTGTGAATGATGTAATTGATAACCATGGATGAAGTTGATAGTGGTTGAATTTTTATACAAGAGGGTTTCGTTGTGAAATGGAAAGTAAAAGTATGTAGGGAAAACAAGTTATCCCAAGCCCTCAAAGGGATTTTGCTATTAAAAGGTATATGCCATTGGTTTTCAGTGGTATTGGAGGTTTCCCAAACCTAATCCCTAAAGATGTTAGGAAGGATTTTCCCATATTCATAGGGCAAAGTTCAGAATCAACCTCTAAGCATCTACAAAAAATTATGGATGTGATGGGGGATTATGAGGTAAATCATGAGGACGTTATGAATTTGTTTGTTCAATCTTTGAAGGATGATGCCAGGGATTGGTTCTCGTATTACCCTCATGTTCTATATTTTCATGGAATCAGTTTATGACAGCCTTTGTTGAGAAATTTGGTGAAAGGATAAATCCAAGTGAGGTGAGAAAAAACTTTTTGGAGATCCATATAAGTGAAAATGTGTTGGTCCTTGTTTTCAATCTCATATTTACAAAGGCAATAAGAGAGATCCCATAATACATAAGACCGAATGATGTTGAATGATTGTTCGTGTATCTTGGTGCATTTGATAGTAAGATGGGATTCTCGTTAAGGGATAAAGATCCTACAAATTTGCTTCAGGCATATCAAACTGCCATGGACATCGAGAACAATTTAAAATACTCTATGATGAAAGGGTATTTGGCTGCAAGTGTTGATTACCCAAACACAACTCATGCCTATAGAATTCAAGGATCAAGTAATGAAAATGATTGTCAATTCGACAATGCCTCTACTGCTATCATTTCTTCATCATCAAAATATGAAGATCATAGTGAGCTCCAAGTTGAATGTCAACAAAATTTGGGCACTATTGATAAGAAATTCTTTTGTACAAGATTTGTATGAAATGAGAAGACAAGAAGGGGAATCACCTTTTAAATTGTTTTCAAGATTTTTGGATGCTTTGATAGAAGTTCCCAAATATTTTAGACTTGAGGAATCTGTGTGCATTGATTTGTTTTGTGAGATTTATGAATCTGGGCTGAGTACTTTGCTAGAGGAATTGAAGCCCCATAGCTTTGATCAAATACCTGATTGGATAAGAAGTGTAGAATCAGCCAAGTATGGACATGCACAAGGTGTGGATTCTCAAAATGGAGACAACAACTATCCTCTTGAGGAAAATCAGACAACAATGAAAATAAGTGAAAAAGGTATGTTAGAGGATGAACATTGTGATCAACTCAGAATCAACACATGTGCTTATCCTTGTAGCAATAATAAAGATAATGTCACATGGGATGATAATGGAGTATAAATGCAAAAGTGATTATCTTGTGATGACTCAGGTGAGGAAAGAGTGAATGAGATACAAAGTTCTACTTCATGTCATGTTGTGACCAACAATTACAAGGCATGTATTGCTGATATTTCATTAGAAAATAGTGACTCTGTTGTGAAAGTGCAGCCCCAAGCTATTGTTCTAAGGATTTTGAACATGGTTTGTGTAATGAGGATTCTTCTTGTGATGAAAGTCATGATGGGGTTGATAGTTCTGGTTGCTTATATGAAGATTGTGATTGCTTTTCTAGAAAAGATGTTGAACCATTTTCCTCACTTCAAGAATGCAACGATATAAAAGTTCATGAAGTCATTTATCCACAAGTGAAAGAACAAGGAACATGTGATGAATATACCAAATGTAATTCGGGTTCAAAATCAGAAGAGCATGTTCATTGTGAGAGTGATGTGGAGTTTGAAGACAAACATGTGTGTGATCAGTATGTTGATTCAAAACATAATGTTGAATATGATAAAGGTGTTGATAAGTGTGCTTATCCTCCTGCTCTTCATGTTTGTTTTAATGAAGCAAAGATGGAAAGGTTTGTGATGAATGATGAGCGTGATGATAAAATAATGGATTCATAAATCATGTATATGGGTGAATCAATATTATTAATTGATGATATTGAAAGGCTAGCTGAATCATGTGACAGTAAAGTTTCAGATTGTGTTAATATGGCAAATGTTGTCAATCCATGTGTGGAGCAGCCAAGTAGTGAAAATAATGGTGAATCTCATGTTGATGAGTGTGAAGTTGAGTATAATTACTTTTGTTTGATGCTCCTGATCTTCAGAATGTGCACATGGACATGTTTCCATCACATGTGAAAGGCATTAAGGTGAAAGAAAGTGGGGATTCTAGTTTTATTTCTAGTGAGGAGTTTTCAGTCAGCATTGAGTCTTTCACTTTTGGATCAACATACATACTAGCTGGTGTTGTACATGAGGTTACTAGTTCACAAGGTTATCATCCTGATGTCCTTGTTGATGATGATTTGTTTGAGCCTTCACTTGAGGTATTTGGTTTTGAAAGGAATGCTGATGTGAAAAATGAATCAAAACATTTTCTCAAACCTAAGATGAATGTATTTACTCATTCCTTAGATGTTAATGATGCATGTGATTCCCATTTCCATGATACCGATATGTGCTCTTATGTACCTGAACCAAAGTGTCAAAAGATGGGCCTTGGTTGCAGTGATCAGTACATGGGTGTTATTGAATATGCATCTTTTATTTTTGACATATGCCAAGATGATTTGTAGGGAACACACCAAATTGTTTATGAGAACTTTCAGTTTGATCTGCAACTTGATTTTGATGTGCAAATTGGTAATCAGAATGAGATTAATAGTTCCAACCATGTAGGAAAATGTGAGTGCTATTTTTGTCAGCTGGAAGAATTTTTCACAAAGTGTGGCAATGTGCAAGATACTGAAGGATGTTGTTCTCAGTCTGGGAATGATTCATATGATGAATGTGACAAGTTGTTGCCACATAATAGTCAATATTTTGAAAGTTTGCCTGCCTTTCAAATGCAAAATGGTTATGAACATATTGATAATGTTCTGAATGATTGCTTGTTAGGAGAGGCCATCATGTTTAATCAAGTAGATGGTGTTGATTAGACCAGGCTTTCATATGGTCTTAATCATTATTTTCAAATCAGGTCACCTGATGTAAAATCAGAAAATGAAGAATGTGGCACTGATATGACTTATTTGATTTGGTTGTCGTTCAATGACAAATATGAACAAAGAGAAAGTTTCTACTTGCCCAATGGCAGCCCGAAACTTGTGTTTGCAAAGGTGAAGTTGTTCATGTTGTTACGGTTTGATAAGTGTAAGCATGAGTTGAGGGAGATCAGCTCTTTTTACAAAATTGTATTTGACAGAGGTAAATGTTGATTCCCATTTTTCATTCGGTGGTCTGGGGTCACCAGATGAAGTTGAAAACAAAGTTGAATAAAGGAGCAATGTGAGGACACCCGGTGGATTTAGAATTTGGTCTACTCTCCCCAGAGATCTAGAATCTTTCTATGCCCATGAGGGGCATACATCCCCAGTTGGAGCCACTTATGGCACTCTCAAATTTTGCAAATTTGAAGTGCTCATTTCAAAAAATTTGCCTCTGCACTTTCTTAAGTGCACTTGAGGGGTCAGTCTGAGTGACACACTTTGGAAAGTTAGAATAGGAGGCCTCTTGATTTTCGGGCAAAACCCATTTGCGGACATATTCAATTGTCATATGTGAATGTGTGTGTCAATTTTTAGCTTCCCACAATAAGTCTTGACAGGGTTTCAAAAGGTGAAGTTGGACAGTTTTTGCACTTTCCTATTGTTTGCAAACTGTCAATTTCGTAAAGTAGCCTCTTATTTGGGCTTTCATTTTACAATTGGTTGATTGTCATGAGAAAATGAATGTTGTTATGTATTCTCCATACCTAAATTATCTCGTGTGTTAGTTTTTAGAGCCTCATGTTCTGATTTGTTATCTTTAACAAGTCAAAACCAAATGTAATTTCTCCCATTCTGCACCTGCATTTCTAGAAGCCTTTCTGGGTGATCAACTTCGACACCTAGTATATTTTGATCAGTGATGTTTCAAGAAGAGCCCTTTTGCAGGCATGCTTAGGGTATCTAAATGTTCTACTATGTCTAGTTTTAGCTCGCCAAGAGTTGATTTGATATTTCTTCAACGAGGTGATTTCGTGAGTTTTAATTAGTTTATGAACCAACACAGTTGTAGAAAGCCCGACTGAGCAACTTTGCTGATTAATATCTTCCACCTCGTGTTTTGTCTCTCCAATCCATTTTTTGCTCTGCATTCTTGGACTGAATTTCTACGAGGTTGCAAGTTTTTATTGCTCCAGGAAGTTGTTTGACCTATTTTCTAGGCCGATTCCATGGCCAACTGGGCCAATTTGCACCATTTTGCAACAGGGTTGAAAAGTGAGTTTTAATGAAAACCCATTTCATGTTTTCATTCCGAAAACATTCAAAAATGAGTTTTGGTCAATTTGAGGAGAAAATTTGTTTCAAAAAAAAAATTGTTAACCAGGCTCACATGGAACCCAACATGCTTTGCACAATCGTAAAGTTGTGAGTGTTGCACTGTGGCAATTATTTCATGAAAATTACTTTGATTTGGTCATCAAGTGGATGGGCACATAATTTTAATTGCCCACAATTTTCAAACTACAAAGTGAGATCCATCTTCTGGAGTATGAAAATCATAGCATCAAGAGGGTAAGGATATTGAACAGTTGATAACGAGCATGAAGGTTTCAACACAAAATATGAAAAGGAAAGTGTATTTGTAGTTAGCATTGAACATCATTTTTTCAAGTAAGGTTGAATATGTTTGTTGTTAGAGGATCCCAACATGTATGTGCAAATTGGGAGGTATTGAAATGAGAGCATGATGGTGGAAAGAATATGTTATAGGAGATGGTGCTTCGCTCAAGCCATTGTGGGATATTATCTCAGCACCATTTAATATTATTTGGATGTTTGAATGGCTACTATGATAATTGAAAAGGGATTGTAGCATTTTGTATTGAAACAGATTGAATAGCTTTAAACAAATAGAGTTTTTGCTCGTGTATCTTCCTTTTCAATAATTGCATCTTCACATTTAAATGCTAGTATAATGTTGGTCCTCACATTTTAATTTGGATAAATACTTCAGCATGAAAGATGCATAGCAAAAACAAGATTACTCAATAGTGGAAATTGAAGAAAGGGAAAATATTATAAGGATTTGGTCCAAAACAGAGAACTAGCAGGGGACGTTGCACAATCAGAATGGAGCACCACCATTCAAACAGGAATATGGTGGCCATCCAATGGGCCTCAAGAGAAAATGTGGAGTTACACAAGTAGGAATCAAGTAATGCATAAGTACAGAGCTCAAACATAGTCTTTCCACACCTAGCTAATGCTTACAGTGAATGAGTATATCAAAATAGTTGAAGGTATTCTTTATGGGCATCCATCAAAGAACAAATGATAGAGTGATAGGGGCTGAGTAAATCTACTAGAAATGAGGGAGGCATGATTAGGGGAGCTAGGTGCAGCCTGTATGTTGGGCGTGAGCTTCCATCAATACATTAGTGAATGCAGTTGACTGAGTGTCATAGGGTCACGGCCAACATTTGGAGGAGGGGCCCGTGCAACATGGAAATGAATGCGGAAGGTCCGCGTACCAACAAAAGGAAAAATAGATTTGTTAAAAGATTTTAGAAACTCCAAGCAACCATTCACCAGAGTAGTGGGCTCGATGGAGTTTGGGGTACGAGTATGGGCATCATTCAAACATGGGCGTAGCTAGTGGATGAGGGACCTCTGTGTGAGGTGAGATCTAGAATAGGTTATTGACATCCATCAAGGCACGCGCCTAGCTATAAGAGGGCAACGCACCAAAATGGATTTGTTGAAAAGGCTCGTGCAATAGAGGGAAGAGAGGGTATACACACATCCATCAAAGCATAAAGGAGAGGAAAGAAAATGGGGCACCACGAGAGCAGGTGAATGCATTTAGCATGCATGAGCATGGTTTGAGGCGAATACAATTGGCAGGTGGGCACAACCAGTTGATGAGGGGCCGTGTGTTGTTGGAGGAGGCACAAGCTGGAGGGATTTATGTGTGGCACGGCCATAGAATGAAGGATGCATGGCTACCATTACAAGCATGAGATTTTTTGTAGAGCTCGATAAAATAAGAGTGAGACAAAGGATTAGGGAAACAAGTGAAGGGCACAAATTAAAAATCAACAGTGGGAAGGTCCGACAAAATGCAACAAAATGTGATTGTTGCCCGCAATTTCGCAATCTGAAAGTGCTCATGGGATATTGATTGTGTGATTATGCGAAAGGTGAAGAATGGTGGGCCCCGTGAGTTTAAAAGGCTTGGGTAGAGATAAAGGGAGCCCTGTGAGATAAAAGGAAAAATTTAGAATTAAGTATTGCTTGAGAGAAAACTACATCAGGTGAGTTTTTAATATATTGTTTAAAAGGTATACTTTGGGGGAAATTTAAAATATTGGCAGAATAAGGATTTAAATATGACCCTGTGATAGTTTTGAGATGTGGGTCCCAGGTGGAGGAGTTAGCGTGCTTATCAAATATTTTGCTTTTCCATTTACTTGAGGAGTGAAATAATTTTATTGTGAAAGATTAAAAATAGGTGAGAACTTAAAATTTTAAATGGCAAGTTTTTATCTATGAGAATAAAATAAAGCACATGAATAGAGGGGAGAATTTATTTTTGTCCCATGGTTTGATATTTACGGGCCTTTATTATATTTTGGCATAAGAGAAGAAATGTTATGTGAAATGGTGAATACTTTGTGTAGCTAGGTAATTTTAAGAGGACCCCAATATAAATGCAAATTTTTTGAGTAAAGTATTTAAAATACTTTGCATGGGAGAATAAGTTAAGTGAAAATAAAATATTCTATTCACTGGAGGTGAATAAAATAAAATACAGCCACAACAAACAAAGGCAAAACAAAAGCAGAAAATGGATTTTCACGGGGATAGATATATTTTTCAGCTGCAAATAAAGAGTGGGGAATATTCTCACATGAGCATATTTTCTATTAGAGAACAGCTTGGGAAAATTCTATTTTGGAAGCAGAGTGGGTTTGTTACAGGAAGAGATGGAGATTTTGCAGATAACTGTTCAATGGTGAAGATGTTTCCAGATGGAATTTCCAGATCGGTTTTAGGGTTTCTTCTGGAATTTCTTCTCCTCTACATATTATTTTCTTCTCTCATTGTAATAGGTTAGCAAGTTAGAAAACTAGAGTTAAGTTGCATAGCAAAATGTAAAATCTGTAGTGACAGAGAAAATGCAAGTTGGATTCTGAGTCTTTTTTACTATAGGATTTAAGTTTATGGAGATTTAGTGTTTCATAACAGTACTAGCATTTGAGTTTAGCTAATAAATCCAGGCTCATGTGTCTCCTATGTGCAATTGTATTCGAATTTTGAATGAAGTAATCAAGGGTTATTTTGCTCATCTCACTGTTGTGGCGTGTGCAATTCTTATTTTAGCTTTAATTCAAGGAGTTAATTAATCTGCTTAAATGAGATTGCAGGTTGATATGTTATGTACAAGGATTTGGTAAGTAGTATTCAACTGAGGTACATATTGGTGATATTGTAAGAAAATATAATCAAAGATATTATATGCTATGTGTTGAATCTTCTATGAACCATTAGGTATTGGTGAACTTGACTCCTCCAATGGAAGTAAGGCACTGGTCTGAGTTGCATTTTTTCTTTGTGATTCAGTGTTTGTTTGTGTTTACCTAGAGCTTGCTATAATTTTAAAACTAATGATTATCTTTCACTATGAAGTTGTGTTGTAATTATCTCATGCTCCAAATGGTTGATATTACTGATGAACATCCAATTCTTTTCAATTTTATCCCGTTTTGTTGAGCTATTATTTGAGATTATCTGTTATAGTTAATTATTGTTTATAATTTTGTTGCAGAGATTGTAAAATCATTAAGGGGATCACCCTCCCGGGTCTTGCAGAGCCCAAAGTATAGGAGGTCTTTTAAAACCCTCGTCAGTTGGTCCAGATCCTTTGAGCTACCCTTGATTAGAATTGGCAATTCTATACGTAGATTAGGAGATAAACTTGGTTACACTAAAAAACACCAAAAAAATGGTTGAGTAAGAAGCAAGATTCAATATCCTTGTCTACTAATGAACCTAAGTATATTATTGATGCATCTTGTTGTAAACAAGTTTTATGGATGAAACAAACATTGAAAGATATCATAGTACTATATGATGATCCCATTTCTAAATTTTGTGATAATACAAGTGAAATTAACATATATAAGAATCTTTTGATGCACTTGAGGATGAAGCATATATCTATCAAATATCATTTCTTGAGAAAGAAGGTCATATAGAATGAAGTAAAAATTGAGTATGTTCTGACGAAGGATCAAATTGCTGATATTTTCACAAAGGCTCTTCCTAAAGATACTTTTGAGTATCTCCGGGAGAAGTTAGGGGTTATTTCACCGCCTTTCTTGAACTAGATGCATATGGAGATGCATTATTCCATTGGATCCATGGATCTATGTTTCTTTTGGACTAATTTTTTGGTGGCTACCTCTTAGGGGGAGCAAGTAGTATTAGGTGTTGTCATTTTATGTATTATGTTTTCATGTCAAAGGTGAGATTAATGGAAAATATTCTTTTTCCTTTGCTATTGATGTCAAATGGGGAGAGAAGAAGCATGTGAAAAGAGAATAATATATTCTCTTCTAAGGGGGAGAAAAAATAAAAAATGTATTCAAAGCTAGTATGTTGTCCTTGATGGTTTTTCACATCATGTGTTTCCATCAATGAAAAATGGGGAGATTGTTTCAAGAATGAAAAGATTGAAGGTTTTGAGGAAAGTTTGCAAGTTTTCTCATTGATGTCAACTGGTTAATTGGTTGTCTACTAGTTTTTTTTTGTTGTATATGTCGAGGATATTGAGAAAATTTCAATAAAGATATGTTGCATGTGTTTAGTGGTTGCTTCGGTTTTTGGTCTGAATTTACTCCTTTGGTTGCGTGGTTCAAATATGTTGTTTATGGTTGTTAGCAGATGTTATATCCAAATTTTTGGTTATTGATTCATTGTATAGTGCAAGTTGTGTTCACCAGTTGTGAACTATGGTTTTATGTGTTTCTGGTTGAGGTCCGGGAGAAATGTTGTTGGTTCATATTTCTCTTTGATGAACTCTTATGACTTGTGGTTCTAGAATTGTGTTTCCATGGTTCTATTGAAGATAGTTTTAGAATTTGGAAGATTCATCCTTAATGGTTCTATGTTTTTTAAACTAGTTTGGTCGACCATGTGTGAAATATTGTTTTCAAGAATGATGAAGCGTGTGTTTGGGTTTCCATCATTCTAATTCCACCCTAGGATGTTTGGTGTTGACCTAGTTTGAATTTGAATTTGGATGGTTGAATTTGGATATGTTTCAAAGTTGAAGATGGTATAAATACAAGATGAGTTGATGGTGAAGAGGAAGGTGATGCAAGAGTGAAGAAGTAATGTGATAAGATAAAGTATAGTTTTGTGTGACATTGATTCTATTTAGTAAGAGTGTGTGTTGAGAGTGTGGAAAATCAATGTGAAGCTTAATGTTGAGTTTTTAGATGCAGTGAGTAGAAGGAAAACTCTATCATTCATGCATGGGTGGAGTAATTATGGTGGAATCCTTTGTTGCATTGGGATTTTAGTCTCTTTATAACATCTCTTCTTTGTCTTCTTTGTATTTCTATGGTAGTGAGCCCTTCGGGTTGTAGCCTTGTTGGAGAGTGATTCTTTATTTCAGCTAGTGAGCCTTGTTTCTGGAAGTGAGCCTTTTTGTAATCAGTTTTGATATTATTTATAGTGTGAGTTAATCCTCATTGTAGTTTTTCCCATAATGGTTTTTCCATGTAAATCTGGTGTTATTATGTTTATGTGTTGGATCTAAGTTTTTGCATTGGCATTTGATTATTAATCATTTAAACATCATTAGAGATTAGTTTAGGTGATTGGATTAAATGCCTAATTTTGTGAAAAATGATTCACCCCCCTCTCAGTTGTCCTATTCAACACCATTAACCATTATGTTGAATAATTTAGTATCTTATACATTATAGGGGTTTGAAAAGATTTACAATTGCAAGTCCCTTTGAGACAATACTTTTTTTAGTTACCAAAGGATCCTTCTGCACTAGGTAGAGGTACAAATTCATTATTTACTTCACTTTCTTCCTTCTTCTACCATATCTAGTTCATTTGCTTCTTTTTTTGATTAGTTTCAATCTTCTTTTAAGGATCAAAAGGTCTTACATTCTTTCCCTTGTAGAACCATGTAATATTACTTGATTTATTATAATTGTAGTAGGTGATACTAGTTTGCAAAGCATAATTACTTCTTCTCACATTAGATCTACAATCAGTAGCCCTATGACCAAACTTGTTGCATGTGTAGTAGTAACCATACAAGGATTAAGAAGTCACAACATTCCTATTCCTTATCACTTTACTTCTCCATTCATTATCCTTATGACCAAATTTATTGCAAGCATAGCATTGACCATAAAATTATTGAGAGTTCATAGCATTGTAACTAGGAGGCCTAAATGAATTTTGACTCATCTTGCTTCTATATTCAAAATCCTTATGACCAACCTTATTACAAGCATAGAAATTACCATTGAACCTAGTAGAAGTGGTTTATTTAGGAGCGGGATTTATGAATTTTTTCTTCTTCTTATCTTGATATGTCTTTGCATCTTCAAAGGCATTCTTCTTAGAGTCTTTAGTTCAAGATGTTAGATTTAGGATCAAAAATGAAAGCAATAAAAAAATGCAACACATAAGACAATGAACACAACAAGATACCCTAGGAAAACCCTCCTACTCGAGGGAGAAAAAAACCCAACAAATATATCTCTTATATATTGAAGGAATAAGAGCATAAATCTACTTACAACTCAGGCCCAACACAATGCCGAATTTGATACAATGAATAATAGCACCTCTCCTATATGCAAAGATACAAATGAATATGTTTCTCCTTGAAATCGGTCTACTGCTACAAAATTATGATCTGCTGCTACAAGATGATGATTTGTTGCTCAAGTATGAACTTCTTCTAGGAATGTGAATTATGATGAATTAACTTGATGATCAAATGAATGATCATCACCTTGTATTTATACAAAAATAGGTGACTCTTCATTTGGGTTGGCCTCTTTTAAGAAACAAGGTGACACTTCATAAAATTATTATATATAGAAAGTCTGACTTGCCTTGGTATTATTTATCCATCATTTTTAAATTTGAGAGAAAGATATCTCCCACTTATAACATCAACACTCCCTCTTAGCTAGAGAGGTATCTTTCCAAATATCCATGTCATGAATTCTCTCAACATGACACCCACAATGGATACACCCATATGTGGAAAACTCAAAGGTTCATCATGGAGTCTCTCAATGTGATGTCATCATGGATTCTCTCAACATGACGTCTCATCTCAGTCACAGAGATGAACAAGGGCTCACACCTCATATTTCTCCATCTCTAAGAAATATACACTACAAGGGATTTAACCTCATATTTCTCCATCTCATAGAAATATACACTATAAGGGCTTTCACCTCATATTTCTCTATCTCAGAGAAATATACACAACAAGGTCTTTCACCTCATATTTCTTCCTCTCAGAGAAATATACACTACAAGGGATTTCACCTCATATTTCTCCATCTCAGAGAAATATAAACTACAAGGTATTTCACCTCATATTTCTCAATCTCAGAGAAATATACACAATAAGGGCTTTCACCTCATATTTCTTCGTCTAAGAGAAATATACGCTACAATGAATTTCACCTCATATTTCTTTGTCTCAGAGAAATATATGCTACAACAAGTTTTCATGATGATGTGACTCCTGCTGAAGCTCCAATTACGACATCAACCTCTTGACCTCCTCATCCGAGGTTGACTTTTTTGGTTTTTCAGACTCCCTCTGAAAGTTAATTCCTCATCTTCGAAGAAATTGATCGACTTTAGAATAAGAAACCTTTTGAATTGACTTTAGAACTTCACTCCTTCTGAGATTTCCCTATGTCAATTTCCGTAGAAGAAACATGTTGTGTAAACCTTAATTTGTAATCTCAAGCAAAGTGACCATACTTGTCACACTTGAAACATTGAATGTGACAGAAATCCTTCTTCTCCTTCGATTCTAAGGAATAATTTGATTCTCTGTCTCTATTCATCTTTATTCCTTTTCCTCTATCTCTAGAAGTTTGTGTAGCAAGAACTTGATTTTCTACATCATGATAGTTTTTCCCAATCCCTCTTGCTGCCAACTTGGACTCTTCTTGAATACAATTAGCTCGAAGATGATCAAACTTGAACTTGGATCTCCCACTGATGCTCTGAATAAAGGGTTCCCAAGATTGAGGAAGATCATTTGGTGCCAACATAACAAGATCTCTATCTACAATTATATCCCCAATAGTGCTCAACTGATCTCTCAAATCAGCAATCTTCATAAAGAATGAGATGACTGAATCTTCTTTAGCCATTTTTTCATAGGGAAGTTGTTGTCTCAAAGCAAGTGCTCTTCTGGTGTTGTTGATCTCATAAAATCCTTTTAGAGTATCAAACATTTATTTAGTTGTCTTAAACTTGGATATTATAAGTACTAGGTGATTCATCACAGAGTCTATCATGATCTTTCTAGCCTTCGTGCCATTTTTCTTCCACTGGATTTTCTCAGTATCATCGAGAGGCTTGGGCATATTGCTTTCCACAAAATCAAGAATATAATTCTCCTCTAATGCAATGAGTACCCTAGGTTTCCAAGAGTTGAAGTTTGAAGCTCCATCAAGCCTATATTCTACCATGACACCACTCACCATCTTTTTTCGCACAAATTTACCTTGAAATATCTTCCCTAGATGAAAAGTTGACTTGACTACTTACACAAATCTAATTAGATCTTTTCTTAGACCCACTCTGATACCATGTTAGATTTAGGATAAAAAATGAAAGAAATAAGAAAATGCAACACATAAGACAATGAACACAACAAGATACCCTGGGAAAAACCTCCTACTCGAGGGAGGAAAAAACCCAACAAATATATCTCTTATATATTGAAGGAATAAGAACAGAAATCTTCTTACAACTCAGGCCTAACATAATGCCTAATTTGATCAATGAATAATAGAACCTCTCCCAGATGCAAAGATACAAATGAATATGTTTCTCCTTGAAATCGGTCTTCTACTACAAAATGATGATCTTCTGCTACAAGATGATGATCTACTGCTCAAGTATGAACTTCTTATAGGAATGTGAATTATGATGAATGAACTTGATGATCAAATGAATGATCATCACCTTGTATTTATACAAAACTAGGTGACTCTTTATTTGGGTTGGCCTCTTTTAAGAAACAAGGTGGAACTTCATAAAATTATTATATATAGAAAGTCTGACTTGCCTTGGTATCATTTATCTATCATTTTTAAATTTGAGAGAAAGAGGTCTCCTACTACTCTAACATCAACAGAAGACTTCTCCTCCTTTGAATCAGACTTTCCTTCTTTGAAGTTATCATATAAGTTTGGAGATGCACCGATTATAAGACTTTTACCTTTTCCAAAAATAAGACCAGATTTTTATTTTGATGGATATTGAGATTTGATCAACTCATCAAGAATTATAGAACCTCCTTTAAGTTTTAATCCCTTTTCAATTTTCTCTTTTTATTTTTTCTAGCTCTTTTCTCAGAGTGACAATCTCTTCCCTAAGCTTTGAACATTCAACTAATTTATCGTTGAACATGGTATTCAAGCAATCCTCAATCCTCTTCCCTTCTTCAAATTTAATTTTAAAATTAGAGATCACATCTTCTACCTCCTTGAATTTAGTCTCATATCCTTTACCTCATTCTATTTTATCTTTCAAATTGTCAATTTCTTCTTTTGATTTTTTAGCTTGTGCTTTGAATTTGACAATTATCTCCTTTGAATTTTCAAGCATGCACTCATATTTCATATTTAGTGTTATTTCTTCATCCAAATATTCAAGAGCGGACTAGAGTTCTCCTTTAAATTCTACTTCATAATCTTCTAGATTGATATACCAACTGTTAGGTTCCATTTATTCTAGATCCAATTCTAGAGAGAACATATCATTGATCATTGCTTCAGATCCCATGTGTTCAAGTGCGGGATCTACCTCAGTTGTTAGGCTTCTCAAAGGAACTTGACTCTAATACCAACTATTGAACACACCAAAATGTTGAGAGGGAGGTGAATTGACATACACTAAAACTTAAACAACTTCATTTTTAGTTTAAAAATCACATCATATTGACTAAAGAAAGAACAAAAATGAAAGAATGCACCACACAAAGACACCAAGATTCTTACATGGAAAACTAAGTGAGGGAAAAACCATGGTGAGAGTTAACTCATAATATATGAAGCTCACTTCTTACAAAAATTACAATATTTTTTAATGCTTACTTCTTAAGAACTTGTAGACTAAGGAACACAACCTTAGGGTCAGATATAGGGACTTGCTAAATAGGCTCACTACCTGATAGCAAGATACATGAAAATTATAATGAGAACATAAACATGAACTGTTATAAAAGAAGAATCTATCATATGTTGATGTTGTAGTCCCTTTTTCACACAATTACTCCATCATACTAACTTCACATGCTTCATGTTTAACATACTATGCAACCTCTCATCAATCAATTCACATTTTATTTTGTTCTTATATAAATATCATCCTCAACAACTCAAAACACCAAATAGGTTAGCTCTAAAAAGACGTGTAAAATGAAATGAGTGATACTACATAGGTTAGCTTCACACTTATGTACCATTAAGAAAAAAGAGTTGTAGATCAACTCAATGCATAATTGGGCCCAAAAACATCATAATACTTTCTCCAAAGAAAAATTAATTAATCCAGATCAACCTCGAATGAAATGAACAAGATTGTCGACCCAATCAACATCAACACTACAAAACTACCAACTATTCATCTTTACACCATTGGGGAGAAACCAAAAACATCATGCAGACCAAGATGTGAATAATGTATTTTATACATAATATCTCTCCAACCTTCTTCTAAAGTATCTAATCATTATGAGTTGGCATACAAGAAGAGAAACATATTGAACTAATGAAAATAAAGCATCCCAGATGGGTTGTAACACTTCAAAACTTAGGATATTACATTGTTGTTCACCAAAAGATTTGATACATGCAAGTATGAATCCATACACTTATTTGAGCATATTTCCAAATCCACACAATCACATCTATCACTCTAAAGGAATGTGAAACATTCCAATAAGCCTTCATCAACACTTTATTCTACCAAATCTCAAATTGTAACTCTGTCACTTATAACTTTCACTAAAAAAGGTGTAATGACTTGAATTCTTCAATACAACACCTTCACATCTTAGCCATCTTATCTTAGGAAATTAAAGGAAAAATATTGCTTTGTGGAAGGTTGCTGACTGAAATAACATGGCTTTGTCTTAGCAAAACTTCTACAACTTATCTCCATGTGTGTACACCAAACATGAATAATGCCAATGTAAAAATATTGTAAACACATAAAACATGTGTACCTACCTCCACATCATACTTAGACACCAGGTTGATCACCATTATTTCATATACTACATTGCTAACTTTAACCAAAAAATATATCTACACATCAACTATCTCTAGAGTATATACAATCTTAAACACACACCTTTGGTATCAATGACAACACATATTGAGTTGAAATCAATGACAACACCTATTTCCAATAATTATTGTTAGCCTATTGGATATGGTTGATTGTGTATTCATAATAAATATTAGTGTATTTAGCATTGTCTTTGGGATTAGTCACTAAGTTGGAGGCTTTTCCTTGTCCATGGTTTTAAAGATGGTCTTTGAATATAGTATGATCAATGTTAGAGGATCTAAGTGAACTATAGATCACTACATCTCCCTAACCTATGAGATCTCAGATGATGTTATTAAGTTTGAAACATGCAAAAAAATTATGTACCTTGGTCCTATGATATTCACAGAAATCATTAGTGTTCCACCTATTTGGTTTGAAGGGTCCTAGCTCATAATGTCTTACTTCTGAAAGTTGGATAACATTTGATTGTATGAGCTTTTTCAAGGAAGATTCAATTGGTTCCCCTTGGGGTGTGTATTTTTGTCTTGGATTTATGTTAGTCCTTGGAGGACCATGTTGTGTGTTATTTTGAACTGCATTTTTTTATTATTCATGAGTTTGTGGTTGGTTTTTAATTGATGTTTGCACCATCAATGTGGAAGGTCCTTTGAGAATAATAATAGGATGAGCCTTGTTAACCATTTTCGTATCCACAATGCCATCATTTTTTATATTTTTGTTTCATGACTAAAATTTAGTTTTTATCATGTGATGTGCTTGGATTGTTGTTAGTCTCTTTGAAAAAATATCCAAGTCCTTTTGCAATAAGAGATTTCTCTACAGAGATACCCTTCTCAAAGAATTCCTCAAATGTGATGGAGTACTAGACTTGGAGATGAAACACCAACTTTGAATTAAGGTTCTTCATGAAAATTTGAACCACTTGTTTTTTGGTATATGGCAAGGACATTTACTTGCAAGATTTATCCATCTCTATAAGAATGAAGAAAAATAATCTCCCTCTTTATGCTTGGTGTTACATAAGTTAATTATGGATATCTCATGCTTGATGTTATAGGAAAAATGTGCAATGAATTTCTTATAAAATTCATTCCAAGTCCTTATGCCAAGAGGTAAATGAGCGAACCATTCCATAGACTATCTCCCAAGACTACATGGAAAAAGGTGCATCAAGTATTTATGATCATAAGTGAGATCTAGATAAGCTATTAAAACTTCCATGATATGCTCTATAGGATCTTATTTTCCCTTTATTTCTCAAATTTGGTTATTTCAAAGTTTTGGGTGAAAGGTGACACGCATATTCTTCTATCAAAGGGGTAAAGGACATATTTCCTCCATTGTGTACGTCTTATTGAGTCCTATAACCTACATATTTGTGATCTATTGTTGTTGTATTTTTAATTGTTGAGATTTTCTATTGGTGATGGTGGTATAGGAACGATGTTTGTTTGAGTATTGTAGGTTGGGTTTTGTGTAGGATCAAGAATTGGGTTTATGTTTTGATGGTTTGATGATTGATTAGAATTTGGGATATTCTGGTTAAATATGCTCAAGTAATGATTTTATGGCATAGTTTTCATTGTTTTATTAAAGTGGGATGTGAATTTTGAGTTTGGATTAGGTTGTATGTGTTGAGAAAAGTACCTATTTGTGAAAGAGGCACTTTGTTGTTGTGATGGAGATTGGTTCAAGTTTTGGTTTGATCTAGTGATTGTTTGAGTTTGGGTCATGGGTCTGTATGTCTCTATTTTTTTATTTCTTGTTGTGATATTTTGTTGAAATGGTGTGTTTAGAGGTGTGATGAAATTTGTGTTGTGTGTTGTGAAGTGTTGGTCATGTTTAGTTGTGACATGGGAAGTGAAGTGTTTGATTTTAGATTTTGGATGGGTTGAATTTTATTTGTGATACTTTGTGTCACTGATGTTGTATTACTTGATTGTGTTGTTGTTTGGGTATGCAGTGAAATGTTGGAAAGTGGATTTGTGAAATGTAGCCCGAATGGCAGAGTTGTAGGTATGTTGAATCTCATTACATTGGGAGATGTACTTCCAAGTGGTATACTTGTACTTAATTATTATGAAGTGAGATTGTTTGATGAGGGGATCATGTTAATAGAATCTCGGTCTTGGGATGTCACATTAGGTGTTGATTCCATCACAATAGAAATATCAAAATCCATGTGTAGAGAAGTGGGATTCACTACTCATGAGTCTCTTTATTCTCAAGAGATTCCCAAGGGGAAAATTTCCCTAAACTACCTCAAGGAACAAAGCGAGAGTTCTAGAATCTGAAGGAGTAAATCACAAAGGTTTTTTGGAAAAATTGATGAGCTCTTGGTCAAAGGAAAATAGTGTGGTGCACTGGAGTCCCAAAGGTACGCTGGTGTCCCGTAAGGACCAGAAAGCAACAATATTCCAAAAAAAAACTTAGTGACTACTAACTATTAGATTGCTAAGAACTTATAAAATGTGGGAAGGTAACGAAATGTAACAGAACTGAAATGAAGTGAAGTATAAATTATAAACATAAAGAGAAGAAAGAAAGTGCTTACAAGCACCCAAGAAATGAAGCCTCTAGCTAATAGATATCTTCAATACCTGCATATGTAAGATCGAGAGAAAATGTTGGGGTTGTATAGGTGTTTACCTCAGTCAAACCCCCATTTTTGGTTTTACCACCTCCACGGATAGCCAGATAGATAGATAAAGATAAAAAATAGAAATGAAATAAATGCAAGAGTGATAAAAGCCATCCCCGCTTGAGGAGGAGAACCTATATCACAAAATAGAGATGCAATATATAGGGGATGTGTGATATCCCAGGATGCTCACAAGCACAAGGTAAGATAGATATCAATTGCAAAGCTTAAGGAATCCAAAGAGAGAAAGGATGAAGGAGAGGGCTACGAGAGCCAAAAGAGCTACAAAGAGCAGTGTAAGGTTGTGAGAGTTCTTGAGGTTGTTATAGGAAGTTGTAGGGAGTTGTACAAGTAAGGTAACAAGAGAAAGAGAAGTGAGAAATGCCAAAGCTAGACCTAGAGAGATCCAAAATCCCAAAATAGATTGAAATTATTGCATTTAAAGGGAGAAATGGAAGGAAAAGAAGATTTTCGAGTTGTTAGAAGGCGTCCTAAGTTGTTACCACCAATAAAAGTAGCTGAAAAGTGTCAAACATGCTCAAAAATAGTTTTTTAAATGTTGAATTCTCACAGGATGCTAGCATGGTGCGTAGACATCCATGTGTTGCTCTAGTGTCTAGACACATCACACTACAAAATGAAAGGTGTGAGAAAAGCACGTGGTTTGATGCAAAGCTAACACACGAGGGTAGTTGCTAAAAAGGGATTTTGAGCATCCCAAGAGGGGGAAAAGTTTGATGCAATGGATAAAATGGGCCTACACAACTTCTAAGGGAATAGACACTAAAGCAGATACAAAAATGCATGTGAAATTGCAAGGGGTGCAGTTTTATGATATTCCATTTTCCCCCACTTTAGCAGGCATATGAATCTACACTAATATGAATGCTAAAGGAAATATAATAAACATAAACAACATCATGATGCAAAAAGGATACTATAGAGGAAGTAGACAACTCTTTGAACCAAGGAATCATGCCCCCAAGGTGAAGACCTACAAAACAAAAACATTAGACATGAAAGACCTACATAAGACATCAAGGTTAGAACATAAAAACACACACACACAAGCACACAAAAAACTAAATAATTTGAGTCAACAAAGTGAAAGAGACCTTGATGTAAAAGGTTGTCTCAATACTATGCATTATCCCCAAATCAAGAAATAACACATAGAATAATTCTTAAATAGAGAGAAGAATGTAAGGATTAGTTTCTTCAAGAGAAGAATGCACCCAAAAGTTAGGGAATCAACCAATGTCAAAGAGAGAAAGAGGTATATACTCAAGATGAAGAACATGCAAGTCTTTGATCTGGTATATATAGTTGAGAAGAGAATAGATAAGAGAATTTAAGTGCTAGAAAAGGAACAAAAATTCCAAAAGATATGGCTCCACAGGTACTATCTCCTTAGGAGGTTTGAACAAAGGACTCCATAGATCTCCAAAGCTATAGAGTTGAATGAAGTACACCGAAGGCCTGTAGACCAATGATGGAAAAATCTTGCAAGATGCAAGTGCTTCACAAATCCTCGGACCTGCAAAGAAGGCACCCCCTAGGTACTCTCTCCTGAAGGAAGCCCAATGTAAGGGAACTCTATAGATTTGGACTGGAAGGTGGCTTCACAAGTGCACATAAAAAGCAACATGTTAATCCGCAGATAAAAAAATGTTAGAAAACAAAGAGTAACCACATAGGGAAAAAAGCAAGTAGACAGTCATGTAAACAGTTTAAAATTGATGGAAGATCTATCAAAGGGATCTCTCAGGAACCCTTCAAAATAAAAGGGGTCTGCTCAAGGGACACTATTTGAAAAGTGGGGTCTAGTTAGGTTGCCCCTAAGCTAGACATAAATGATTTCATTCAAAGGAGAAACTTTTGAAGGGGGTTTCCTCAGGAACCCTTCAAGATAGAAAGGATCCCACTCAAGGGGATGCTTCAATTGAAAGATAAAGAAAAGAAAGGAGGTCCTTAAGAAGGACACACATCTCTAAAATAATTCATCACTACCCCTAGCACATGGGGGAGGAGAACCATGCAAGATATTTAGAAAATACATGATAGGGGTAGACCTTGATATCACTTGTCATTTGAATAAGAGGCGGGTGCATCATCAAATAAATGAGTGATGGCACCTGAATTGAGAAGTGGTTTTATTTATTCCTTCAAGGCCTTACATTCACTAGTGGAATGGCCAATCACTCGATGGTATGCACAAAAAGAGTTTTTTGCTTTATCATGTTTATGAAATTTATTATGTGTAGGGGAAGGAAGAGTAATCAAGTGGGCTTTTAGAAGCCACAACAAAATACGTTCTTTCTTAGATAAAGAATGAGGAGCAGGAAGCAACCCTTTCTCTTGTTGAGAAAAGTTTGACAACTCACAAGAAGAAGACATGAAGATAATAGATAATGGCAGATGAGGTTGAGTAGACATCATGTCAACATTCAACCATGGTTTCCATTTTGATTGTTCATTCAAGAAATTAGGGCCCAAATTATGCTTATGAGGTACACATTCTATAGGGACCTGAATTCCCTATTCATTGCATCCACAACCTTTACACCCATAGCCATATTTAGAGATGAGCTTAAAGCCAAGGCCATAATGTGCTTGCAAATCTTGAGAAGGAGGAGGATCTTCATAGAGAGCATTGTTCCAACAATAGGGATCACGCTCTTCTATGGGATCGTCATCATCCTTCTTGAAAGGACTTCCAACATTAGCCTCTTTAACAAAAGTGTGATCATCTTCCTCAGAAGGAGGAGGATCAACATTAAGAACATTACAATTGTTTCCCACATATCCTACGATATAGAAGAATAATCATGTTTGATAGTGGGTTTGGATGATGTTATCAGAAGGACTAAGTGGATAGGGTTGAATTTATGCTCTTCAATGAAAGATTATGTAATGTCTAGAGAACCCCAATCATCACCAAGACATGCATTCCTTTGAGAAGATGTAGAAGGAGTAGACATAATATTTCTTGTTTCAAAATAATCTTCCTCAAGGACATCTATCTCAAGATAATCCTTTATAACAGGTACAACTAGAGTAGATTCCAATGCATGAGAAGACACTGAAGGAATAAGAGTAGGCACAGCCAAAACCTAACCAACAACTTCCATCTCACATAAGTGCATATCATCAAGGTCATCGTTGACTATGATTACTTAAGTGTTAAAAATGAACTTAATAGATCTATGCAAGGTAGATGGGATTACACCCATAGTGTGAATCCATGGTCTACCAAGGAGTAGATTATAAGGTAAATTTTCTGACATAACATATAAAAGAGTGGGTATGGTAATAGGTCCCAACCTCAAAGGCAAGACTATAGTGCCTAGGTCTTGTCGATCGACATTATCGAACCCATGAACAAAAATAGAAGAAGCATGAAGAGAAGATGAATTGGTATTAATCTTAGGAAATACATCAATTCTACACACATTGAGCACCAAACTAGTGTCAATGATAGTACATCTAATGTCAATATCATTAATGTTAACTATGATCTTTAGAGAGTCTTCTTGCTTTTATACTTCTAGAGAAGAGAGTTCTTGCGAATAGAACATAATATTCGATGAATCTGCATGAATATGAGCTATCAACATATTAAAATCTATCAACCTAGTAGAATAATGCAAGAGGATATTTTGCAAGGATTCCTAAAGCATACCCTGATAAATCAGAGTAGATTGAAGCAAGTGCCATAGTGAGATCTTAGTCAGAGTAACTTGGAGTTTTTCAACAAGATCGTAATCACCAGGTGCTTTAGTTGTAGGTTTGGGTGCTTGAGGAAGGTGTTAAGGAAGTAGGTTGATCAAAATTTTGTTTATTACTTCTAGTATTATAAGTATGGGCTACCACTCTATAAGAGGAATCCTTACAAGGATCGAGAGAATCACTATCAAATGGAACACCATTAATAGAACAAATCATTTTAGGAGAAGGACTAGCTAGAGTCAAATAAATAACAAGTCTCTTAGGCCTTTGAGGGGTGGAAGAGACATAGATTATATTTACAGATTCCACACAACTCATAGAGGAGTCATTTGAAGAAATATTCTCAAAATCTATCCTTGGAGGATCTGATGTGAGAGGAACTTCATCATTCATTAATGCATCATCTCCAAAAGAGAGTGCATTAGAATGGAGACAAGATTCATCATTCACAAATGCATCATCTCTAGAAGAGAGTGCATTGAATGGAGAGATGGTAGAGTGACATTAAGAAAAGAATCAATGATTTTATTCTCTTGTGCTAAAATATCCTTAGAAGGAATTTCAAGAGAGGGATCAACAACGAATAATAATAAAGGAGAGAAAAACTCACCTTCACACACTTGTAAGAGAACTTGTTGAAGCTTCTTAACAAATCTGGAAAGGGATATAAGGAATAAAGATATAAAATACATTTTGAAATAGGGATAGAGATATGTCAGACAATCTAGAGCAATCTAGGGGTGACAGAAATGAGAAAAACAAAAAATATTGATTCTTCGATTTTTTTGGTATTTTCTAGGTTCTAGTAATTTGTATTTTTGGAGGTCTTCAAAGTAGAATTTGGGGTTGAAAATTGCATTAGTCCTTAAATTTTGGATACTAAAGGTACAATATTTTAGGGGCTGAATGAGTCCTCTTGGAGACCTTTCCAATGGTGTAAACAGTTTTGAATTCTGAGCACAAAGTCAAAAGTTATGACCCCACCAAGTTGGGTTAAATAAATTCCTAGTTTTGTGATTCACATTAGGTTCAACAAAATGTAGAGAAGGGGGATTTTCTACTCATGAGTCTCTTTATTCTTAAGATATTCCCAAGGGGTGAATTGCCCTAAACTACCTTAGGGAACATAGTGAGAGTTCTAGAATCCGAAGGAAATCACAAAGGTTTTCTAGACAAACTTACAAGCTCTTGGTCAAAGGATGATAACGCAAAATAAGGATGACATTGCAGTGCATTGAAGTCTGAGAGTTGCATTGACATCTCGTACAGACCAGAAAGTGAGAATATCCCAATAAAAAACTTATTGACTACTAACAATCAAATTGCTAAGAACTTATAGAATGCGAGAAGGTAACAAAATGTAATAGAACTGAAATGAAGTGAAGTATAAATGATAAAGATAAAGAGAAGAAAGAAAGTTTTTTGTACAACCACCCAAGTAATGAAGCCTCTAACTAGTAGATATATTCAATACTTGCATATGTAAGATCAAGATAAAATGTTGGGGTTGTATAGGGGTTTGCCTCAGTCAAACCCTCATTTTGGTGTTCCCACCTCCACAAAAAACTAGATAGATAGAGAAAGATAATAGATAGAAATGAAATGAACGCAAGAGTGATAAAATAAATCCTTACTTGAGGAGGAGAAACTGTATCACAAAAAAAACATGTAATAGATAGGGGATGTGTGAAATCTTAGGATTCTCACAAGCACAAGGTAAGAGAGATATCAACTACAAGGCTTAAGGAAGCTAAAGAGAGCAAGGACAAAGGAGAGAGCTGCAAGAGAAAAAAGATCTAAAAACAACATTGTAAGGATGTGAGAGTTCTTGAGGCTGCTATAGCAAGCTGTAGGGAGTTGTACAAGCAAGATAACAAGAGAAAGAGTAGAGAGAAATGCCAAAGCTAGAGCTAGAGAGGTCTAGAAGCCCAAAATAGATTGAAAATATCCCATTTAAAGGGAGAAAAGAAAGGAAAAGAAGATTCTTGAGTGGTAACAAGCTGTCCTATGTTCTTACCACTAGAAAAAGTAGTTGAAAAGTGGCAAACATGCTCAGAAATAAATATTTGAACATCAAAATGTCATAGGATGCTAGTGTGGCACACAAACATCCACGCAGAGCGCTAGTGGCCAGACACATCACACTACAAAGAAAAAGGCATGAGAAAAGAATAAGGTTTGACACATAGTTGACATGTGAGGATAGTTGCTTAAAAGGGTTCTTGAGCATCCTGAGAGGGGGAAAAGGTTGATGCAAGGGATAAAATGAACCTACACAAGTGCTAAGGTAATGGACACTAAAGTGGATACAAAAATGCATGTGAAATTGCAAGGGTTGCAATTTTATGACAATACACTATGAAAAACCTAGCTCCACTGTGTGAGGGAAATAAGAAATATCTATTGGGATCCGTAGGCAAGATTGCATCTATCATTTTCAACTTTCAAGGACCTTGTGAAGCCTTGTCAATTTCTTCTTCGGTTAATTTTTTTTCAACATAAGTCAAGGTAACCTCATCATTAGAAGGAGGTAAGGTAGATCCTAGTGTTCTTGTTGGTGTTGGTGTTGGTTGTGAACTTGAGGATGTCCCAAAATGCATCATGCTAGTGGGATCAAAAGTAGGGTCAATTGTAGGATCCATTTTTTTCTCTTGCTTTGTTACCTTATTTCGACCATATAAGACCTAATATTCTAAAAGATATTATTTTTGAGTTTTTTAGATTTTTACGGATTTAAGAAAGTATGAACCTATGCCATATGATGTGTTGTTTTTGGATTTTTAATTTTAAAGGATGAAAAACAAGTATGAACTTATACTATACTATTGGATTTTTTATTTTAAAGGATGTTTACAAATGATAATGAACTTTTGCTATGTTTTTGGATTTTTTCTTTTAATAGATGTTTTTAAGTGATAATGAATTTATGTTATTTTTCTAGATTTTTTACAAATGATGATAAACCAAAGTGATCAAAATAAATGTCTAGACCTTGAAAGGACTATAATCATGATGATGGTTGATAAAAATTTGAACCTAAACTAGACTGATGAATTGTTTAGATGCACAAGACAACTGAGAGGAGTGAGGGACGAATCAGTTGTATATTAAAACATCAAAACCCTCATTAACATTCAGATCTTTATTAGCCCTTAAACCCTTATCATACATTAGTAGAATGTATACATGTGAAATAGTAATGCAAACACATTAAAAACATAAGAACATTGAATTTATATGGAAAAGCCAAGAAGGGAAAATCCATCGTGAGGATTAGCTCACTATATAAATGAATTGCAACACCAAATACAATAGGCTCACTATTGGAGGGATCACTACCCAAAATAAATAAGGGCTCACTATCCAAAAGAAAGAATATAGAAGAATGGATGGATCACTTCCTATTTGAACGTCTAATAATGCATCTTCTTTTATTTCGAAGGTATAGTTCCACTAAAGTACAAACAACTCATTCAATAGACTAAAATGTAGACACCTTTTGCTCACTACATCTAGGATTCATAGGCATTAAGGCTCACACTCAGATCACCACACTTGATCACATTCATATATTTAACATCACATACCCTTTGTGCTTTATCCACACAACAACTTGCCTTGTGTTTATACCATTCATGACCTAAAATAATCTCAATTAGGTTGGCCTTAAGGAAACGTATGCACCTCAACTATGCAACATTAAATAGGTCAGCACCAATAAATTCCATGGTGTAAATAATTGAAGGAAGACCATGCCACACCTTAACTAGGACCCATATATACACCAACACACTTCTCAACACCTCCACAAATAGCAATCATCCTCCACAATTAGTGCTAGCACACCAGGTCATCCAAACCTACACTAACACTAACAAGTGACCACAAGCACGCCTCTCTAGGTCCAAAAACATCTCACAAACCATAGAAACATTCCAAAACATCTCAAAATATTCCACATCATCAGAATATTTTCCACTACTACTACAACCACCAGAAACTTAAGAACACCTTTATTTTGTGCAACCAGAAATATTGGCATAGACATCCAACTCACTAAACAACCTTGAGGAACACCACAACACCTAAAAATTGAAGGTACCATAGATATAGACAATATAAGCATGTTTGTAGATCCACAATCCAATAACCTTCATTATGGAGAAATGTAGAGCAATCTT